>JAANHX010000505.1:0-423708 GCA_011320135.1 Phytophthora betacei
AGAGTGGCGCTCTGGAGGCGCCTGGTAGACTCGTGGACCCGTACAAGTGGCCTCTCCGCCCCCTGCTTGACCGGAACGGAGAAGTCCTCTACCACATGGAGCAGATTCTTTAAGAGCGGCGGCTTCGCGGAAAGCGCCAGCATCTCGTGAGGTGGAGGATTTATACCCACTTCAAGAACTCGTGGGAGCCGATTGAACGGCTCGTGATAGGCTATCGCAATCTGGGAACATAAACGACGGCAGCTTCGTAAGTAGTCCGGGACTTCTTGCCCGAACGGGGTACGGACGTTGACGACACTCCGTACCCGCGCTCACCGTGAGCGCTAGAAGCCGCGCGCCTCAGAAGGTCCCTTGGCAGCATGCGCTTGCTGACCAAGTGGGCGAACCGGCCACGAAGATACGCTGGGTCAGGATGCGGGACAGCAGCTGATCGTCATGGAGTCCCCGCACCTCCAAGGTTGAGTACTTGAGAAGCTCAACCCACGCCCAAACTGTCCTACATCGCGCGAGTTCCAGTTCGAGACATCTCTGAGGAACAACCCAGAGGTAGCCCCAAAGAGGGTAGAGACCAACCTGGTTCTCGGGCTTCTTACGACAAGTCGTAACGGTGGCGGCGCAAGAAGCACGCATCGGGTCACCTCCAAGTTGTCGACGAACAACAGCTCCTTCTGAATCAGGGCACGTTCGTAAACGCCCTTAGAAGTGTGGCCACTGATCATCTCACGAGGAGCGACGAGCGTTGCCAGTAAGAGGTCAGTCCCAGATCTGTCCTCGGGAGGCCAATACCTCTTGAGTGGATGGCAGCTCCCTGGCTGACGAGTGTCGCCACCGGACCCCACGCATGCGCTAGACAGATTGGAAGTCCTCCTGTTGCTGGTCGAAATCGTTCATGATCTTCCGGGGCTCATAGATGATACCCTCCTCTTCATCCTGGTCCACTTCATCCGAGGAGCCGAAGATGTTTCGATAGGAGAAACCAGCCTCCTCCTCCTCTTGAAGTGGAGACTTCGAAGCCGTGGGCTTCTTTGAGGGATTGGCGTCTTCGGCGGCGGCCTTAGCAACCTTAGCACGCGTAAGCCCTCGGCGAGCGAGAGATGTTTGAGAGGTTTCTCTTCCTCGTCGCCGCCAGCTGTGCCCGAGCCCTTAGCCTTGACGGCAGGGATTTCAGAGCGCACAGGCGTCTTGGGACTGTGGTCACCGTGATCACTAGCGATCGAATGCACGCTGCGTCGTCGTGCTCGCTGGGCACTGAAGAGTACCCTCCCACGGGACCCACATGAACATTGTGGATGCCCCCGGCCTCGGCCTCGTCCTCACTACCGGGACTGAACTCCCGTTCGACGAATCGCGGATTCGGTCGGTTGTCTGTGGGTCCGGGTTGGATCCACGCTTGGATTTCATCCGGATCCAGCTCCTACGACCCAGTCTCAATTGGGTCAGTATAGTTCGGGCTCCCGAAAGCTCGCGCTTGAAATCAAGCGGGACCCTTCGCACGTAAAACGTCACTCTTTATGCATAAACATTCACTCCTTCCTCCTAATCCACCCTTCTCCTGTGGATTCGTCTTCTCTTTCTTTCCGATGTGATCAACTCACATCAGCGATCCTCCTCCTCCCGGCCCACACCCTTCTTGTGGGTCCTTCTTCATCCTCCCATCGACATGACCAACTCACATCCATGGATCCCCTTCCTACTCTTCTTCATGAGACTGCATCACGCCGAATCTGTTCCGATTCGTACGATCCCGCAAGAAATCGTAGAATAATGCTCCACAGTTCAGATCTGTCTCGTCTACCCACCTGGGTTCGTCATATCCACACACACTACACCAGAAATTCGCGGTAAATCCGTCCGTATCTGGTTCGCTTCCCTGACCTCATGTCGGAGATCTTCTCGACTTCGGAGCTCGTCGGCTTCGAGATCCACATTCCAACTATCTTCCGGTAGGAGGACTTCGTCGAAATCCACCCGGTCGATTCATCCACCGAAAGACGGGTTTGCGGCCGGTCCGGATATTTCTTGACCAACTTCAGCTTGGATACGTGTACTACAGGGAACAAGCGATATTCGGTACCTGCCGTTTCCACTTCACCGCATGTTCCCCTATCTTCTCACTTACTCGGAACGGTCCCTGATACTGGACGCAAGGAACGGAATCCGTTGAATCCTTTGAGCAATCCCAGTACCATGACTCAAATTCAGCGTGGAATTGTTGAATATGCTAACAGTTCCAAGACAAACGCCAAGAGATCATTGATTTGGCAAAGAAGCATCTTCTTCAAGCCCAAGAACGTCAGAAGAAGTACTATGACAAGAAGCGATCATCGATCACGTTCAAGGAAGGAGACTTAGTCATGCTGAATACACGTCGCATTCCTTCCGCCCATGTGACTCAAGACATTGATGGGAAACGAGCTAAGCTCGCTGCTCGCAAGATTGGACCATTCGAGATTGTGAAAATGATCAACCCGAATGTGGCCAAGTTGAATCTTCCGCGAAGCATGCGTCGTCTGAACTCCACGTTCAATGTGGACGTGTTGAGTCATTACGTTAAAAACCCGTCGCGTTTTAAGACTCGTCCTATCCCAAGGGCCTCAAGACTGATTATTGACGACGACACTGGCGCAACGATGCACATCATCGAGAAGCTTCTTCGCAAGCGTCAATTCAATCGCAAACCTGAATGGCTTGTGAAATGGCACGGATTGCCCGATCACGAAGCAACCTGGGAGCGCGAAAAAGACATCCGCCATGTGTCGCATTGGAAGGTTCTCGTTTCCGACTTCAACAAGCGTCAACGGGAAGTCAAGTCCGGGAGGATGTAACGACGCACCAACGTCACAGCCAGCGATGGCCATGGCGTTGGTACCAATGCGTCCTACTTTCTTCTATTTTCTTCCTACTTGCCATTGCTGACTGCCAACTGTCTTCTTAAGTTGCCAATGAGCGGCCAGGCAGACACACGCCTGACCGGAAGGCAATCACCATGTTTGGATGAGTATTGCCAAACATGGAACTTCAATGACAGTCATTCTTTTTCTTTTGAATTCACTATGGAGATTCTGACCCGGTTCAAATGAACCGCGGCTCACTACTACGCTACGCTACTTCAAGATTCGACTCAAGGACTACTTAGAATCTAGTATAGTGAAATGCATATACTTACATAGGATACCAAAGGAATGCTAACAAGCACTTCCTCGTAGCCGACAAACAACTGACCATTTCAATCTCACTTTCCAATTAACCTTCTTCGAGGCACATCAACTGCCTCCTACGCCTTACCTTCGAGTCCCCATCGTTGGACTCTCGCTGCCCTCCTCCACTTCGCTCCTCGCCACGCGACTCGTTCCTCGTCGCTGTTCCTCTGCGCCGTGCTCTCACCAGTCGTCACATGAGCGGCCTGATTGTCGATTCTAATTCGTAGCTTTATGGTGTGTTGGGGTAGGATCTCTTGTAGCATGTTGCTCTCTGCCATCGCCTCCATACTTGCCTCGTATGCTGCCACGTATTCGGCTTCGGTCGCTTACATCGCAGCAATTGTTTGTCGTCTTGACATCCATGCTATCGCACCTCCAGCCAACATGATCACGAATCCTGTCGTACCTTTCCTTTGATCAGGATCATTTGCCCAGTCGCTGTCACAGTATCCCTCAAGAATTACTTCATCAGCAGCACACTCTTGTCTCTCGTAGGCTATACCATAGTCGTGAGTGCCGGCTAGATAACGTAGTACACGTTTTGCACATCCAACATGCGATGGCTTTGCAATGAATCGGCTCAGCTGACTCAGTGGGAGCGCCAAATCTGGTATTGTGCTTGTGGTCAGATACATCAACATTCATGTAGCCTCACGGTACGAAAGCTGGTGTCTTGTTTCCTCATCCCCACTTAGCAGGGACAATCTCGAGCTCACCTCCATCGGGTTTTCCAACGGTTTGCGCCTCCTCATAGCCAAACTTACTCAGAATCTCGCGAGTGTACTTCCCTTGACGGATGGTGATGTACTCAGACGTATGTTCTACCTCTAGCATAAGTATTGTGTTAGCAGTATTTGGTCCTTGAGACCATAGGCCTAGTTCAAGTTTTCAAACAACTTAATCTTGTACGGCTCATATAGGTATACAATCATCTCTCCTTCCAGGCAATAGTTTAGGCACGTCTCCGTCAATGAACGGTGGTATCCGCGGGTGATAATCACTGGTTTAGCTCGGAGCTCCATTCTCCGCCAGGCTGTCGTAGGCCGTAGAGAGCTTTCAACACGACATACTCATGTCCATTGATTTTGCATGAATATCTATCTATTGAGCGCAGGTACTGTCGAATGCCAAGCCACACATTCAGATAAGCGGTGTTAATATCTCCACCGTACACTTCCAAACCAAGCTCAGCTGCAAGTGCAGCAGCAACCTGAACGAGGACATCCTAGCTACCGGTGCAAACGTCTAGCGAAAGTCTATGCCGGGTCGTTGGTGATTGCCTAGAACTACAATCCGAGCTTTGAGCCTGATCACGTAGTCTTCGTGGTCTGACTTTAACGCGTAGACCCACATAGTGTCTACCGCTGAGCATCGTCGGAAACTGCATCACCAGGTATCTCTTGATGGCTCCTTTTGTTCTCAGTGCAGCAGCTTCATCCATCTCCGCCATCAGCCAAAATCTCTCCACTTTGAATCTCAGCGCTGCACGCCGATTGCGATTGACCTTAACTTGGGCTCGCCCGTATTGGCCTCCCATTCTTATCCAGTATAACGCGAGGTACACAGCGGACATTTTGTCACATTATCCTCCAGGTAACTACCGAATTCCTCGATGAGTTGGCCCCCTCAAATTTCACCGAAGAGTTGCCCCCCTCCCCCCCCCCCCCCCCCCCCCCCCCCCCCCCCACCACCACCCGATTAACGTCCAATCCCAGACTTGCAGCCGACACTGGTAGGAAGAGCATGGTAAGAATCTTTATGGCTTCTTCGATGTCGTGTTCTGTGACCTGCAATGCTACACAGGAGCGAGCGCCAGCGCCGTTGATACCCGGTGTAGGATGTTGTCGGATGTTGACGATGGCGATGGAGGGAGAAGCTGCGCCTACGCACGATGTTGCGGGCCAGTACTTGAAGGTTGATGATGTCCTGATGCTAACGGACGTGGAAGAGCATTTTAGAGGCCTAACATGCAGCACTAAAGCTGATAAATCTATCTCTTCGTCTTCTCCTTCTTCGCCAGGTACACTTTGCCCTTGCTGGTCGTCTTGATTGAGCCCACTATCTGTCTGTTGTACTCCATAACCAATTGAAGCAAACGTTTTCACAATTGACTCACTTGAAATCGATTCCCACGAGTTGACAAGCCACGATATGATGTCTGCTCGGTCAGGTACGGGAACCTTTTCCTTGCCTCCTAGAGTATCCATTTTTCTTACTGCCCAGTCGTTATGCGGTGCGCGAACCATCGAAACTTGCAATGGCTGGCCGGCGAGCGCCCGCCAGAAGATCGTGCAGTTTTAACCAATGATATGCATGTGTGTCTGAAGGGTCTTCATCGATGAGTTGGCCCCCTTTGCTGATGTGCCACGGGGGGCAACTCATCGAGGAATTCGGTAGGGTGTCGCCGCTCATTTCACTCGCGAGGACCAGGGCGATTCTTTTTTTTCTTTCTTGGCGGCATATTTTTCTACTCGCTCTTCCTCGGATGAAGTTTCATCTCGATGCTCGCTTCCTGTCTGTTGTAATGCACTCGATGGTACGAGCGCACAAGCATCGATTCGAGCGTCCGCATCGTCTTTCCTCCACTTTCGAGATACTGTGGTTTCTGACGTCTGCAGTCTTACCGTGATCCTCATTTAGTAACAAAGGCGTGGCTGCTTGCGCAGTTTTTTAGGAGGAGGTAAATGTGTTAAAGAATGGGCCAACTGAGGCGAGCGGATGCGAGGTCGCGTAGCCGCAGCTAACCCGTGCGGGGTGCCCACGAAGCAAGGCCACGCAGTATTTGCAGAGGTGGGCCCAGCGCCGAGGTTTCCAGCGAGCCGAGCACTGCATTCTCCAGGTGAGAGAGCAGCGACTGCCGCTAGTGTAGTAAAGCTCATGATTACAATGGCATCCCCGTTTTCCCATCGCATAATACATCAGCCCTTTACAAAACTTAAGATAAAGACCCTTTTCGACTAATGAGAACTGCGCAAGCTGTCGCTCGCCATGTCCTCATCATTCACACTGAGATTGTCCTCATTTGCGAATACACTTGTCAATGTAGTGCAGTATTTTGCCTCATTAATGAACACCTGATATATATACAATCTAAAAGGTACATATGAGATTACAGGTAGCCAAAACATATGGAAAATAATTTGATGCAAGGTCAGCCGCATAACATATTGAAGGCTATAAGCTTCTCGGTGTTCTTTATTGAGGCAGACTACTGTACTCTCACGGTACTGCGAAAGTGTAAGGTTATTAGCATTTAATTATTATCACGCGAGTGCCTCGTCGATAATTGCCTTCATCTCCTGAAGGTGCACTTCATATTGCCCAGTAGCAGGCGAAGCAGAGGGTGGACGTCCAATGTATGAAAACTTGCGAGGGTCGCCCAGATGCTTCAGCACCGTCAGCAATCGCGGAAGAACATGACTATAGGCACCCATATTCTTCGGCTCTTCCTGGACCCATACGATCTCCGCCTTTGGGTATAGAGCGATGTAGTCTGCCACTTCGTGGAACGGGAATGGAGCAAGCTGCTCGATGCGAGCCGTAGCGATATCACGGATTCCACGGCTCCGCATACCAACGCGCACCGGAAAGTAAATTTTGCCGCAGCATAGCACCAATTTGCGGATCTAAAAGCAAAACGAGGGTGTCAAAAAACCGTTGTGGATACGTCAATAGGAAACCGCGCATACGTAATAGCGAAACATTTCTCACCTCGCCGTCGTTCACCATTGTAACTTGATCATCGGGGTGAGGTGGGAGCACGCGCTGGAATGAGGTGCCCAAGCTTAAGTCAGCCAAGTCTGAGTTACACGGGCGGTGGTGAAGAAGCGACTTCGGCGTGAACATGATTAACGGCTTGCGATAGCTGGAGGATACTTGCCGACGAAGTGCGTGGAAGTACTGGGCCGGTGTGGATGGAATCACCACCTGAACGTTGGTCCTAGTAATGGCTGCATTCACATCCTGTTCCTGAGTGAATTCGTCACTGTCTTCGTTGACTAACTGGAGAAAACGCTCAATTCGTGCGCTACTGTGCTCGGGCCCTTGGCCCTCAAACCGTGTGGTAAATTCAGCACAATACCCGACTGTCGTTGCCACTTCTGTTCTCCCCGTAGTGATAAAAGTGTCGATCATTGTCTGGGCGGCCATTCGCAAAGTCACCGAATTGGGCTTCCCAGATAGTCAAACCCCATAGGAGTCTGCAAGGAATATCCGTATTCGAAGCCAAGTACTCCTTCTTCACTTAGTGGGCTGTTAACGACGTCGAAACGTCCCCGCCGCGCGGTTTCTAATCCAGTCATTTGAAGCGTGCTTCTGACTCCCTCTACGTCAAGGTTGTTAAGAGGTGTGTACGCCGAGTTGCGTCCAAATAGCGCTGCATACTGGTCATAGAGGACGGCATGTCGCTGGTTAAAGGTACCACGTTCGCAGTCTTGTCCGCTAAGGCGCACAGCGACTCCTTCCACTAAGAGGCTGCCGAAAAGCCAACATTTCTGCGGTTGCCCAGTCCACCCGCGCACCAGTTTCAACTGCACGTAAGCGATTGTTCATAATGGCCTCAACCTTGCGATGCGCTGAAAAAACCCTGCGGGGATGCGGAAGAGTTGGCTACCTACCTGTTCTAAAAATTTCTGCTCAACACCCGTCGACCGATCATAGATTTGCTTGTCGTTGATGTCACAAACACTTGGAATGTTGGCTACCGGTAGTGTCTCCGAGTTAGGACTCTTTGTGTCGGTATACCACTCAGTCTTCCACGATGTATCCCCAGGGTCGTCCCATCCTGAATGGATTTTGCGTGAGTGGTGATATTCTGAGACAAGGTGATCTTCAAAAGTAGAGCACATCTTGACATATTCCTTAGGTGTCAAAGCACCCTCGCATGTAAGCTTCTGTGAAAAGATCTTAATCACTGTGGGGTGCTTGTTGATGAAATAATACATGATCGGAGCTGTAATTTCCGGTGAATCTTGTTCGTTGTGACCGTGACGACGGTAGCACACCAAATCGATGGTCACATCACATTGAAACATTTGACGGTATTCGACCGCAATTCTCATTACTTTTGCCACCCGCCTCCGGATCATCCGCGTTCACGTGGAAGATAGGACTTCTTGAAACTTTAGCAACATCGCTGCAAAAAAAGGCAAAACGAACCATAGTCAGATACTGATGCACATCATTAGGGTCCACTTGAGACACAAGGTTATCAACCGTACGTGCAATACACAGCTGAGTCTGCGTTCTTGGGTAACGTTGTGAAGCCAATTTGATTGTTGATGATCACGTGGATCGTTCCTCCAGTTCTGAAGTCCTCCAGTGAGCTGAACCCCAGCGCCTCTCGGACTGTTCCCTGAAACATTGAAGCGTCTCCATGGATCAGAATCGGCATTACTCGGCTACCATTATCCCCAAGTTGCGTTTGACATGCTCGTGCTTGGCCAAGAACAACCGGGTTTACCGCTTCCAAATGCGATGGGTTTGCCGCCAAAGTCACTTCCAGCTGTTTGCCATTGCGCATTTCAATAACTGATGATGTCCCAAGATGGTACCGAACATCATCAGAGTTATTCGGATAGTCCGGTTCATCTGGCAGATACGGCTGGAACTGGGAAATAATGGAGCGCAACGGTCGTTGCAAGACATTCGCCAAAAGGTTTAAACGGCCCGCGATGTGCCATCCCCATCTGAACAACCTCCACTCCGTGATCACTGGCGCTCTCGAGGAGTTCACACAAAGACCTGGAATCAAGCTCTCACAGCCTTCAATAGAAAGCGTTTTGCTCCAGAAAAGCGACGCCCAAGAAATCGCTCGAACAGTTCTGCCTGAACCATTTGACGTAGCATATTCGCCTTCTCTTCATTGCTGAATTGGTTCTCCTGTGCCAAAAAGTGCAAACGGTTAGTCACCCCAAAAGGAGGCTTCATTCGTGGTGGTATCCATGCCACCTTATATTTTTCAAGACGTTCGCGGATCCACAGCGCAGCATCTCGGTTACGCAGATGTTGGTACTCGAGGCCAATGTGTCCACAGAAAAGCTCCCGTAGCTCTGTCACGATCTAAAAGCCACAGCACCGCCGTCAATGAAGTCCGTGTGCTCTTAACCACTGGCACAGTTTTTACCTCTCGCAGAGTCGCTACAGGACCAATAGAGAGATCTTGGCCAATGAAAAAAAACCGATCCAAATCACTGGCAGTAAAACCTGAGGACGGAACATCACCCCATCAAAGTCCGAATGACCCGTCCTTATTATAGAGGCCGCAACGCGTTCGTACCATGCGTCGTGAGCTCCAGCAGATTTTTTGATGCAAGGCTGCGCAGATTGAAATCGTCGAAAAACGGCATTTCCACCCACCGGTCGCCATTGATCCAGCGCTCCAACTCCGGCAGCTTTTCCCCTGTGTAGCAGAGACCGTAAGCCTCTTTACAATCGCGAGGTTATTAAAAAACGCACGTTTCTGTAGCGGATCGATCTGAGCAACATAGTGTCCATACTAAGAGCCACAAAACGGAGAGTGTGTGTCAGTATCACTCGGATGATTCATCCACACACAGAGACGTGCGGTACCTGTTTGAATGTGCGGATCAGCAGCAGCACGCGCCGCGTCTCCTCCTGTGAGCGTCGGATGCCGTCGGTAGTTTCTGCACAGGTGAAGAAGTCTCCTCGCTCTTCCAACGACGAATAGCCACCGCCGCGGGGCGCGCACGGCCTCCTCCACGATTGCGCAGCGCACGAATCATCTCCTGAGGCCCCGCTTTTAATAAGTAGAGTGATTATCACTTTGGTGTCCAGAACACAATGGGTGCGGATTTTTTTGAGTAATTGACGGATTTCTTTCGTAAAAAAATTCCAATTTGGATTTTCTACATGCCAGTAGATATCTATCGAGTAAGGGGAACACCGTACGCTCGCCGCAAAAACAAGCATGTCATTCAACAGTGAGAACCCACTGTCCGACAATGACGGCCCATACTGCCCAATTATGCTATCAACTGAAATGTTGGGACCGAGGGACACCGTGCACGACAAATGACACGTGCAGTAGCGTCGGCACGACGGTAAGACAACAAGAGAAGATGGGGGCAATAGCAGTGGCATGCTTCAGAAGCGCTGTATCGCGCCATCTTGATGGTACGACTTCGACAGAGTGGCTTCGACTCGAAGCTGCACCTGAGAGCAGTGCGTGTTAGTCAAGTAGTTTTAACAATTTCCTGGCTCTCCAATCAATTCACTTCTCAACTTACCTTCATGAGCTCAAGTCCCCTCCACCAAAGCGTCGGTATTTACCCCCGCCAATTTCCAAAAAGGTATATCTGAGCGTCAATTTGACGTCGAAAGCGCAGGACATCAACTATCTGTTACTGAAAACTCTGTCCTTCTTAAATAAAATAATTCATTTTATTTAAGCGATCAATTATTGGCAATACTTTATTGCAGTACCGAATAGCTCATAAGTATTTTAAAACAAATGGCTGGGTCAGTTCATATTGTCCTTGGAAGCAGGAAAAATGCACCTGCAGCAGTGTAGACACTTCCACAATGTGGCGCTTAATAGAACACACTTCAGAGTAGGAGAACCAGACACATACTTTAAAAGCATCCGAGGTTATCGACAAGATCTTAATGCATATTTTTTACTCGACAAGCATCAGTTTCTAGCGGTTACTTGCAGGTGATCCAACATTTACTCGAAACTAATCTTTTCCCGTACACAATCTCCGTTTTGTTGAAGCTGTTGTCAAGAAGGCGTCTCGTCCAGCTTCGGCATACCAGTAAAACCGGTTTCCAAGGACCCCGTGATGTTTACGGTAAGTCAATTGCGCAAACGGATGTATGCGCAAACAGATGATTGGACGAACAGGATGATTGGACGAGTCCAGTGTTGGTGATTGGATGCACCACATGATTGGATGCAGACTAGGACGTAAGACAGAGTAAGCTCCAATAAATCAATCACTTTGCATTTTATCATCTAGTGCACAAACGACCTTCCTTTTGGTTATGAGCCCAAGCCCCGCAGACTCTGCCCAAGACTACGCCTACGCCATGGACGCCACTTCAACGACCGCCCGCATCAACAAGTTCGACGGAACCAACTTTCACACGTGGAAGTTCAAGATGCAGATGGTGCTGGAAGAGCGCGACCTGTGGGAAGTCGTCAGTGGCGAACTGAAGATGGAGCACTGCGCTACCGCGTTGGACCAAGCGACGTTCAAGCGGAAGTCGCGCAAGGCGCTGGCGATTATCTGTCTCGCGATGGAGGATTCGCAGCTGCCGTTGGTTCGGTCGGCGAATGGTGCGCATGATGCCTGGTCAAGGCTGGAAGGACACTTCGAGAAGAAGAGTTTGGCGAATAAGCTCTTCCTTCGTCGACGTTTCTTCACCACGATGATGGAAGAAGGTGATGATGTGCTGGAGCACATCAACAAAATCAAGACGCTGGCGGAACAGCTCGACGCAGTGGGCGCTCCGGTCAGCGAGGACGACTTGGTGATCACGCTTCTGGCAAGTCTAAGCGAGTCGTACCAGTTCCTCATCACGGCGTTGGAGTCGAGAGCTGACTCACTATCGTGGGAACTCGTGACGGCTCGGCTGCTGCATGAGGACATGAAGCGCAAAGAGCAAGGTGGCGGTGCGGACGGCGCCGCGCACGGTCAAGCGTTCATGACGAGTGACAACGGGAAGCGCAAGGGACGACAGGCGCCAAAGACAAGCGCGTGTCACTACTGCGGCGAACAAGGACATTGGATCGCCAAGTGTCCGGTGAGGATTCGTGAGAATGCGGAGCGACAGAGGCCGCAACGAGCAAACGTCGCTCGCGATGAAGAAGAATCGGGCGAGTTTCTCTTCTTGGTTGGTGGTGCGAGCAAGACCACCAAGTCAAGTGACAAGTGGCTGGTCGACTCGGGTGCGACACAGCACATGACGTACTCGAAGGAGTACATGAAGAACTACAAGAAGATGTCTCCAGTGGACGTGCATCTCGCGGACGATGGTGTGGTTCAGGCGGTCGGGACCGGTGACCATCGTGATGTCCATGAAGACTCCACGGGGGACCAAGAAGGGTGTGCTCACGAATGTGTGGCACATTCCCAAGTTGTCACGCAACCTCTTCTCGGTTGGTCGCTTTACCAAGGATGTTGGTCCCGTGACGTTCGAGACGGATGGGTGTTTTGCGGAAGCAAAGGGCCTTAACTGGAAGCTCGGCGCGCGTGAAGGCAAAGGGCTATTCAAGCTGTGCATGACACCAGTTGTGCCCGACGAGGCCAATGCGGCAAGCTCGAAGGATCGCAAAGGGGACACCACATCGTACCTCTGGCACCTTCGACTTGGTCACATTGGCCATGGCGGTCTAGACGCCATCGTCAAAAAGAACTACGGTGCGGGCATCAATATGACGTCGGTGAAACAATGGGAGCTGTGCGACGGATGTGCACTCGGCAAGCAAACGCGAGTGAGCTACATGTCCAAGTCACCTATCCACGCCAAGAAACTGCTGGAAATTGTTCACAGTGATGTGTGTGGTCCCATGCAGACGTCGACATTCAGTGGCAAAACGCTACTTTGTCACGTTCATCGACGAGTACTCGCACTTCTGTGTGGTGTATTTGCTCCGGAACAAGTCAGAAGTGGCCGACAAGTTTGCTGAGTTTGTCGCATTTGCGGAAACACAGACCGGCAAGGTCGTCAAGACGCTTCGTAGTGACAACGGTGGCGAGTACACGTCGGGCGAGATGGCTAAGTTCTGCAAGCGTCGTGGTATCGTGCAGAAGTTTACGCCTCCGTACACGCCTCAACTAAATGGTGTCGCCGAGCGAATGAACCGGACGCTGGTGGAATGTGCGCGCTGCATGTTGGAGCATGCTGGTTTGGCCAAGTCGTATTGGGGTGAAGCGGTAATGACCGCTGCGTTTCTACGTAACCGGTGTCCCACACGTGCCATCAGCCATGACAAGTCACCACACCAAGTATGGACCGGTAAGAAACCACTGCTGGCGAACCTGAAGGTGTTCGGTTGCCATGCGTATGTGACGGTTCCGAAGCAGAAACGCACTAAGCTGGACGCTCGAGCAGTGAAGTGTCGGTTTCTGGGGTACTCGGAACACGAGAAAGCGTATCGTTTCGAAGAGATCAAGAGCGGGTCGTGTGCTAGTAAGCCGCGATGCGCAGTTCATGGAAGACGTCTTCGACGGAGGGAGACGCAGCCACGATGAAGATGACATCGTGGAGCTTCAAGAAGAAGAAGTGACGGATCAAGAAGCATCGTCCGAGGATGAGACAATGGGAGACACTGCGCCGCGTCAAGAATTTGAGCCCGGCAGCAAGCGACACCAGCGAACGCAGTCGTTGGAGGAAGCGGTAGAGATCCCGCGAAGCAAGCGACAGAGTCGGCCGCAGACACTGGATGAGATGTCAGCGGTCGCAAGTAGTCGAGAAGAAGATTTCGAAGCGGCCTACGTTGTGGATTCAGTGGGAGAAATGCCGACTACGTTCAAGTCGGCGATGGAATCCAGCAACGCGGTCAAGTGGAAGGAGGCGTGCGACTCAGAAGTCGAGTCTCTTCGCAAGAACAAGACATGGTCATTGGTGCCATTGCCCCAAGGTCGAAAGGCTATCGGTTGTCGTTGGGTGTTTCGCATCAAGGAGAACCAAGCGGGAGAGATCGAGCGGTTCAAGGCACGACTTGTGGCCAAGGGTTTTTCGCAAAAGTACGGCATCGACTACGAAGAAACCTTCGCGCCAGTCGCCAAGTTCACGTCGATCAGGATCCTGCTCAGTCTGGCGGCTAAGTACAATCTGACGGTGCACCAGATGGATGTCAAGACGGCGTTCCTGAACGGGCTGCTTGACGAAGATATCTACATGGTGCAACCGGACGGTTACACGGATGAAGAGCATCCTGACTATGTCTGTCATCTCAAGCGCTCGCTCTACGGTCTTAAGCAGTCGCCACGAATGTGGAACCAGACCATTGACAAGTTCATGCTGGAACTGGGGTTCAAGAAGTGTGAAGCCGATCACTGCATCTACGTCAAGTGGGATGACCAAGACATGATCTTTGTGGCTCTCTACGTTGATGATCTGGTCCTCGCCAGTAACAACGACGAGCTTCTCAAGTCCACGAAGAAGGCTTTGAGTGAACGCTTCGACATGACGGACTTGGGTTGCCTCAAGTATTTCCTCGGTATGGAGATCGATCAAGATGCGGCTACAGGAAAAGTGTCGGTGCGTCAGACCAAGTTTGCGAAGGACATCCTGGAGAAGTTTGGCATGGAGAACAGCAACCCTGTCAAAACCCCTCAAGACCCAGGACTCAAGTTGACCAAGGCCATGTGCGAAGGAGGATGCAACCATGAAGAGACCATGGCCAAGGTGCCTTATCGCAATGCTGTCGGCTGTCTGATGTACCTCATGGTTGGAACCCGACCGGACCTTGCTGCTTCAGTGGGAGTTCTCAGCCAGTTCGCGGCGGACCCGTGTCCCACACACTGGCAAGCACTCAAGCGCGTCTTCCGCTACATTCAAGGTACGAAGACGCACGGCATCGAGTTTCAAGAAACAAGTGAAGAAGGACTCCAAGGCTACTCGGATGCGGATTGGGCTGGTGACGTCGAGACTCGACGCAGTACAAGCGGCTACGCGTTCATGATGAACGGCGGATGCATTAGTTGGAGAAGCAAGAAGCAGCGCACGGTGGCGCTGTCATCGACGGAGGCGGAGTACATGGCGTTAACGGAAGCTGCTCAAGAAGCGATCTGGCTCAAGGCATTCCTGTGTGAACTCGGCGAAATGAAGAACGAGGACCCTGTCATGATTTTCGAGGACAATCAAGGGTCGATTGCGCTGGCCAAGAACCCCGAGTTTCACAAGCGCACCAAGCACATCGACATTCGCTACCACTTCGTGCGCGAGAAAGTTGAAGATGGCCAAGTGGTGTTGCAGTACTGCTCGACGAAGGACATGAAGGCGGATCTGATGACCAAGCCGATCACCGCGGTGCAGTTCGAATATCTTCGCAACAAGCTGGGTATCAAGTCACCAAGCGCGGTCGAGTCGAGTGGGAGTGTTGTCAAGAAGGCGTCTCGTCCAGCTTCGGCATACCAGTAAAACCGGTTTCCAAGGACCCCGTGATGTTTACGGTAAGTCAATTGCGCAAACGGATGTATGCGCAAACAGATGATTGGACGAACAGGATGATTGGACGAGTCCAGTGTTGGTGATTGGATGCACCACATGATTGGATGCAGACTAGGACGTAAGACAGAGTAAGCTCCAATAAATCAATCACTTTGCATTTTATCATCTAGTGCACAAACGACCTTCCTTTTGAAGCGGCGCCCCTCGAGGATCAGACAACATGGAGACATCGAGCACAAGCGGGGCGTTCACCGTCTCGCTGCACTCGCTAACGTGGTATCCTGGCGGTGCCGATGAGGAGACAGCAGAGCGGCAGATTTGGGGACTTGTGCAGCTCGTGTCGCCCCCGGAGCAGCCTGTCGAGAGCTTTTGGTTTGGCGCGGAGGACCCTAATATCATGACCAGGAGCTTATCGATTTCAACACGGAGCAGCAACCAGCCGCTGCAACTTGACTACAACCAGGGATCTAGGGCCGTTCCACTCACGATTAATGCTATGCAGGAACTGGTGCAGACGCAGCTGCTACTGTCGCTTTACTCTGGTGTGTCCAGAGCTCGTTCAGTGGATTATCTGTTGAGCAAGACACTCGTGCCATTAAGAACGCCACTGCTAGGAGGGAGAAAGAGGCAAGAAGTGGAGTTCGTGTCGTCTGGAGAGAATTTTGTGGTGGATCTCGACGTCCAATGTGACGTGGCGCTGGCTGACGTTTTGCTGGGCGCGAGGATACTGGGGCTTCATTCGCCTCAGATATTGAATTTGCCAGATGAATGGGCAGCTCCAGGATGCATAAGCAGTGAGGAGGCGATTGCGTTTTGTGCATCACAGCAGAACACGGCTTCCTACGAGCTGAAGATTGCATTGCCACGTCTGGGAGAGACAGATAACGGTGTAAATGGTAGCGGTGGAGAGGGAGGAACGATGTCGCCGTATAGATTTGATGCTACAACATTGAAGGGAGGGAAACTACATTTTGAACCCCGAGTGCAGGTTCAAAGTGTATTTTCAGGGTCGGAGCAGTACATGGTGGTGGAAGAAAGTGTTAAACCGATAGCAACAGATGGCGAACAGCAAGAAGAGCGATCAGCTACACCCGTTTCAAGTTTAACAGGGAAGTGGAGTGTCCAATTTCCCTCAACGGCTGTAGTATCTGTACTATATTTTAAGGTAAGGAAGCGTGTGTCTTGCATATAAATCATTTTGTTTTGGCTGTAACTTAGGCAGCTGAACTAATATGGGTTTTCCTTCTTAGAGCTCCGTCGAACGTTTAATTGAGTTTCTTGTGGTGGAGAAACACCTGAATGGAACATTACGAAGAAGTTCTGTCGAAAACTCGAGCGGAAAAGCAATAGATGCCATTTCAAGTGAAATAAGTTTGTATCTGCACGAGCTTCTCGCGCCCGGTACCACTCAAATCGTGCCAAGGGCTCCATTACGAACCCTGTTACCTGTTACACGAGCCTTCCTGGAGCAAGAGCTGGCAGTAGCGCCGTCGAATGAGGACAAAAAGAGGTTCCAGGCAGCGTTAGCTGACTACGATACGACTATGCAGAAGGCATTATCTCTTACCAACGCAGCGATAACCGCCGGAACTCACGTCGAAATCGTGGCGGAGATATTGCATACACCACTGGTTTTACAGCTACCTCAAGGTCTGGAGTCGCCTTCGAAATCAATAACGCCGCTCATTGCCCCGCGCGATTTGGAAGCTGAGGGTGAAGAACGTCGCGACATTTATGGGGATCTTCATACAGAAATCCGTTTGGTGGCGGCAAGTCTTTTGCGCGAGTACACGGAGGCGTTCCACAATGGAGACGGAAGACAAGGAATAGATGACTATGCAGCTGATGCTCCAGCTCTACGTGATGATAAGAAGCAGACTCTCATCTACCGACTAAATACTCAAGGTGCGTATCACTCACTCAAACAATCACTCAAGAAGCGGATTGTGCCTGTCATACGCGAAACATTTTCTCGTGGTGAAGTCACATTTGAAGGAAATGAAGAGGACGGACAAATTCAACTGGACGAGAAAACCGTGGAGGAAAAGAAGAAGGCACGATTCGGCCAGCTGTACGCTCTTCTCATGCGAGAAGTTAATGCAGTTTTGAATGAAACGTTCTATTCAGACTCGAACGCGCTGATGGAGAAGACACACGCGACAACTGAGGGGCGACCAACACCAAACGAAATCGAGGCTGTGTTAGAGATGTTGCGGCTGAAAACTGTGGAGAACGAGGTTAGTGGCGATTTCGAGAAAAGCGAGATGCTGCATTTGGACCGTATTGCGTACGCAGAGCAGCATGCGGCTCATGTCCATATACACCCGAAGAGTCATGAGCAGGTTGATGTGGGTGCGGCATCCGCATCTCAATTACTGATGAATGTTTGGTACGACTACGCACGCTTCTGTATTGCTCAGACACGACTTGAAAAGGCAGGGGCAGCTTTACAGCAGTGCTTGCGTCTCGATTCTCCCGCTATTCGACCGTTGCTTGCTCTCGTAGCCGTCCAGTGTGAGCTGCGCGACTTTGTGCGCGCCGAGTCTTTCGTAAAGAATGCTGTGATTGAGGCAGAGGCCAGTGCTCAATCAGGCGACGGGGCTAGTGCTGGGTATAGTGCACTGGCTCACGCTTTATTTGCGTATGTTTTCTCACAATTCGAAGGAAAAGACCCGACTGGAAATTATACGCTGTTTGAGCTGCTCAAAGCACAGAAAATGCTTCAGATCAGTACAGGCAACGTTAAGCAGCGAGACATTTCGTGCGTGAGTGCAGTCTGGATAATTCTAGCGGAGTACGCTCATGAGTGCAGGCTGTGGGGGGTCACGCAACAAGCGTTGCAACTAGCTGATAGTAATTTGAAATCTCGTGATATAGTTTGTGCTGAGTTACGAGTCATGAAACGAGCAATGGAAGCCGATCTGTGTCTGATAGATGGTGTTGCTGGTGAGGGCGCTGCTTCTCGGGCGATCAAGCTGCTGCAGGAGGCCTTAGAAGTCGATGCATCTCATCCTGTTGCATGGTTCACTCTGGGGACAGTGTATCTCCGACAAGATTCTCAAACCAAGACAGCAATAGAGTGCCTGCTGCGAGCACTGGAGCACCGTGGAACTCTGCACTCAGAAGTGCTGCGACTTGGATTATACTTGCGCCTGGGCCTAGCTCTTCTTCACTCGTCCCAGTTCGAGACAGCCGAGTCGACGTTCCTGTTAGCGTGCGACGAGTTTCGTATAGCTTCGTGCTGGCTTGGTGTTGGGATTGCTTGTGTTCGGCTCGAAAAATGGGAACGAGCGCAGATGGCTTTGGCGGAGGCCAATAGATTGGACTCTTGGAATCCCGACGTGTGGGGATATCTGGCGCTTCTATCTCTAACAGCCCCCGCCGCTGTGAGTGGTCGTGATGAACAAGATGTCCAGCATTTTGTTTCGCAAGCCTTAAGACATAACCTCAGCAAACCAGCTCTACTGCGAGAGCTCAGTAATGCATTCATGGCGATTGATCGTCTTGAAAGCGCAGAAAGGCTGCTGCGGCGGTCTTTAGCCTGCCAAGAATCTTCTCTCACCCGCAAAACACTGGCAGATGTGCTAGCTGCCCAGAATTGTGCCGAGGAGGCGCTTCGACAATATACGCATTCGCTTGAAGTGACTGACGACGCGGAAGAACGTTGCGCTTTGTTGGAGAAATGTGCTCAGCTGCTTATCACACTCGGTAGACCAGAGGAAGCGACCGAGTACAAAACCATCGTACGACAGTTTCAGGCGAGCAGCTAGCCTTCATTGATGGGAGTGTAAAATCTTATTGAAAATGTTTTCTACTGATTTACTTCTTCATTATTTGGTTTTCAAGGAGCAATGTTGCTCATAAATTATTGGTGTTGGTAAATCCGAGCAGCATTCCTTCGTTGATGTATCAAGCGAAGAGCTCATTTGACAGTGTGCGAATTGATGAGGCCCACATCTGCGTTGGCGGTCCATATGTCCCGAGTGAGAACGGTGGCAACCGTCTTTGGCACTGTTCCCGTTCCCCCTCTGGAGTGACCTGCGACCAGCCACTTGAAGTCGCACGGCAACAGGATGAGCGGCCGTCGGGTCGCCTGAATTAGCTCGTCGGATTTCGTTGCCCGGATTGGTGCCTGACCCCGTCGCAGTGTGGAGAGGAAGCAAAACTGCCAGTTGAGTACGCCGTCAAAGGTGCA
This sequence comes from Phytophthora betacei, assembly GCA_011320135.1. NCBI lineage: Eukaryota > Oomycota > Peronosporomycetes > Peronosporales > Peronosporaceae > Phytophthora > Phytophthora betacei. The sequence continues at coordinate 19,537 of JAANHX010000505.1, forward strand.
TTTAAGGCCAAGGTACTACCTGTCGTCACAGCGATGGACAAGGTCCCTGGGACGGACGACACGGACTACGGCGATACCGCAACGTATGCGAAGGACAGCGAAGCGAAGGGAGGGACGTCACAGGCAACATTGTACCCAAGGACGTGCTGACGTGCGGTTCGACTGAGTAGGGATACGATACCGGTGACATTGTGGGCGAGGGGAGTTTCGTCAGTCGTGAATTTTACCTAGAAACCCCGAGTTGACTTAATGCATTTGGCTTTATATTACTTATATTGCTGTCTAGAGCTCGCTACCGTTGATCAGCGCAGGCGTCCCATTCCAGGGCGACTCGCGACACGTGGTGGAGAAGCAGGGTACTGCTTACGCTGTGAAGTAGCTTGAGCCGGCGTGTGAGTGGGGGGAAGATCGTGATTGGATCGTGGACGTTGCTGTAGTGTTGGAATTCCCACGTGAGCTCTAGCTACAAATGTAGTTAGGAACCTCCCACAACAATACGTCTGCTAGGATAGCAAACGATCGTTCGGGTGGACCTGAAGACCCCAGTTCTGCCCTTGCACCGGGACATACTGGACCTTGTAAACTACTTATATAGGCCAACCAGTAAAACTAAGAACACGCTACTAGCACGAGCAAAGCTAATAGGTGTTATGAATCCTCGTGGTCCCAACAGCGAAAGGGTACCAGACACGGGTAAGCCATTTACGAGGGCAATGAGTGCTCTACACTCGGCTGGAAGAATAAAAGGGATGCAACACAAGCACTCCTAGTCGTGCAAATAGGCAACAATAAGCCGTCACGTAAGCCTCCCGATAGTGATCGGCCAAAACACACAGTCTCTTGGCCTTGCCGGATGAACCCTCGCTACAGAGCTTCGAGTTCACCGACAGGTATAACACACTCAAACAAGCTTGACCAGACGCTTACCTTGAAGCCGGACGTCGCTCTGTGTGCTTGAGTGGGAATTATGTTCTGTATTTATGTTTACCCTTTCGGGCCTATTCCTAATAAGAAGTCCTAATAATGTTTACAAATATCAAGTGAACTATGATACGTTGTGGATCTTCTTGCACGCCAAGCGTCGTCTGCACCGTCGCATGAGTATCTTTAACGGCTCGCGCCCTGTCACAGACGGTGAACGTGCCTTCAAAGGGTCGCTGAGTCTTCCGCGAGCTCATCCCAACCGCCACCGAGAGTTCGTACCGTTGGTGGTCAGTTCTTGGTCGCTGAATGCGAATCCGGCCAGTCCATTATTAATAATAAGGACAGCTTGGATTGAGCGGCATCTGGACCGTATCAAATATCCGTTGAGTGTTTGGTAGTGACACCGTCGAGTCTCGTGCACCTTGGAGGCTCTGTACATCACATGACCGAGGGTTCGTCGCTTGAACATCTTGGGCGGTGTCGCGTCTTTGTCGGCGGGCGATTATCCGCAACTATGGAGAAATCACTACGCCACAACTGCCCCTGTTGCAATGGGAGCCACTGAAATGGTGACCGTTGTGACATCCATGTGACTTGCATCTTACTCCACGACTTGACACCCGTGTCGCTCACCTGTCACGGCATGTCGCACGAGTTTGCACCCATGACACCGTATGGCATACGGGTTGACTGGTGCGGTCAATGACGCCACATGTGCATGTGTGTCGACTCCCAGTGATGTGTACGAATATGGTGCACCTTCTGCCACACCATCTGATGTCTCCATGCATTGGCTAGACGAATGGAGACGCAGACGAAGGTTTCTTCGCGACATTTGTGTACGTCGTGAGATTACCACTCGTTTACATTGGTGCACTCGTCGGGCGCCAACACCGATTCCAGTGCTTACGCGGAGGTGCCCACCATGACAGCGGATCCGATCTCTTCCAAGTCGAGTGCGCCTACCCCAGCAAACGCTCTGGTGGGTGGCGCCCCATCCTTTCCATGCCTGACGTATTATACCCGGACGCGTACATGCTCAACGACCGCAAGAAAAGACTAGATGTGCCTTGAATGTTCGCTGCTATTGTCAACACCTTCCATCCCAACTGTTTTTTATGTTGACATCGCCAATGAGGGCTCACTGGCTTGTGTTGCCTCTTCGCTGCTGGTCTGTCCATCCGTATCCCATTGAAGAATACGCACCGGGTATATTCCAAGTAAGGGGTCATGGCGATCACTGTCGTTACCTTCCTCGTTACCAAGTTCCCTGCCTTCCTCTACAGCGTAGCAAGCTACCAGACGTATCCCCGAGTACTCAATTTTCGCGGTTGTCGTTTGTCGTGCAATAATGTTTGTGTTTCTTTATCCATATTTCACAACTCGATCTAGTCCACGTAAATCACCGAATTTGAATGCGAAGTGTTGATGCAGTATCGTTTTTTGTCTGATACCACAGGCTGCATCAACCCGTGGTCAGTTCAACGCGTGACCACGCCATACTAGTGTTCTTAAGCCAGCAGAGACATCTGCCTCCGGTGTTCACTCTTTTTTTTCCGCAGAGAATCATAAAGTAAGCCTCCACAGGATAGACTCGACTCTAGCTCCCAAGGCGGCTCGTCATAGCCAACCCACTTAGCTTTGAATTCCCGTACAGCGCGTTCCGTGCTCGTGGACGATAAAAGACAATCATCGAGAATGGGCTCCACTTGTCGTGTTGTCGTTTTATCAATCTTGACCTGTTTGCCACGTTCCGTGTACGGCCACACTTTTCTTCCACCCTCAAGACGAGACGTCTGTGGTCCTCCTAGAGCATCATCTGGCTGCAACGGATCTTTGGGGTAGTCGGGCGAGGGTTCGTCTACGAATTCGTCAAGCTTTGGTGTTTTCGGCTGTCATTGATCCATCACTGACAATATGCCATTGCTGCCCAAATCGTTCGAAATGTCGCCTCGCTCGTAGTTTTCACCCTCGAGACATACGCCTTTCGGCGTACAATGTACGTGCGGCGGCGGTACACGCGAAATCAACATTCGGTACTTCGTCCATCGCCTTTGTCATCACATTTGTGCCATTTGAGGTGCCGGTTGTTGATTCGTTTGTAATACTGGCTGTGCGCAGAAAGGACATCACCTCTTACTTGGGGTGTTTCTTACAGGTGTAAACAAGCCCCCACTCGGCGTCTCGGCGTCTGCCCGAGACTCAGAATGAAAACTCGCTGGTGCATGCACCACCTTCGCCACACCTTGGGGTCCGTGGGGACGCGCTGGTGAGATGTTGGTCGCAATATTAAATGCGTAAGCGGCCAACATGCCGAGGCTGTGACAAATGTCCTCAGACTCGGGTAACAACTGTCCTGATTATGCCACATTTGCTCCAATCTCGCAACGAACACTCGGTGCCGTGTTCATCACCTTCGTCGCAACGTTTGCGTCCTCTGGACCAACCACCGATGATTCGTTCGCAGATTTGGCAGCGCGTAAGGCCAAACCAACATCGTCTAGACTGATGTCTCCATCTAATCCAGTGCTGTTACTTGTCGTTCCCGTCGTCACCCCAGACTCGAAACGAACACTCGTTGATGTATGCACTATGTTTACCGGGCTCAGTAGATCGAGTGTACGCGCTGCCGAGGCTTCGTTTGCATTATTACCTCCGCCGTGAGCTGCCGTATAGGTGTCCAAAAAAACTCCAGGAAATTGGACATCATCCGAGGCCCCGGCTGTCACCCCAGACGCCAGACAGGCTTCCACTTGTTCACGTTCCTCCATGATCATCGTCCAGCGCTCCACACACGTCAGACGATCACCAGAGTCCATTAGCGAGTCTTCGAAGGGCCTTGCTAGCACCCCACGGGGTTCTGGATAGTCTGGTCGCTCGACTGCCGAAGGCTGAGTTGCGAGCCATTGCTCATAGATCTCAAACTCCCACTGGAACAGCTCCCGGTCTCTGCAGCCTTCATAAGCCAGCACTTGCCAATCTTGGTACTTCTTCGAGCTCAGACGCACATAGCCGTCTTCTCGCGGCAAATCCCCATCTGGTATCCACATCGCAATCGAGTCGTGTGCTGGTAGGTACACAGTTTGGTCGGACACATTGGTCAACCGAATACTTTGAGGCCGTCCACGTCGAACCCTCGCTACTGACGGGATTAACTTGTCCATTCGACGAACCCACAGTACGTGTTCTTCCATTCCGACTTGACGCTTCGCTAGTCGATACTCTCGCCACTCGTGCGCTTGAATGCCCAAACGCTCGGGTGGCCCGGCATTAACATGAGAGCCGTTGTCTTGACTGTCGATCATGTTTTTGGTCTTGATCAGTGGGATTTGAAATTCGTGCGGCAATTGCGCTGCGCCGTGAAACAGGTCCAACCGAATCTCAGGTAGGATCATAAAGTCGGTTCCGAGTACCACGTCGACGCCTGCACTATGCGCCATTACCCACATCTCGAATTTGTACACCATCTCCCATCCTAGCATAATCTTGACGCACGCTCGTCGTGTCGTAGATACCTTGCCTTCGCTGTTTCCTTAAAACGTCAATACGACGTCCGTGATCAGGTACGCCCCGGAGCCACAACTTCTTGGCAAAGGTGTCAGTGATCACACCAACGTTCGCTCCCGTGACGAGGAGAATCCTCGTCCGCTTGTCGTTTACAGCGCCTTGCACACGAACCCTCATTCTGATTCGTCGGTCAAATTTCTTGGCCGACCACCACCCCTGTCTCTCGTCAGGGTTCAACTTTATCATCTTGGAGTGACCCTTGGGCTCGTCTCGTGCTGCACTCGAAACCACGCCGAACGAACCTTCGCTGGTGCCCTCATCAGCATCAGCATCCACCGAGGATTCTACTCCTCTCCTTTTCATTTTCCGTCGCGTTCACACTTGTTACATAATTATCAGGCCCCCCCATGAAGGCAAAGATACAATCTGCTTCCATTGAAGGCTCGGCTAACTGTAGCAGCCCGATAGGGGCCAACCCAGTTGTAGTTAGCGGGCTGCCTAATTGAAATGACGTTCCTGAACGACGACATTGAGCTCCGGTGGGAGTTCCTCCTTCGTGCCTTTGGTGTGCACGAATTTGGCAAGGTCTTGGAAGTTGCGGAAAAGGTCGCATTGTTCAGCATCGTGAAGTTGTTTGCAGAACTTGCATCGCTTGTTGCAGTAATGGGCGGGGTTACTCACGCCACCACACACCGCGCATGGTCCGTACTGTGGACGTCGGTTGTCGCGGCTGAAGTCGCGTCGACCACGTTGGTCTTGATTGAACCCACGGTCACCACCTCGGCGATCTTGGTTGAAGCCACGCTCGCGATCAGGCATGTTTCCACGCGTCTGACGGTTGTCTGAACGTGCGTAGGTCCTTCAGTGGCTGTGCGGCGCTCATTTTCATTAGCTGCGGCGAGGTGTCGGTCGTTTCGTCCAATGAGAAGTCACCATCTGTATTTTCGGGCTGATAGTCGTTATACACGTCTTGGTCATCGTTGTAAGTGTTCTGGTCTTCATTTGAATACTCAGTACCCCCCCCCCCCCCCCCCCCCCCCAGAACAGCTTTACGACCCTCCAATTCAGCTAGTAGATGATCCAGCAAGGCTTCAATGAGCGTCACTCTTGGTTTGTTGCGATTGTCATCACGACGACGATCATCACGTCGATTGTTGCGGGCGTACGCATCCTCACGTCGAGCATCACGAGTCTTGGAGTGTCGATACTCACTGTCACGCTTAGCCATTCGCTCCTTGCCCTTGAGAACATCTTCGATGATCTCTTCGAGCTCGTGAATGTCGGTGACTCGAGTATGGTAGAGACTCTCCGCCAACTTGTCATCATCGCACGTTGCCAGGAACTGCTGTACGTGTTCTTTCGCGTCGCGACCACTCTTCTCAAAGTGTAGACGGGCGTTTCGAGCGTAGCCGTTCAGCCTGTTTACGTAGTCGCACAGATGTTCGTTACGTTCCCGCTTTGCAGAGTAGTAACGGGACAGTGCCGTCTGCGTGAACCGCGAGCAGTAGTAGCGGATGAACGCATCGCTCAACAACTTCTACTTGCGCTTCGTATTTTTCGGAAGTTGACGGAACCAATGAATGGCTCCGTCCTGGAGACTTAGCTCAAATGGAATGCATCTGTGTGCGTTCCAGTCATTTCGTAGACGAACGCACGGAGCCACTGCATACAGTTCTCGCTCTTGTTGCGAGAGCCTGAGAACGGCGTGATGCGATCCAACGGTCGGTGCAATGCCATTTCAATCCTCGGTGTCGGGTCCGCGTCGTTCAGCATCGCCAGCTCATTCATCTGACGCATCAACTCGACTTGAGGGTCTTCCTCTTCGAGTGTATGCACCAAAATGTCATTGTCACTTGACGAACCATCGCTGTCAGCATGACGACGTCCGGCACCACTTTTGGAGGCTCGTGCACCACCGCGACGACCGAACGAATCCTCGTGATTCAGAAGTCAGCATTTGGGCTTGAACGGCCGTCGATCGAGATTGATGCTTTGGGTAAAAACGTGCCTGTAAAGATTCCGACAACGGGGAAGACCATGTCTGTCGCGGAAGAACATGAGAAGATTACGGAGACAAGGTCAAGCCGACGAAGCCTGAAATCCCGCCCGACATATGTGCTGGAGGTACGGCTGATTTCTCAGCGTCAGGATTGTGGGAAAAGCAGGGAGCTTAATTCCGCGTGGAGCCGAACGGCTTCTTCAATATATTCTTTCAGTCGTACATGAAGCCGGGGCGGAGGAAGATGATCTACTCCAAGCCTGACCATGGAGATAGCCGTCTCAGATGCTCCAGACGGCTCAGCACCGCGCCGCTAGCAAAGTCGGGGAGAACTCCTTTCGGGTTGACATTTCTAGTCATCCCGATGATATGGCAACTGTAATCGTGAATCGGTTTAAGAGCGAAACGAGGATGTGCGGGCTTGACAGAGCTGCGAAGAAGTACTCGATTGACCGACGCCACTACGGAGGTCGACGAGGACGTGGTACCTATGGTGTAAGTTGAGCGGCGAATTCTTCGGGTGGAAAGGAATTGTATGGAAGGACGGAGGTACGTGTTCGTGGATATTTTAATTTTTTGCTACTAACGGAACGGTCGGGCTCACGAGAAAAAAAAAGATGAAACATGGGATCGTTCCTCTCAAAAATGGCACTCTCGTCACTTGGAAGTTTGAGAGTCGGAAGGGGTCGGCGATGACATGGAGGTGTTAGTCGCGTCGAAGTGGTGTGTTGAAGTAAGCCTGATCCTCAGTCATGCGTGGGTGTAGTTCGCTGTGGCGAGTGGTATCTTGGTATAAACAGTCGCCGAACCGCTCCAAAGTATGGAGCTTTGGCTGTTCTCATCGGTTGGTTACTTCGTGTAAAAGTGGGCTTTGATGTTAAGACTTTGTGTTACGCGTTATCGCAGCTATGTACGCGGTCCTGCCGTACAAGTCCAGTTCTGGAAGATGAAATGGTGGAAGACCTACGAAGCCGTGCTGGCTACTCCTATGGTGGTGTTCGCTACTAGGAAAGAACACTTAGACGGTCTAGGACGTCTACTGTACAAGTGGTTGGACGCCTTGCATGCGTATTGGTGCGTGTTCTTACCTGAGGCGGTGACGTTGGTGTGGAAGGCAACCGTGAAGTACTGGTACGGTTTCGGTGTTGAGTTCCAAAAACCGTGGGCTCGTACGTGGTTCGCTGTGCGTGTCTGGTGGACCGTTGTGACGCTGATCGTCTACGCTACTTTCTACGGTGTGCTGTTTGTGGTGTTGAAATTCCCACGTGAACTCTAGCTACAAATGTAGTTAGGAAGCTCCCACAACAATACGTCTGCTAGGATAGCAAACAATCGTTCGGGCGGACCTGACGACCCCGGTTTTGCCCTTGCACCGGGACATACTGGACCTTGTAAACTACTTATATAGGCCAACCAGTAAAACTAAGAACACGCTACTAGCACGAGCAAAGCTAATAGGTGTTATGAATCCTCGTGGTCCCAACAGCGAAAGGGTACCAGACACGGGTAAGCCATTTACGAGGGCAATGAGTGCTCTACACTCGGCTGGAAGAATAAAAGGGATGCAACACAAGCACTCCTAGTCGTGCAAATAGGCAACAATAAGCCGTCACGTAAGCCTCCCGATAGTGATCGGCCAAAACACACAGTCTCTTGGCCTTGCCGGATGAACCCTCGCTACAGAGCTTCGAGTTCACCGACAGGTATAACACACTCAAACAAGCTTGACCAGACGCTTACCTTGAAGCCGGACGTCGCTCTGTGTGCTTGAGTGGGAATTATGTTCTGTATTTATGTTTACCCTTTCGGGCCTATTCCTAATAAGAAGTCCTAATAATGTTTACAAATATCAAGTGAACTATGATACGTTGTGGATCTTCTTGCACGCCAAGCGTCGTCTGCACCGTCGCATGAGTATCTTTAACGGCTCGCGCCCTGTCCCAGACGGTGAATGTGCCTTCCAAGGGTCGCTGAGTCTTCCGCGAACTCATCCCAACCGCCACTGAGGGTTCGTACCGTAGATGGTCAGTTCTTGGCCGCTGAATGCGAATCCGGCCAGTCCATTATTAATAATAAGGTCAGCCTGGATTGAGCGACATCTGGATCGTATCCAATATTCGCTGAGTGTTCGGTAGTGACGCCGTCGAGTCTCCCGCCTCTTGGAGTCACCGTACATCACGTGACCGAGGGTTCGTCGCTTGAACATCTTCGACGGTGCTGCATCTTTGTTGACGGACGATTATCCGCAACTCTGGAGAAATCACTATACCACACCGTCGTCTCCACGATCATCATCATCATTGCCATCGTTATCAATCTCTGTAGGAAAATCAGTCGGGAGAACACTTGGTACAGGAACCGTTGAAATAGTCGGAGCCGGCTTTGAAGACTCAGAAGCTTGTGGAACAGCGTCGACAGGGACAGGCCCTGCTGTAGAAACCACCCCCGAGACTTGACGCGTCTTGGAAGTCGCGGCAGACGACGAAGCAACCTTGCCCAATGGGGCAGAGTTATCCAACTCCTCATTTTCGTCATCTGAGCCGAGCATGAGCCGGAAATCCTCTGCCTCACGCAAAGCCTCTTCGGCAGCGCGTACATCCGCTGGAGAAGGAGAAATTGTTGACGCAGATGGATTAGCCTCATCATGGACACCCTGCGGTGAAGAAGAAGGCGCGTCGGAAGGTTCGGTGACATCGTCGTGAGCGCCAGAGCCAACGGCTTCACCCGAAGACGCGGTGACAGTGCCTTGAGCCGACGGGACCCCATTTGAACCAATGTCACCTATTTCCACGTCACTCTGGTCACCGCGGAGGTCTACAGCGGCGGGGATCGGCTAACGCGATGTTGGAGAGCGCGGTTCAGTAAAAGGTGACGCTGGCTTGCGAGGTGGCGACCATGAACGAGGAGACGACGGTACAGACTGCGACCGAGCCTTCGAGTGACGTCGAGGCGACTTGCCAGGAGAGCGAAGGCGAGTCTTCTGGCGTTTCTTCTGAGCGGCTGCTACCAGGCCTTCGGACTAAATAGCGAGCGACGTGAAGTCTTGGGAGTTGAAGGCTCATCAGATGGCGCATCACCGAGGCCAGCAGCTGTCATAGACGTACTGGCTTTGTCGGTTGGGACGGGAGCCTTATCTTCGTCGGAGTCGTCCGACTCGTAGTCCGTCTCTTCGCCACCTGATCGAAGTCGCTTGAGAAGTTTCCCATGAGCAGCTTGGTGAGCAGCTTGCGCTAAGGCTGCAGGAAGCGCCTGGGAGTCAGGCGAAGACGCGGCAGCATACGGAATACGCTGCAAAGCAACCAACGTCTCTTGGGCCAAGTCCAGGGCATCCAGACCCAGCTCACCTGCGGTGAGGCCTGTCACAAGAGGGTGCGAACGAACGTTATTTGCTGAACTCACGGTGGAAAGGGCAACATGTGGAGCGTGCCATCAATAGCCAGACGCAGGACTTCTGGATCCATCCCGGCCAAACTCACGTGTGCGCGAAGAGTACGGTTGACTTGGAGAAGGTGGGTGTTGCGAGTCTGTTGGTTCGCGAGGCCCTTGAGCGTGTCATTGTCAATGTACTTTCCTTTGGAGAGCTTGACCAAGAGGAGATGAAGTTGGCGAGTCCGCTCGGTGTTCGCGCCAATTGAAAACTTGTACACCTCGTGTTCTCTAGCTAACGTCGTATTCAGGGTAGTGGTAAACGGGTCCCGCGCTTGGATTTCGCAATGCAGATGCTTCAGCTCTTCTGAGTGCTGTACCATGGAAGACTGTACACGCGAGAGCATGGCGTCGTTCTTGGCATTGGACTCGCGGAGAATCTTGACGTCCATACTTAGAGCTTCGTCTTCAGCGTTGGCAGCCTTCAGGAACGCCTCCGCGTTCTCCCGAGCCATAATTTCGGGTGCCACCGAACGTACGGCGGCTGCAGCTTCGGTCTGGGCGGCCCATAACTGACGCTCCAGACTAGCGACTCAGTCAGGCAGGTCCGTTAGCGCATCTGGAAGAGGCTGTACGACAGAGAGAACCTTGTCGAAGCCCATCGCAGTCTCGAGACGACGTTGAGTGCGGACATCGCCGTGAAGAGGAGGCGCGACGCTGAGCTGCACTTGATGGCGAGCCATCGCTGTCAAGTACGGAATAATTGACGTCATCATGTGATCGACTGACGCCTCCGTACTCTCAGCCAGCATGGCGCGCAAAGAATCCTCGGTGAGTGGTGGAGAATCACCAGCAGGCGCAGGCGGAACCGTAGGAGCCATCTCCGTGATTCAGCGAGACAGGAAGTGCTGCGGGAGCTGCAGAAGGAAGTGATGGGTCCAAAACAGGAAGTACCGGAGTTCCAGTTGGTGAAGCTGCTGTCGAAGCAGGTGGGGCAGGCTAATGGTCGTTTGAAACCTCGGTGTCGTCCTCCTGTGAAACAAGACGAGGGATACATGGTGATGAGCAAGGTACTGATGATTAAGAAGGATGGTGTGCTAACTTACCTCCAGCTGTTCACGTCGTCGGCGAGGGTGAAGACGCTGGGGAGCTTGATTTACGGCCCGATTGGGACGCTTGGACATCCTGTGCCTGGATGGAAAATTGGAGAATGAAGAAATGTCACAACGGGCACCAGTACCGTGGCTTCCATTACGACAGGGGCAGTTGTGGTGTAGTGATTTCTCCAGAGTTGCGGATGATCGTCCGTCAACAAAGATGCAGCACCGTCGAAGATGTTCAAGCGACGAACCCTCGGTCACGTGATGTACGGTGACTCCAAGAGGCGGGGGACTCGACGGCGTCACTACCGAACACTCAGCGAATATTGGATACGATCCAGATGTCGCTCAATCCAGGCTGACCTTATTATTAATAATGGACTGGCCGGATTCGCATTCAGCGACCGAGAACTGACCATCTACGGTACGAACCCTCGGTGGCGGTTGGGATGAGCTCGCGGAAGACTCAGCGACCCTTTGAAGGCACGTTCACCGTCTGTGACAGGGCGCGAGCCGTTAAAGATACTCATGCGACGGTGCAGACGACGCTTGGCGTGCAAGAAGATCCACAACGTATCATAGTTCACTTGATATTTGTAAACATTATTAGGACTTCTTATTAGGAATAGGCCCGAAAGGGTAAACATAAATACAGAACATAATTCCCACTCAAGCACACAGAGCGACGTCCGGCTTCAAGGTAAGCGTCTGGTCAAGCTTGTTTGAGTGTGTTATACCTGTCGGTGAACTCGAAGCTCTGTAGCGAGGGTTCATCCGGCAAGGCCAAGAGACTGTGTGTTTTGGCCGATCACTATCGGGAGGCTTACGTGACGGCTTATTGTTGCCTATTTGCACGACTAGGAGTGCTTGTGTTGCATCCCTTTTATTCTTCCAGCCGAGTGTAGAGCACTCATTGCCCTCGTAAATGGCTTACCCGTGTCTGGTACCCTTTCGCTGTTGGGACCACGAGGATTCATAACACCTATTAGCTTTGCTCGTGCTAGTAGCGTGTTCTTAGTTTTACTGGTTGGCCTATATAAGTAGTTTACAAGGTCCAGTATGTCCCGGTGCAAGGGCAAAACCGGGGTCGTCAGGTCCGCCCGAACGATTGTTTGCTATCCTAGCAGACGTATTGTTGTGGGAGCTTCCTAACTACATTTGTAGCTAGAGTTCACGTGGGAATTTCAACACCACAAACAGCACACCGTAGAAAGTAGCGTAGACGATCAGCGTCACAACGGTCCACCAGACACGCACAGCGAACCACGTACGAGCCCACGGTTTTTGGAACTCAACACCGAAACCGTACCAGTACTTCACGGTTGCCTTCCACACCAACGTCACCGCCTCAGGTAAGAACACGCACCAATACGCATGCAAGGCGTCCAACCACTTGTACAGTAGACGTCCTAGACCGTCTAAGTGTTCTTTCCTAGTAGCGAACACCACCATAGGAGTAGCCAGCACGGCTTCGTAGGTCTTCCACCATTTCATCTTCCAGAACTGGACTTGTACGGCAGGACCGCGTACATAGCTGCGATAACGCGTAACACAAAGTCTTAACATCAAAGCCCACTTTTACACGAAGTAACCAACCGATGAGAACAGCCAAAGCTCCATACTTTGGAGCGGTTCGGCGACTGTTTATACCAAGATACCACTCGCCACAGCGAACTACACCCACGCATGACTGAGGATCAGGCTTACTTCAACACGCCACTTCGACGCGACTAACACCTCCATGTCATCGCCGACCCCTTCCGACTCTCAAACTTCCAAGTGACGAGAGTGCCATTTTTGAGAGGAACGATCCCATGTTTCATCTTTTTTTTTTCTCGTGAGCCCGACCGTTCCGTTAGTAGCAAAAAATTAAAATATCCACGAACACGTACCTCCGTCCTTCCATACAATTCCTTTCCACCCGAAGAATTCGCCGCTCAACTTACACCATAGGTACCACGTCCTCGTCGACCTCCGTAGTGGCGTCGGTCAATCGAGTACTTCTTCGCAGCTCTGTCAAGCCCGCACATCCTCGTTTCGCTCTTAAACCGATTCACGATTACAGTTGCCATATCATCGGGATGACTAGAAATGTCAACCCGAAAGGAGTTCTCCCCGACTTTGCTAGCGGCGCGGTGCTGAGCCGTCTGGAGCATCTGAGACGGCTATCTCCATGGTCAGGCTTGGAGTAGATCATCTTCCTCCGCCCCGGCTTCATGTACGACTGAAAGAATATATTGAAGAAGCCGTTCGGCTCCACGCGGAATTAAGCTCCCTGCTTTTCCCACAATCCTGACGCTGAGAAATCAGCCGTACCTCCAGTGTAATGGGCCCCTCCATTACATAAGTAGGTAGATTTCTTTACATAAGTAGGTGCATCAGCACACAACTAGCGTGTGCTGAAATGCTGTCATGCCATTGGCTGATATATGGGGAGCCAGACCCATTATTAGCCAATTGGACTATGACGTGTATTTGAGTGGCCAGGGCTGTGGCCTTGGTCCTAAAATAAAGTCAGAGTTGATTTTTCCTTAAACCTAAGACTCAGTCGTCCTATTGCGAGCTTCCTCAACACTATAGTGTAAGCAAGTAACGGAGTAAATACCTGGCCCGTTACACCTGGTAGCACTTTGTAGTCCTTCCAACGACCAAGTTCGACATGAGCCAAGACCTCGACCACGCTGCCTTTCTCCATCTCACTCGGATCGAGTGGGAAGCTCTCCACCGCCTCGCGGCGGTGTCCGGAGAAGCCGTCGTCACGTCGCTGCTGCGCTCAGCGACGCCCGACGAGCAGCGCGTTGCGGCACAAGAATTCATGGAACGCGAGCTCGCTGATGCGAATCGGCGAGTGTCAACTCCCTCGCGTATCTCCACGAATGACGTCGTGAAGCTAGAGACGTCCACCTACTCCGGTGCCGGAGAAGATCGACTTCCGCTGAATCGCTGGTTTCGAGAGATCGACATCGCCATCGCCTCGAGGTTGATCGAGGCGCCTTCCGCGAAGGTCCATTTCCTCCTCTCGCGGTTGTCTGGGGAAGCCAAGGAATGGGCTCTCGGCAAGTTGGTTGTCGATCCCAACGTCTTCCCCACTCTGGATACCCTCCAGAGTGACCTTCGGCTCGCGTTCGAGCCGCCGCAAGATGAATCCCGAATTCGGGCAGACTTCTTCGCCCTTCGGCAAGGCACGATGGCCATGCGCGACTACGTCCAGAAGACACGACACCTCGCGTCGTGCATCGTGTCTAAGCCGATCGATATGGCCTCTCAGGTTCATGTATTCGTGTTCGGTATGCGCGAAGGCATGACGCGCTACTGCCTCACAAGATCGGACCCCTCTACGCTCGAAGAGGCATTCTCCCTCGCCCTACGCGAGGACTACGTGGTTGCGGCGTCATACGCTCACGCGCTACCTGCTTCAGCTCGGGATTCTGCGCCCGAGCCCATGGACATCGACGCTATCGATGCGACGAGCAATCGTCAGCGTCATGTAGCGCGTCGGAACGGTGCTCGGAACAATCGTTCTCTCACCTGCTTCCGCTGTCGGAAGGTCGGTCATCGCGCGGCGGAGTGCCGCGCGCCAGCTCCAGTGCTTGCGCATGTCGATGCCGAGCCCGTGAGTTCTGACCAGCCAAAAAACGGTCAGGGTCAGTAGGTGCGGGGCGCCCTACTGGCTGGAATGGAGGTCCGGGCCCCCCGGTGGCAACCCAACCTCCTAGCCCTCCTGTGCTGCATGCACACTTTCATGCCACCACCACGCCGAGCGATTCAAGATTGATCATTGTCAGTCTTCATGTCGCCGGTGCCCGGCGACCACTGCGAGCGCTCCTTGATTCAGGAGCGACCAACAACTTCTTCCGCGCGTCGTGCTTGTCGGTACTCCCGTCGGACATCACTGTCCGCAAAGGTAGAGGGGGGGGTCGCTGTCAAGTTGGCCGATGGGAAATCACGCCGCGTCGCGCGGCGCGAGATTACACTTCCGTACACGTTCGACGGTTTCCAAAGCAACGACGACTTCCTCGTCATTGAGATGAATTACGCGTTTGACTGCATCCTGGGGATGCCGTGGTTGACGCGCTATCAACCAGAGATTGACTGGTTGGCCAGGTCGGTCAAGCGTCGCAGTGATTATGATGTGAGCGAGGTGTTCACGCACCTCCTGGTCGCCCAGAAGGATTGGCCTCACGTCACCGTCGTGGACCGGTCATCCACGACGCACGTTGTGCACAGAGTGAGCGATGGCCCTCTCTACACGGCTTGCGCAGTGCTGTTAACTGACGAGTCCCCGCGTCGCCGCGGGGATGAAGACCAACTGGCGGTCGAGCAGGGGCTCCCGCAGATGTACGAGACGGCGGTCGAGCAGGGGCTCCCGCAGATGTACGAGACGGCGGTCGAGCAGGGGCTCCCGCAGACGAACGAGATGGCGGTCGAGCAGGGGCTCCCGCAGACGAACGAGATCGCGGTCGAGCAGGGGCTCCCGTCAATTGAGCCGGTGGTCGAGCAGTTGGCGCTCCCGCTGAACACTACCGCGGTCGAGCAGGGCTCCCGCTAGAGGGGGGTGACCTCTCGTCCAGCGAGAGCGACTCATCATCCTCGAGTTCGCATTCGAGGCGGCGGAAGTCGAAGCGGCGCCGGCTGAAACCTCGCCGAGAACCCGCGCCAAGTGACAGCTCACCGACGGAGTCGGTCTGCGTGCTTGAGTGCGTGAAAGGTACTCCCGGTCGCCGACGAACACTCGAGCTTGCAAACCCACCTAGCGAGGCAGGGTCGATCACTCGACTTCCAGGTCTTTCCTGGAAGAACTTCCTTCGCAGCCTCAAGGACCATAAAATCGAACAGGTTTGCCTGATCACCGACGCCGATTCGGCGTCGCTCGAAGTGAATGCAGTCAGTGACGGCGACGCTCCCTCGCGCCCAAAGAGCGCTGAGCCGAAGTCGGCCCGCGAGGAGCGCTTCGCAGCGCAATCTTGGGAAGCGCTACGCGAATCCGGCAATCCAGTCTACGAGTCCGCCCGCGAATATGGAGATGTCTTTCCGGATAAGATCCCAGCTGAGCTACCAGCTGACCGAGGAATTCGCCACGAGATCGATCTCGTGCCCGGCTCGAAGTATTGTGTGACGCGGCAGTGGTCGCTCCCGCGAGAACAGGTCCAAGCTATCGATGACTTCTTCGAGAGCCGCTGCAAGGCGGGTCATGTGCGTGAGAGCACATCGCCGCACTCCAGTCCGACCTTCTGTGTGAAGAAAGCCACGGGCGGATGGCGCATCGTCCATGCCTTCAACAAGCTGAACGACGCTACCATCCCTGCCCAGACGCCGATTCCTCGGAAGGACATGGTGCTCGACGCAATGTCGGGCAGTGATGTCTTCAGCGCCATCGACTTGACCGATGGGTTCTACCAAATCCTCATGAGGCTGAGCGATATACCGCTCACAGCGGTAAGCACTCCCAGTGGTATGCTCTGGGAGTGGCTTGTTATGCCGCAAGGGTTGAAGAATGCTCCCGCCACGTTCAATCGCATGGTATCCCATGTGCTACGCCCGCTCCGCGACTTCGCACCGAGTTATTTCGATGACATCTTCGTACACAGTCGCGCTGAGGGAGGCCTCAGCGCGCTTGAAGTCCACTTGAAGCATCTGAGGCAAGTCTTCCAAGTGATGCGCGAAAACAAGCTGTATGCCAACTTGAAGAAGTGTATATTCTGCGCGCCGGAGATTCCGGTGCTTGGCTGCTTTGTGAGCAAGAACGGCGTCCGCACCGACCCCGAGAAAGTGTCGTCGATATGTGCGTGGCCTACGCCACAGAATCCCACTGAACTGCGTCAGTGGCTGGGTCTCGCAAATTATCTCCACAAGTACACGAAGAATTACGCCGGATTGATCCAGCCGCTCTCTTCGTTGTTGAAGAAAGATGTGTCGTGGTCGTGGACTTCCGCACACCAAGCCGCCTTCGACTCGGTGAAGAAGAGTCTCGCCGAGGCCCCAATCCTCGCGCTCCCGGATGACTCGAAGCCTTTTCACGTCGTCTGCGACGCTAGCGATTTTGCCATCGGCTGTGCGCTGATGCAATTCGATGAAGAAGATCGAGAGCGTGTCGTAAGCTACCAGTCCAGGCAGATGAAGCCGGCGGAGCGCAACTACCCTGTTCACGACAGGGAGCTCCTTGTGATGCGCTACGCTCTGATCAAGTTCAGAGTGTACTTGTTGGGTGAGGATACCTTCGCGGTGTACACCGATCATGCATCGCTGAGGACAGCGATGAAGAGTCCTCATCTCTCCCAGCGGATGGCCCGCTGGCTTTCGTTCTTCTCTGAGTACAACTTCGTTGTCCACTACAAACCCGGCAAGAACAACATTCTCGCCGACACTTTGTCTCGGCGTCTCGACTACGACCCACGCGGTGCATTGGGTCGACAAGCTTCGCTGGATGAAGACGATGTAGACGAGTGTGCCACGTGCGAGGCGTCAGGCGTCAACCTGACGAGCGTCTCCCCGGTAATGCCACTTCGCGACGAGATCCGAGCTGCTTACGAACATGACTCGACGTGCTCCAGTATCCTGAAGCATCTCCGCTCTCCCAGCGCCGACACACTGGGAGCCCTTTCCCGCTCTGTACGAAACAAAATCCACCGATATCGTCTCGAGGACGAGCTGCTGGCGTACAGCATCGACAACTTCGATGCCCCACGTGTCGTTGTCCCTAACGACCCCGATCTGCGCTCACGGATTACCCATGAGTTTCATGATGCCCCGCTGGGCGCTCATCTCGGTCGCGAGAAGACATTTGCCGCTGTGTCACGCGACTTTTATTGACCACACCTGTACAAATGGGTGCGTAAGTGGGTGCGCACGTGCGAGACCTGCCAGCGCGTGAAACCTGCCTCGTCTTCGCAGGCTCCCTTGCGTCCTCTACCAGTAGCCACCGAGGCCTGGCGCTCGGTGTCGATGGACTTCATCTTCGGGCTCCCACCCGATGCTAAAGGACGATCAGGTGTCTTGGTATTCGTAGACCGCTTCAGCAAGATGGTTCACCTGATTCCGGTGTCGGATGCGATCACCGCGGCAGATACCGTGGTGCACTTCCTCGATGCTGTCTTCCGTCATCATGGCCTTCCCGAATCTATCGTCTCCGACCGCGACCCGCGCTTCACGTCGGCCTTCTGGTCAAAGCTCTTCGAGCTACTGGGCTCGAAGCTAATGATGTCCACAGCAGCCCATCCGGAAACGGACGGCCAGACGGAGCGCGTAAATCGCGTCCTCGAAGACGTCCTTCGAAGCTACGCGACGTCGTTCTCCAGCTGGAGCTCGTTTCTGCCACTGGCCGAGTTCGCTCTGAACAACGCGGTACACGAGTCGATTGGGCTGACGCCCTTCTTCGTTAATAACCCTAGACACCCGCGTGTCCCTGCTCTCCTCGCCGTGGGCCATCCCACAGCGCCGTGTGTCTCCACTCTGGGTGGGGAAGAAGCTGCCGGCAAGCCGTCTACTTCATCTGCGATGTCTCCGGCGGCTACACCGGTACTGGGCCAACCGATATATACACCGGTTGCTAATGATATCTCGAGTGTATCCCCTGTTCCCACGTCGGTCAACGCAGTGACACGCTCCGCATCGAGCTCACTTGCGCCAGCTAACTACGCGCCGAAGCATGCGGCGCGACCAATCGACTCCGCAGTCGTCTCCGACTTCGTACTACAGCGCCAAGCGGTCACCCGCTATGTTCGAGACGCACTGCCGGATGCAGTGGACAAGCAGAAGGAGAACGCCGATAGGATCGGCCGCAAGAACACGGCCACGTTTACGACAGGCGAACGCGTGCTCCTGTCGACTGAAGGTATCAGAAACTCTGCGGTTACCAACCTCGGCGCGAACAAACTCGCGCCGCGCTTTATTGGGCCATTTACGGTATTCAAAGCCATTGGTGATGCCTACACGCTTGCCATTCCTACGTCACTACGTCTGCATCCGACGTTTTACGTCGGACGGCTCAAGAAGTATCACCCCGCTACGATTCTAGAGTCGTCTCAGGCTACTGAGCCGGAGCATGCGTCGAGCGACCTTCTCGACGGGCGCGGCGAGCCATCGATCCATCCGCACCAGGAGTCGGATCTCGAGGCTGCGTCCCCGTCTGCAAACGTCCGTGAACCGACCTCTCCAGCATCTGCAACCGAGCAAGGATCTCTCGGCTCGACTGACGCAGCTGCGCACTCTCCCCGGTGGCCCGGGCAGTCTGATCGAGAGCCTCATCCAACTCCTGCTGGACATCCCAGTAGCTGTTCAGCAAGTCGTTCTCGCTCTTGGCAGCCAGAGCGCGAGTGCTATCGACGCGACGACCCTCCTCCTGTTGTTGACGCTGCCGGAGATACCCGCTGGATTGTTGAGTACATCGTTGCCCACGAAGATCCACTTCGCGCTCCCAAACGTCATCGTGGCCTCGCGCACGATGTTCCAGCCGACCGTCGCTATCGGATACGTTGGCTCGGGTTTCCTCCCGACGAGGATACGTGGGAGCCTCGCGCCAATCTCCTTCGGGACGTCCCGAATGTGGTCCAGGCGTATGAGTCCAGCCTCGCTGCGAACTACCTTGTGACGCATGCCAGCTCGCACGAGGAGAGCGACTCGAGCGATCACGCGAACGTGATCGAGACCGATGACTTGGTCGACCACGTGAACGGGACCGAGATCTGCGATTTGTGCGACCACGCGAACGTGATCGAGAACGACGACTTGAGCGGTCGCGCGAACGAGACCGAGTCCGATACCAAGAATCTTCACGTGCAGGGCGTCGGCGTGAGCCGGCGCGATTAGAGGCGCGCACGTTCTCGGCCAACGAGCGACGATACTTCTCGATCCACCCGTGTTCTTGTTCACCGAGCGGATACTCGGCGATGTGGCTTCTCCACTCCTCGACAGTCGGACGCGATCCAGTACAAGTGCCACAACCTTCAGCGACCCTCACGTAGCAGATGCGGCGCATGTCCTCCCATGCGCTGGTGCAGACGCGCTCACGGAGCTCCGTGAGTGAGTGCTCCTTGACGATCTCCTCGCGGTACACCAGCCAGCCGACGAAGCTCTCCCCTTCTTCCTGCGTCCGGTTCCAACGCCGGATGAAGGCGCACCACGACTCCTGCAATGCGCCATATGCGACACCCTCGACAGGCTTCTGACGCAGTCCACGGAAGCGCCGGAAGTGATCCTTCATCGTGTCCAGCGTGTCCGGAGTCCGCGCTTCGGATATATCGTAGAGAGCCCATGCCCGGAGCTGGTCGTCCATCACGCGCGTGCCCCGTGCCGCTGCGGTCGACGACGTCGCCGTCGTCGGTGTTCCCGTCCGCTGTTGATCCATCGTGCTGCTTGTCGTCTTCTCCGCAAGTCGAGTTATGTCG
The DNA here is from genome assembly GCA_011320135.1 of Phytophthora betacei. Classification (NCBI taxonomy): domain Eukaryota; phylum Oomycota; class Peronosporomycetes; order Peronosporales; family Peronosporaceae; genus Phytophthora; species Phytophthora betacei. Next base: position 39,816 of record JAANHX010000505.1, read on the forward strand.
CTCCTGCGCTTCGCAGGAGATGTCTCCGTCTCTGTTTCGCTCCGCCCGTTAGCCAAGTCCCCGTTCGCCATCCTCACACAGATTGATTTGTTCTTCGCCCACTGCTTATGTTGCGTAAGTGCAACTTTAAGAGGGGGTAATGTAATGGGCCCCTCCATTACATAAGTAGGTAGATTTCTTTACATAAGTAGGTGCATCAGCACACAACTAGCGTGTGCTGAAATGCTGTCATGCCATTGGCTGATATATGGGGAGCCAGACCCATTATTAGCCAATTGGACTATGACGTGTATTTGAGTGGCCAGGGCTGTGACCTTGGTCCTAAAATAAAGTCAGAGTTGATTTTTCCTTAAACCTAAGACTCAGTCGTCCTATTGCGAGCTTCCTCAACACTATAGTGTAAGCAAGTAGCGGAGTAAATACCTGGCCCATTACATCCAGCGCATATGTCGGGCGGGATTTCAGGCTTCGTCGGCTTGACCTTGTCTCCGTAATCTTCTCATGTTCTTCCGCGACAGACATGGTCTTCCCCGTTGTCGGAATCTTTACAGGCACGTTTTCACCCAAAGCATCAATCTCGATCGACGGCCGTTCAAGCCCAAATGCTGACTTCTGAATCACGAGGATTCGTTCGGTCGTCGCGGTGGTGCACGAGCCTCCAAAAGTGGTGCCGGACGTCGTCATGCTGACAGCGATGGTTCGTCAAGTGACAATGACATTTTGGTGCATACACTCGAAGAGGAAGACCCTCAAGTCGAGTTGATGCGTCAGATGAATGAGCTGGCGATGCTGAACGACGCGGACCCGACACCGAGGATTGAAATGGCATTGCACCGACCGTTGGATCGCATCACGCCGTTCTCAGGCTCTCGCAACAAGAGCGAGAACTGTATGCAGTGGCTCCGTGCGTTCGTCTACGAAATGACTGGAACGCACACAGATGCATTCCATTTGAGCTAAGTCTCCAGGACGGAGCCATTCATTGGTTCCGTCAACTTCCGAAAAATACGAAGCGCAAGTAGAAGTTGTTGAGCGATGCGTTCATCCGCTACTACTGCTCGCGGTTCACGCAGACGGCACTGTCCCGTTACTACTCTGCAAAGCGGGAACGTAACGAACATCTGTGCGACTACATAAACAGGCTGAACGGCTACGCTCGAAACGCCCGTCTACACTTTGAGAAGAGTGGTCGCGACGCGAAAGAACACGTACAGCAGTTCCTGGCAACGTGCGATGATGACAAGTTGGCGGAGAGTCTCTACCATACTCGAGTCACCGACATTCACGAGCTCGAAGAGATCATCGAAGATGTTCTCAAGGGCAAGGAGCGAATGGCTAAGCGTGACAGTGAGTATCGACACTCCAAGACTCGTGATGCTCGACGTGAGGATGCGTACGCCCGCAACAATCGACGTGATGATCGTCGTCGTGATGACAATCGCAACAAACCAAGAGTGACGCTCATTGAAGCCTTGCTGGATCATCTACTAGCTGAATTGGAGGGTCGTAAAGCTGTTCTGGGGGGGGGGGGGGGGGGGGGGTACTGAGTATTCAAATGAAGACCAGAACACTTACAACGATGACCAAGACGTGTATAACGACTATCAGCCCGAAAATACAGATGGTGACTTCTCATTGGACGAAACGACCGACACCTCGCCGCAGCTAATGAAAATGAGCGCCGCACAGCCACTGAAGGACCTACGCACGTTCAGACAACCGTCAGACGCGTGGAAACATGCCTGATCGCGAGCGTGGCTTCAACCAAGATCGCCGAGGTGGTGACCGTGGGTTCAATCAAGACCAACGTGGTCGACGCGACTTCAGCCGCGACAACCGACGTCCACAGTACGGACCATGCGCGGTGTGTGGTGGCGTGAGTAACCCCGCCCATTACTGCAACAAGCGATGCAAGTTCTGCAAACAACTTCACGATGCTGAACAATGCGACCTTTTCCGCAACTTCCAAGACCTTGCCAAATTCGTGCACACCAAAGGCACGAAGGAGGAACTCCCACCGGAGCTCAATGTCGTCGTTCAGGAACGTCATTTCAATTAGGCAGCCCGCTAACTACAACTGGGTTGGCCCCTATCGGGCTGCTACAGTTAGCCGAGCCTTCAATGGAAGCAGATTGTATCTTTGCCTTCATGGGGGGGCCTGATAATTATGTAACAAGTGTGAACGCGACGGAAAATGAAAAGGAGAGGAGTAGAATCCTCGGTGGATGCTGATGCTGATGAGGGCACCAGCGAAGGTTCGTTCGGCGTGGTTTCGAGTGCAGCACGAGACGAGCCCAAGGGTCACTCCAAGATGATAAAGTTGAACCCTGACGAGAGACAGGGGTGGTGGTCGGCCAAGAAATTTGACCGACGAATCAGAATGAGGGTTCGTGTGCAAGGCGCTGTAAACGACAAGCGGACGAGGATTCTCCTCGTCACGGGAGCGAACGTTGGTGTGATCACTGACACCTTTGCCAAGAAGTTGTGGCTCCGGGGCGTACCTGATCACGGACGTCGTATTGACGTTTTAAGGAAACAGCGAAGGCAAGGTATCTACGACACGACGAGCGTGCGTCAAGATTATGCTAGGATGGGAGATGGTGTACAAATTCGAGATGTGGGTAATGGCGCATAGTGCAGGCGTCGACGTGGTACTCGGAACCGACTTTATGATCCTACCTGAGATTCGGTTGGACCTGTTTCACGGCGCAGCGCAATTGCCGCACGAATTTCAAATCCCACTGATCAAGACCAAAAACATGATCGACAGTCAAGACAACGGCTCTCATGTTAATGCCGGGCCACCCGAGCGTTTGGGCATTCAAGCGCACGAGTGGCGAGAGTATCGACTAGCGAAGCGTCAAGTCGGAATGGAAGAACACGTACTGTGGGTTCGTCGAATGGACAAGTTAATCCCGTCAGTAGCGAGGGTTCGACGTGGACGGCCTCAAAGTATTCGGTTGACCAATGTGTCCGACCAAACTGTGTACCTACCAGCACACGACTCGATTGCGATGTGGATACCAGATGGGGATTTGCCGCGAGAAGACGGCTATGTGCGTCTGAGCTCGAAGAAGTACCAAGATTGGCAAGTGCTGGCTTATGAAGGCTGCAGAGACCGGGAGCTGTTCCAGTGGGAGTTTGAGATCTATGAGCAATGGCTCGCAACTCAGCCTTCGGCAGTCGAGCGACCAGACTATCCAGAACCCCGTGGGGTGCTAGCAAGGCCCTTCGAAGACTCGCTAATGGACTCTGGTGATCGTCTGACGTGTGTGGAGCGCTGGACGATGATCATGGAGGAACGTGAACAAGTGGAAGCCTGTCTGGCGTCTGGGGTGACAGCCGGGGCCTCGGATGATGTCCAATTTCCTGGAGTTTTTTTGGACACCTATACGGCAGCTCACGGCGGAGGTAATAATGCAAACGAAGCCTCGGCAGCGCGTACACTCGATCTACTGAGCCCGGTAAACATAGTGCATACATCAACGAGTGTTCGTTTCGAGTCTGGGGTGACGACGGGAACGACAAGTAACAGCACTGGATTAGATGGAGACATCAGTCTAGACGATGTTGGTTTGGCCTTACGCGCTGCCAAATCTGCGAACGAATCATCGGTGGTTGGTCCAGAGGACGCAAACGTTGCACGGAAGGTGATGAACACAGCACAGAGTGTTCGCTGCGAGATTGGTGCGAATACCGAACTGTCAAGCCAACGGGCCGAGCCACTGAACAGAAGTCAACAGCCCAACATGTCGGTTGCCTGCGCATTCAACATTGCGAACAAAGACTCGGCAGGTGGCCCAGAGATGGGAAACCAGGATGGGAAGGGGATGGACCCAGTACCGAGTGTTCAACTGAAAGCGGATACCGACGCTGAGTCGAGGGAAGAGTCCGTCCCGATTTTGGACGAGACATACATGTCGGTTGCTCGCGTGTTAGCAATCGAAGGAAATGAAGCAACGGAGGACACAAGAAAGTGATATATGTGAGCACCCAGCTAACAACATCGGTCTGGAAGACTACGCAAAGGCGTTGGTCTTCCTGCCAGACCTTACCGAAGAAATCAACACGGCGATAGACTACAATGCGCCTAATGTTGCGGATCCCCAGCTGTCGACCGATCGCCGAGAACGTCTGGTCGAAACGCTGAAGAACCACGAGCACATCCGGATTGCTTGTGGTATCGCATTGCCACCAGCAGCCTAGGGCGCAGTATGCGATATCGACACGCAGGGGCATGCTCCGATTAGACAGCGTGCCCGACGCGTGCCGTTACGATTTCTCGGCAAACTGTACGCGCTGCTACGAGCTTTGTTGAGAGCAGGACTGGTCGTCTTTTCAGACAGTCCATGGGCATCGCCGATTGTGATTGTGATGAAATAGAGCGGGCTGTACATCCGGCTCTGCATTGATCACAAGATGGTGAATGGCATCACCGCAATCATGGAGTATGCAATGCTGCTAGTCGACGATCTGTTGACCGATCTCGAGTGCTACCTACGGTTCTGCTCGCTGAATGCTGGAAGCGGCTTCTGGGTGGTCAGGATGACCTTGCGAGCAAGAAAGGTGTCGGCGTTTGTCTGTGCACTCGGACACTTCGAGCGGTTACGCATGCCCTTCGGGCTTAATGAACGCGCCGATGATCTACCAGCGTATGATTGAACGCGCTAGGGGGGTTCGTTCAGCCAAAAGGAGGTTGGTTTGAATACTCGGAGACGATGCGTATAGCTGAAGAACAGGCCAAGGAACGTCGTGGGGCTAGCACCGTGGGTTCGTTTCAAACGAAGTTCGCGGCAGACCGCGAAGCACCGGTGGAGACCGACCCTGTACTACAACTCGTCAACAGCCCCGTCGCTGACATGTTTACGAACGGGGAGCCAGACCTATCATCGCTGGTACCCGTGTTTGGTCGACGATCGTTTGTGGACGATATTTGCTTTGGTGGCGAGACTTTCGACAGCTGTCTGGCGACACTGGACCGATTGCTGGCGAGATTTGCACAGTGTCGGATCAGCTTTACTTTCACCAAGAGCATCTTCTGCCAGCCAAAAGTGGACCTTCTGTCGCCTAAAATTTCGCCAGAAGGTATCAGGGCTGATCCGAAGAAGCTTGCAGCCATCATCGAGCGTTCGTTTCCAGCGAACAAGCGGGGCATGCAGTCGTTCCTTGGAGCGCTTAATTACTACAGCCACTTTATCCAATACTTTGATGTCTACGGTGCGGCGCTGTACCAGCTGAAGGATGAAGACTTTGTTGCTGAAGGTTGCCTTTCTGTTGCACGTCGTTCTTTCGAGAAATTGAAGACGAGTGCTTCACATTCACCCATCCTCAGGCACTTCGATCGGTCGAAAGCAGTTCACGTCATGCTCTTTGCGAATGAATGGGCGTTGAGCACTACGCTAATGCAAGAGCATGAAGGCAAGTTACACCCCGTGCGGTTCCTCGGTCGGGTGCTCAAGGAGGCCGAGATGAACTACCATCCTGCTGAGAAGGAAGTTTTGGCGTTACTTCTGCTGTTGAAGATCTGTTACGTTCAGCTGGCAGGAAAGACGCTACATGTCTATACACGATTCTCGACGTTAGAGTGGGTGCACAAGTCGAAGTCTCTCTTTGGACGCGCGGTCCAGTTCGCCGTACTGCTTTCGCAGTGGCATTTGAAGGTGCAGCGCGTGAAGGAGAAAGATGTCGCCTTCGCGCAGCTACTGCAGTCAAGTATCACGAGCTTCGTCGACCTGGAAGACTCGCTCGCGCCGGTGGTACCTCCAAACAAGGGTTCCCCGACTATTCGAATGGATCCCGCGTTGCTGTACGCCAGGCTTCCCCGTAATTACAGCAGATTCGTCATGTCTTTTGACGGATCAGCGAAGACTGAGAAGTACGGTGGCTACGGGAGTTGTTCATGGGTGCTGTGGAGTCTTCCTGAGTGGAAGATAGTGATTGCTGCAAACGCTTACCTCTCGGCCACCACGGTGAATGAGGCAGAGTATACAGGTATGATAAACGGTGTAAAGGCTGCTATTGCGCACGGTGCCGAGGATTTAGTCATCGTAGGTGACTCAAGGCTCGCGATTCAACAATCACTAGGGGTGATCGCGTGCAGGAAGGAAACTTTGCTAGCGCTGTTGAATACTCACAAGGAACTCACGGCCAAGCTTCGATCAGTTAAATATCTTCACGTTGTACGAGAATACAACGCTGCCGCGGATTCATTAGCCACTGAAGCGCTGGAATTGAAGGTCAGTCGTGTGATCTTGGCCGAAACTCGCAAGTCGGAACTGGCGTCGCTGAGCCGTATTCAGGAAATGAACTACGATCCGGATGAAGTCTCGGTAGATGTTTCGTCACGTGGAGCAGAACGTCAAGTACATGTACTGTCAGGCAGCGAGTCTTCAAAGTGGAACACCTTCGAAAATTTCGTGGTTGATTACAGCTCACCAGCGTACGATTATGGTAATATGGCAGTGATGACCAGGCGACAGACGAAAGCTAAGAAACGCGTCAGGGTTGCAGATGAACACTCGGAAGGGGTCACAAAGGTTCAAGAATAGCATGAAGGACGACGAGAACTGCCCAACGATGATTCATCCGGTGAAGATTAGCTAAACTATCCTCCCAAGACTGTGCCAGCGGCATTTCCCGATGCGGAAGATGTTGACCCAGTAGCAATACAGCGTGAGCGACGCAGACGGATAATGGTGGCACAGGATGAGAAGCAGAAGTGGTCTAACATCAAGAAGGTGCTTATGGGCCAAGCGGAAGAGCTGAGTTATAAAGAAGCTCGAGATGCCTGGAAGTATGCTGACCGATTCGTGTTATCAGAAGACGGCGCGCTTAACTATCTTGGATTGAATCGTCGGTACGACCACGGTTGGCAAGAAGCGACCAAGTGGTGGCTTGTGGTACCGACAACGATGATTCAAGAGGTCTTGCAGAACTGTCACGACTCGCTGGAAGGAGGACATCAAGGTGTGGTGAGAACGTTCCATCGCGTTAAGTCCGATTATTATTGTGTCGGCTTGTACGCTGACGTGGAGAAGCATGTGAAGTCATGTCCAGATTGCGGCTCGAGTAAAAGCCGTCCGCAGCTTCGTGGATACTCACCTGCCAACGTACTAGCCGAACGACCTTTCCAGATCGTCTCGATGGATTTTGTGATCCTACTACCGAAATCTCGCAGGGGCAACACGGCGTTGCTCTTATTTCAGTGCTCGTTCACGGGATTCGTTATTGCCAAGGCTATGTCGGATACGACGGCACTGAGTGTTGCCCAAGTGTTCGAAGAATGTGTGTACCGACGGCTCGGAGCCCCATCACTGATAAGGCACGCCCGCGACCCACGCTTCATGAGCGAAGTGTTTCAAGCATTTGCAGAGATGATGCAGTCAAGATCACGGGCGACTTTGAGCTATCGGCCACAGGCTAATGGACAGCAGGAACGCTCGGTGAAGTCGGTGATGGGTTCCGTACGGGTGTACGCGGAAGACCCTCTACAGCAAGATTGGGACGAAATCGCGGAGAAGCTAGTATTTGCTATTAATACTTCTCAAGCCACTACGAGGAAGGAGACGCCGTTCTACCTCGTTCATGGTTGGGCTGCGCAGTCGACGTTGCGGGCAATGTCGTCATCACTCAAACGAGGACTCGGCAAGCAGTCTGACGCACTGGCGTGGCGGCGTGAGATCAATCGACAACATGAGATCGCCCTCACTATGGCCAACGATTATCAGGCTGTAGAAAAGAAGCGAAGGGCTAAAAAGCATAATGATGCCCTGAGTCGACTGGAAAAAGCTACTGTACCTCAACCAAGTGGAAACGAACACTCGGCGGACCCTCCAGAAGCTTCGGAAGAGATGGAAGATCCTGCAAGAGCCCCACCGAGATCTCTTTTTGAGATTGGGAGCCGGGCGAGGTTGTACATGGAACGCGTCAAACCGGGCTTGACGAAGAAATTAGCTCACCGGTGGCATGGACCTTTTCGGATCAAGCGCAAGGTGGAAGAGTTTGCGTACGAGCTGGAACTGCCTGACCGAAGTGGGTATCGCTTCTACCCAGTAGTGCATGTGTCGAGACTCAAGGCTGTCAACGAGTTCAACAGTCGACCGAACACTCGGTTGGTACTAGACGCGACTAATGAAGCAAGACTCGACTTCGATGAGGAACTGTTGCCTGAGGACAGCTGGGAACAAGATCAAGTTGCCGGTGAATATGAAGTCGAGGCCATCCTCGACGACAGAACACCATTGACGACGAGCACGGAGCGTGCTGTACGCGAGTTCAAAGTCAAGTGGGTGGGCTATGAAGATCCAACTTGGGAACCAGCATCCAACTTGTCATATGGAGGTCTGCTGTACGACTATTTGCGAGCCAAGAAGAGCGAGAATCGGCTGCAGATGGCGCAAGTGGCGGACGAAGACTAGCGTGACTGGATCACGTATGAACTGTCCACAGGGCGATGCAGCCTGTGGTAACAGACGAAAAACGTTACTGCAACAACAAATTGTATATGCATTTGAAGAACAACATGAACATGATTACGCTGTGGAAGTGGATTAAGAATAAGAAAACATGAATGCCGACCGGAGAGCGACCACTGAAAACGAAAACTCGCTGGACCCCTCAACAGTTAGCTGAGATGCTGGAGAACGTCGTGGAACATGCAGCGAGGATTCAAAGCGATTCTAATTGCCTGGCCGCGGTGGCCAAAGGTGCCAACGAAGTCGAGTCACCACTCCCCTTCTCCTCTTCATCAGGAACCTGAGCCTCGGCAGCTGGAGCTGCAGCCGGACCCTGCGAATCTTCGGCATCAGCTTCAACAGGAGCAGCAGCCGGAGCGGGATGTAGAGTAACCAGTGGCGAGTCAAACAACGAACGCCAGGTCGGGATAAACTCATTGGCATCCAGAGACGGATCAACAACCACGCTTCGATACACTTCCACGAAACGCGTACCACGAGGATTGAAAAGCTCCGGATCACACTGGCACGGGAAGTACGTGGTGTTGTACGGGTGTTGATGCGGCGCGTTCATCCATCCAGTACGCCAGGGCTGACGAGCGTCGAGAGCCGGAACTTCGGAAAGCCAGTCAGATGTCCGAGGTGCGAACGACAAGTTTTCAATGGGATACCACGGCTTCGACGGCTCCAAAAGCAGTTCGGGACGAATGAACGGCACGCCGGAAGCACTAGAGGAAACCGAGTCACGACTCCAAGCCATGTACTGCTCACGATACTTGTTACGAAGACGATCGGCACGACGGTCGCGCTCACTGAAGAGCTTCTTCAACGCAGCTCTCAGTTCCTTCAAGCGTTCCTTGTCGTGGCCAACCTTTTTAGCTTCTTCAGCGAGACCTCGTTCAATACCAGCCAACGGAAGCTAGTGGAGACGCTCCCACAATGCGAACCCGAGGTCACCTTGCTTACCGCCGTCACCCCGAAGGTTCGCCCAGATCATCTTGAGACGGGTCTCAATCGGAGCACGCTTGGAGATGGGGACGCTTGGGTTGAAGTCAACAGTGTCGAAGAGACAAGCTTGAAGAGGATAGAGCTGCCGAAGTTGCTGGTACGGGTGATCAGGATGCGAGTAATCAAAGAACGCTTGGAGACCCTCCAACGTTGTACGTACGGTCACCTCACCAGCTGGTTCGGGAAGGGTTAAGCTCAAGAGTCGCTCGAAACACTTCTTGGCGCCTGCATCGGTAAACTCCATGTCCACATACGGAAGAACCCACGGTGGCAGGGCGGACGAAGCCGGCACCGTAGGGCGAGTACCAGACAACACTCGGTGAGGCAACGGCTCAACCGACGGTGCACCACCACGACGTGGCACCGAAGTGTAGGTTGCCGTAATCATGCGTCCAGGTCCAGCATCGAGAGTTTAAATAGGTGGACGAGGAGACACTGGAACATGAGGAGAAGATGCTGGTGCCGGGGGACTTGCTGGTGGCGAAGGAGGCGGACCGGCAACGATGATTGGGGAAGTCATCATCGGCGAAGGATTTGGCCGAGGTGGAGTCGGAGGGCGAGCTGGACCAAGATTGCTCCAATTTCTCTCGGAATCTTCAATATCTTCGTCATCGAGTGCGCTTGAATGATCGGTAGGTGGCGGAACATCATCGCCACGACTGGGAGCATCAGGAGAATCATCCACCGAAAGTTCGTTGTCATCCACGTCATCTCCACGATCGTCATCAGCATGTCCATCGTCATCAATCTCCATCGAATCATCGGGCGAAGGCACGCTTGGTACAACAGCCGTGGGAACAGTCGGAGCTGACTTCGAAGACACGGAAGCTAGTGGAGCAGCTAAAACAGGGGCAGACCCTGCTGTAGAAACCACTCCCGAGACTTCAACTGCCTTGGACGTCGCGGCAGACGCCGAAGCAGACTTGCCTTGTGGGACAGTTTGGTCCGACTCTTCACCTTCGTCACTTGAGCCAAACATGAGCCGCATTTGCTCGGCCTCGCGCAGAGCTTCTTCAGCAGCACGTATGTCGGCTGGAGAAGGTGAAATTGTGGAAGCTGGTGGCTTGGCCACATCGTGTGGACCCTGAGGCGGCGGCAAAGGCGCGTCAGGAGAATCGGGAACATCGTCGTGATCCCCAGGGGTCACATCTTTACCCGAAGGCTCTGTAGCAGTTTCTTGAGCCGAAGGGACGCTACTTGGATCAGCAGTTCCCATGTCCACGTCACTCTGGTCGCCACTGAGGTCGACCACGGCGGGAGTCGAGAAAGACGCTGGTGTAGGAGGTGGCGACCATGAACTTGGAGAAGACGGTACAGACTTGGACCGAGTCTTCATATGACGTCGGGGCGACTTAGCTGGAGAACGAGGACGAGATTTCTTGCGCTTCTTCTGGGCCGCCTTCTTCCACGCCTTCGGACCGAACAGCGATCTACGAGCCGACTTGGGAGTTGAAGTATCGGCAGGTGGCGCATCACCGAGACCGGCAGCTGCCATCGAAGTACTGGCCTTGTCCGTTGGGATTGGAGCCTTGTCTTCGTCAGAGTCGTCCGGCTCGTCGTCTGAATCCTCGTCACCTGGTCTAAGACGCTTATGGGACTTCCCATGGGCCACTTGGTGAGCGGCCTTGGCCAAAGCTGCAGGAAGGGCTTGAGGATCGTCCGAAGACGCGGTGGCAGACTGAATGCGCCGCAAAGCGACTAATGTCTCCTGATCCAAGTCCAGCGCGTCCAGGTCCAGCTCACCCGCAGTCAAACCTATCACGAAGGATTGTGAACGAACGTTAGTTGCTGAACACACGGTGGAAGGAGCGACATTAAGAGCGTACCTTCAACAGCCAGACGAAGTACCTCGGGATCCATCCCTGCCAGACTCACGTGTGCACGGAGGGTACGATTCGCTTGGAGGAGGCGAGTGTTACGGTCTTGCTGGTTCTCGAGGACCTTGAGCGTGTCGTTATCAACGTACTTGCCCTGGGCAAGCTTTACCAGAAGGATGTGGAGCTTCCGAGTCTGCTCGGTATTCGCTCCAATAGAAGACTTGTACACCTCGCGTTCACGAGCCAGCTTCTTTTGCAAAGTGCTGATGAAAACGTCCCGAGCTTGGACCTCGCAGTGAAGACGATTCAAATCCTCTGCGTGTCGCTCCATAGTGGCTTGAACACTTGCGAGCATAGCGTCATTCTTGGCGTTCGACTCGCAGAGAATCTTGATGTTGTGGTGTAAGGCTTCAATCTCAGCGTTGGCAGCCTTGAGGAATGTCTCCGCGTTCTCACGAGCCATGATGTGGGGTGCCACCGAACGTACGGCGGCAGCAGCCTCGGACTGAGCAAACCGCAACTGACGCTCCAAGTCGGCAACTCGTTCTGGTAATGCCGACAGCGCGTCAGGAAGAGGTTGTATCGCAGCGAGGACATCATCGAAACCAACGGCAGTCTCGAGGCGACGCTGAGTGTGTATATCGCCGTGGAGAGGAGGCGCAACGCTGAGCTGCACTTGGTGATGAGCCATTGCAGTCAAGTACGGGATTATCGAGGTCATCATGTGATCGACCGATGCCTCCGTATTCTCAGCCAGCATGGCGCGCAGCGAATCTTCGGTGAGTGGTGGGGGACCACCAGCTGGGGCAGGAGGAGCAGCAGGAGCCATCTCCGCGGGTTTAGCGACGACGGCGAGTGCTGCAGGAGCTACCGCAGGGAGTGAAGAGTCCGGGGCAGCAGGCGCCGGAGGGTCGGTTGATGACGCTGCTGTCGGAGGAAGTGCAGCAGACTGAGGGGCGTTCAAACCCTCGGTCTTGCCCTCCTGAGAAACAAGTCGAGTAATACGAGGTGATGAGCAAGGTACCGATGATTCAGGAGAATGATGGGCTTACGTACCTCCAGCTGCTCACGTTCGCGACGTCTACGAGGATTGAGACGCTGAAAAGCGTCGGACACGGCTCGATTCAGACGCTTGGACATACGGTGGCGAGATGGTGAATTGAAGAATGAAGAAAAGTCACAACGGGCACCAGTACCGTGGCTTCCATTGCGACAGGGGCAGTTGTGGTGTAGTGATTTCTCCGTAGTTGCGGATTATCACCCGTCGACAAAGACGTGACACCGCCCAAGTTGTTCAAGCGACGAACCCTCGGTCAGGTGATGTATGGAGACGCCAAGGTGCAAGGGACTCGACGGCGTCACCTCCGAACATTCAACGAGCATTGGATACGGGCATATGTCACTGAATCCAGGCTGTCCTTATTATTAATAATTGACTGGCCGGATTCGCATTCAGCGGACCATCTACGGTACGAACCCTCAGTGGCGGTTGGGATGAGTTCGCGGAAGACTCAGCGACCCTTGGAAGGCACGTTCACCGTCTGGGACATGGCGCGGACCGTTAAAGATGCTCATGCGACGGTGCAGACGACGCTTGGCATGCAAGAAGATCCATAACGGATCATTGTTCACTTGATATTTGTATACTTGATTAGGACTTCTTATTAGGAATAGACCCGAAAGGGTAAGCTTAAATACAGAACAGAATTTCCACTCAAGCACACAGAGCGACGTCCGGCTTCAAGGTAAGCGTCTGGTCAAGCTTGTTTGAGTGTGTTATGTCTGTCGGTGAACACGAAGCTCTGTAGCGAGGGTTCATCCGGCAAGGCCAAGAGACTTTGTGTATTGGCCGATTATTATCGGGAGGTTTTACGTGACGGCTTATTGTTGCCTATTTGCACGACTGGGAGTGCTTGAATTGCCTCCCTTTTATTCTTCCAACCGAGTGTTGAACACTCGGTGATCTCGTAAAAGGCTTACCCGTGCCTGGTACCCTTCCGCTGTTGGGACCACGAGGATTCAAAACACCTGCTAGCTTTGCTCGTGCTAGTAGCGTGTTCTTATTTTACTGGTTCGCCTATATAAGTAGTTTACAAGGTCCAGTTTGTCCCGGTGCAAGGGCAGAACTGGGGTCGTCAGGTCCGCCCGAACGATCGTTTACTATCCTAGTAGACGTATTGTTGTGGGAACATCCTAACTACATTTGTAGCTAGAGTTCACGTGGGATTTCCAACACCACATCAGTCTTACTTCTACTCCTCTAAGTAGCAAACCGCTCCCTTTGAGGCCGGGAACACGTGGACTAACGTTCACTCGGGTAGTAAATACCCTTATGCACTTCCTCTGTGCAAGGTGCTTTGTGACGCCGTCATACTTCGGGATATTTGGTACAAGGTACCAAGGTCGTCCAAAGCCAACCATTGGCTGATGACATTGCTTTTCTATAGGTGAATTATAGTTTGTATTTAACTCAAGCTTTATCTACCTATAAATATACTCAGTTTACATTCTACCTTAAATTGGTCACTTCTCTCCCTTAGGCAAAAGGGGACCTGTGAATTTCTGTTCACTGAGAGTATCGGAAGCAAACTTCCTCTAGCGCAAGGTGTTGTGTGACCCCGTCACATGTGCTGGTGCCTACTTATGTAAAGAAATCTATCTACTTAAGTAATGGAGGGTCCCATTACAGTAAGGATGGAGAGAATCTCCTTCTCTGGACCCGTGAGGTCGAGATGGCCATGGGATCGGCTCTGCTCCAGTCTGAGCATCAGCGCGTGGCGCTGGCTATCTCCAGGCCTGAAGGTCGCGCTCGCGAATGGGCACTAACGTGCGGCACGTCTCTTGACACTGCATTTCCCACTTGGGATCAACAGGAGGCCAGCCATTCTAGCTTTACTAAAGGTGACTTATTGTTTGTATTTATTTAACTCAAGTTTAGCATATCTATAAATGTATTTAGTTTACAGCTTACCTTAAATTGGTCACTTCGCTCCCTTAGGCAAAAGGGGACCTGTGAACTTCTGTTCACTGAGAGTATGTATACTCTCGGAAGCCAACTTCCTCTAGCGCAAGGTGGTGTGTGACCCCGTCACAGCTACCACCGCAATAAGCAACCACAGTGATGCGGACTCGGGGGTCACACAAAAGTCGCTGTAGGTGGGTGTACGTAGAAACTTGATATGCTATTACTGTAATAGTACTAGCCGAGCGCCGCCGCTACGCGGCGGTAATTTCGGTTTTACTCCAAATTTTTGCCTTCCCGCCTTCGCTTCGCTTCGGCGGGATAATTAGTCCAAATCCTCTGAGTCCCATATGTACCTAAATCGACTTCTTTAATTTCATAAATCTGCGTTTCATTTGCTACAAAATGCTGAGTTCCCAGTAAGCCGTGTAAATATTTCTACCGGTACAAAAGACTGAGCCCCTAGCATCATACTTACCATGCTCATAAACGATTACGCTAGTGATCTTGGCAAAGTCTCTTTATTGTTGTTGGCTATCACTGTACCTTAATCTTCCACCCAGAAGCACCTGCACTTCAGTCTAAAACCGCTAAATAAAATATTTAGTTTAGCGTCGTGCTCGATTTCACGGGCCGTTTCTGAAACCTAGATTGCATCAATGCAAAGAATATCTGTCGAGCTTGCATCAAATACCCGCTTGTACTGCCTGGTTAAGCTTGTAATAAACTGCCTATTAACCACTTCGCAAACCAAGCTCGCTACTTTGAAAGAAAATTAGAAGTGTTACAGTTTGAATATTTAATAAAAATATTCAAGCTGTAGCATTTTTTTATGCCTTGAAGTGTGTTCATTTTGTGCTGATTCAGAATTAGTCATTAGACACTCCAATCTGTGCCTGTTATGGTTATAGCCTTTGAATATAACCATGCGTCGCAAGACGTCTTGCTGTTGTTGTTGACGGTGGTATTTTTATTTGATACTTAATTGATGATTCCAGGATGGTTAAACGTAGATTAGGCTCTAAGTTGATTAACGTTTCTTTACGGGCCTACTTATAATAACCATAATTGAGACCTCTCATGTTGTGCTGTTATCTTACCACTGCATATAAAACCTTATTCTACGCCCTTGTCGGCAACGCGTCTACCTATTAAGAAGTATCAGAATTTTGTTGTCTAAAAAAACGCTAAGGAAACAATGGTCAAGTTCAATTCGCTTACAGTAGTAATTGTCATCAGCACATATAACTTCTTTTTGTTCACACGTCAATCTAACACTATATATCTTTGTGGATCAAGTGACAACGTTTATAAGCACAGTTTTGTTCTTACGGCCAGTCTACACGACCGGCTAGTGCTGTACATGTAACATGTACGATTTAGCAATACCAGAAACCCACTCAGATAACTTATTAATGCTAATATTTTTACAGTAAAAAAATGGAATTTTATTTTAGTCAGTGTAACACGCAGATCCTACTGAGTACAGATTATTTAGTATACTTAAACCATGTCCTCGGAAACAGGCATGCTTACGTGTACGCTAAGCACCCTGCCCTCCGTTTACTGTAGTATTCAAATATCAATAACAACATGCATTATGAAAAAGTATTTAATATTTAAACGATGCCGCCTTCGGATAATGTATAGCCTTGTGCAAATCCCCATATGTAAACTGGGAAACACATGCATTTATTGATCGGCATCGTCAATGAATACTACGAGCAGGCGTATACTTCTCTTTCAAATGACGGTCTACACTACGTATCCAGTGTGTGCTTTTACAGTCATTTACGTACTTTACAGACTTGGTTTGTTCGAACTAGTCAAGGCCAATCCCAGTCAACTACACAATCTAGTTTTAACCAATTGAAGACACCTTTGCTGCGCTCGTCAGCCAGTAGAAATATTTAAATTATTTTATCCAATCATTTGTCCGGAAAAGCGTGACAGGCACGACAATTTAGTGTGACGGACAGACAGGTTGCTACAGTAGATGTTTAAGACTAGCCGTTCGCCGCCGCTACGCGGCGGAGTGGCATGGTTTGTTGGAGATGTGGTGGCCACAAATTTAAGTGCTTCGTGGTGTCGCGTGTTTTGTGAGCGTCGTTCACCCAGTAGATCTTAGCTTCGTGTACTTCACGACTTACCTTTCCGAGTCTCATCCGGCCCCGCATAATATCGTGGTTTGGGACGTTTCGGTTATCCCGTAGTACAGGCTGGATATCAGGTTCTTAACTGGTTTGCGCTGTTACGTGCTCTTCCTGGCTTCGTAGTTCCCTGCTCACCCTTGGCACACGCTGCTTAGAGGTTAAGCGCTCTCTCTTGTGGGTTCATGCTCTTTAGTACTACCTCTTTCGCGGCTGATATCTATTCCCTGTTCTCAAACGTTTACATAGGCACCGGCTTCGTGGTACATAGTATTTCATGGCCGTTGGCCTTCCATCGCCGGTGCTCTAGCCGAAGTGTGCTATTCCGTGGTTTGGTGCCTCCCCGAAGTCGTCTTGTTCCGTCGCCCGTGTATCGCGCTCTCCTGGTGAGATTCCATCGACTGCGCTACGACGCTATCGAGCAATCGCGGTGTGGTAATGATATTTATGGTATTGTGCTCACGTTGTGTATCTGCGTTGTCCATGTTATCGTGTTCTACAATGGCAACGTGCTCCACAGTGTGCAGTCGTGGTCACCCCAAGCACCCCGCGTTTATTTCGTGGCTGGCCCGCCGTTCGTGCAATCTAGCTCTAATGTAGTACTGTCCTCCGTGGCTCGGTAAGCTCAGGTTCAACACTGGTATCGTTCTCCGCGGCTCGGTGATTTTTCGTCTATAGCTCAGCGGCTGCGTTCTCCCATGGCTTAGTGGCACAGCCCATGCTATCGTGCTAGCTTGTGGCGTCGCGGCTGGTCTGTCGTCCGTGTGATTGTTAGCTACCGTAGGATCGTGCTCCCTGGCTCGGTGAGATCCGGTTCTACCCTGATATCGTGCTCTAATGCTCGATGATTTCACGTTTTTGGTCTCCCGCGCCTTCATGCCTGGTCCGTCGACCGTGCTCCCTGCTCTTCCGTGGTGCTATGGGAGAGTTGCTGTCAGGGCACTCTTACCGCTACGTGCTTCGAACGTGCGTACTCTTCCGTAGCCACCCTTTTTAGCATGCTGATGTGTCTGTATATTTAGTTCCCTTCCGTGGTCCGTACGCTCCCGTCATATTCTTGTCCCTCTGTCCTTTTCATAGCTGTATGCTCTTCCGTCTTTCACGCTACGCATAAAACTTCGTGGTTTGCATCGGCTAAGACTTCTATCGTCGTCCATGGCCTTCCGTGCTTCGTGTTGCTCTTCTACCCCATCGTCTATATAGTGTGGGTCGGTGTTCTTTCGTGTTTCGTGTTCTTGCTTAGTCACGTGCCTCCGCGCTAACTTAAACACAATAGCTGTTCCCATTTTGTTTGATGTACGCTACATATATTGTTGGAAAGTTCGCACAATATCTGAAGGTCGCACACTACGCGCGCAAATACAAAGGAAGATGACACTTTTTCACGGAGGCAGTGTGGGGTGCAGGGGTGTAAGCCACAATAGTCATATTTTAAAGTTTTCACATTATTATTAATAGTAATACAATTGCTATTCATTATTAAACGCTGATATACTTATTATGTATACTACTACTACAAATGACTGCAAGCAAAAATATGAAATGTCTTGATAATAGTACTACTCAAAACAGTATTGTAAGTTTGATTTTTAGAAAAGTACTATGAAGCCTAAAATATCGTTATATATCCAAAAACTACTAAATTTTCGATTGAGGCCTAAAAATACGTCACCAGGGCCTACAATTTTTTTCAACAGCTCCTACGACGATATAGTACGTGTGTGCTCATCGGCGCCTTTTAATTAAGCTAACTAACGCGTACACAGGCAGCGCCCTTCGCGTGGCCTTGCATACCGCAGCTGAAAATGAAAGCAAAATGAAATTTGAGCGGTGCTTTAAGTACGATGTGTTGACCACATACATTGTGTACACCACATAATGCGATTTTAGCGAATCGACGCCGCCTTCGCTGCGCTCGGCAGCCAGTAGAACGCGCGTATTAGCGTGAGGATTATTAACCCTAGCCCGTTACGGACGGACGTACGGACAGACACACGTCAGACTCCACTAGGGGGGTAAGACTAGCCGTTCGCCGCCGCTACGCGGTGGAGTGGCATGGTTTGTTATAGATGTGGTGGCCGCAAATCTAAGTGTTTCGTGGTGTCGCGTACTTTGTTAGTGTCGTTCACCTCAGTAGCGCTTGGCTTCGTGTACTTAACCACTTACCATTCCGTAGTCTCATGTGGACCCGTATAATATCGTGGTTTGAAACGTTTCGGTTATCCCGTAGTACAGGTTGGATGCCATGTTCTTCAGTGGCCGGCGCTCTTCCGTGATCTTCCTGGCGTCGTGGCTCCCTGCACACCCGTGCTTAGTAGTTGAGGGCCCTCTCTCTTGGGTTCATGATCTTTAGTACGGCCTTTTCGTAACTGCTAACTTTTCGCTGTTCTCAAACGTTTACGTGGGTTGCACCGGTTTCGTGGTATATAGTCTTTCGTGGGCGTTGGCCTCCCATCGCCAGTACGCTAGACTAAGGGTACTATTCCGTGGATTGGTGCCTCCACGCAGTCGTGTTGTTCCGTCGCCCGTGTATCGTGATCTTCTGATGAAGTGTCATCGACCGCGGTATCACGCTATCGTGCAACCGCGATGTGGTTATGCTGTCTATGGTATTGTGCACGCGTAGTGCATCTGCGTTGTCCGTGTTATCGTGCTCTACGATGCCATCGTGCTCCACGGTGTGTAATCGTGGTCATACCAATCCCACCCCTTGTGCATTTGGTGGGCGGTCCGCAGTCCGTGCAATCGTGTTCTCCTGTACTGCTGTCCTCCGTGGCTCGGTAATCTCAAGTTCTACACTGGTATCGTTCTCCGCGGCTCTGTGATTTTCGTGTATAGCTTTGCGACTGCGTTCTCCCATGGCTTAGTGGCACAGTCCATGCTATCGTGCTAACTTGTGGTGTCGCTATTGGTCGTTCGTCAATGCGATCGTTAGCTACCGTAGTATCGTGCTGTGAGACTCGGTGAGCTCCGGTTCTACCCTAATATCGCGTCCCAATACTCGGCGATATCCCGCTTATGGTCTCCTGCGGGTTCATGTTTGGTCCGTCGACCGTGCTCCCTGCTCTTCCGTGGTGCTATGGGAGAGTTGCTGTCAGGGCACTCTTACCGCTACGTGCTTCGAACGTGCGTACTCTTCCGTAGCCACCCTTTTTAGCATGCTGATGTGTCTGTATATTTAGTTCCCTTCCGTGGTCCGTACGCTCCCGTCATATTCTTGTCCCTCTGTCCTTTTCATAGCTGTATGCTCTTCCGTCTTTCACGCTACGCATAAAACTTCGTGGTTTGCATCGGCTAAGACTTCTATCGTCGTCCATGGCCTTCCGTGCTTCGTGTTGCTCTTCTACCCCATCGTCTATATAGTGTGGGTCGGTGTTCTTTCGTGTTTCGTGTTCTTGCTTAGTCACGTGCATCCGCGCCAACTTAATCACAGACGCTGTTTCCATTTTGTTTGATGTACACAGCGTATATTGTTGGAAAGTTCACATAATATCTTAAGGTCGCACACTACGCGCGCAAATACAAAGGAAGATGATACGTTTTTCCGGGGGCAGTGTGGGGTGCAGGGGTGTAAGCCACAATAATCTTATTTTAAAGTTTTCACATTATTATTAATAGTAATAAAATTGTCTTTATTATCGAGCGCTGATATAATTATTATGTGGACTACCACTACAAATGACTGCAAGCAAAAATATGAAATGTCTTGATAATAGTACTACTCAAAACAGTATTGTAAGTTTTACTTATTAGAAAGTACTACGAAGCTTAAAATATCAATTTAAAATCAATAAGTACAAAAGTGTCGATTGAGGCCGAAATATGAGTCACCAAAGCCTTCAAAAAAATTGAAACGGCTCCTACGACGATAAAGTACGTGTGTGCTCAACGGCGCCTTCTACAGATGCTAACTAACGCGCACACAGGCAGCGCCCTTTGCGTCGAGAGGCGCTCCGCGGCTGAATATGAGAGCAAAATGAAATTTGAGCGGTGCTTCTAAGTACGATGTGTAGTCCACATACAGTGTGTACAAAACACAATGTCGATTTTAGCCAATGGGGGCCGCCTTCGCTGCGCTCGGCAGCCAGTAGAACGCGCGTATTTGCGTTACATTAATTAGCCCTAGCCGCGGACGGACGTACGGACGGACGCAGACCACACTCCACTAGGGGGGTAAGACTAGCCGTTCGCCGCCGCTACGCGGCGGAGGTGGCAGGTTTTAGTCCCAGGGGGAAATGGGCTCCCGCCTTCGCTACGCTCCGGCGTAAACATGATTTATGTAAACGTGATGTATTAAATGCGTATGAAATTGAACATTCCTACTCCGAACCAAAGATCTGCCTGTAGACAATGTTCTGGGCGTAGACCCCATCCTCCTCCTCCAGCTTTGGGTACTCGACCAGCGCCTTGAATCTTGATCTTGAAGTAACTCGCGACATCGCAACGTACAGCTGCCCGTGGGAGAAGCAAGGCGTAGCAAGATACAGCCCCAAGTACTGCACCGTTTGGCCTTGCGCCTTGTTAATCGTCATCGCAAAGGCCGGTTGGACAGGAAACTGCTTGCGTCTCAAATGAAACGGAAAGCTCCGAATATCTCCGTCACTGATGAAAACAATGCGGGGAATCAACACATGTTGCCCTTGTCGCTCACCTGTCATGATTGTGGCGTGGATGACATGTGGCTTGAGGGCCACAATTCGAAGCCGTGTTCCGTTGCACAGCCCTAGATCTGGATTCAGGTTCCGCATCATCATGATAGGCATTCCTACCTTGAGGGTCAATTTGTGGGGAGGCATTCCACTGATATTCATCGAGTGGAGTACCTCCTGCTCGAAGAAATTGCCGTCATCGTCGTCTTGCACAGAGTCGGAAGACATGTATTCCCGCGCCTGTCCAGTTAATCGATCGGTCACCGCTTCATTGATGCGGTGCACGATTGCGTTCGTGGTCGTGAGGATCGTACGGTTAGCGAAATACTCATTGGTAGCAACCTCGGGGTTGTTAATCTCGCCATACATCTCGTCGATGATCCGATCCATGCCTCTTGGAATAACGCCCGGAC
This sequence comes from Phytophthora betacei, assembly GCA_011320135.1. Taxonomy (NCBI): domain Eukaryota; phylum Oomycota; class Peronosporomycetes; order Peronosporales; family Peronosporaceae; genus Phytophthora; species Phytophthora betacei. The sequence goes on from JAANHX010000505.1 coordinate 61,268, forward strand.
GAATTTCCTGGTCATCGTCCTATGGCACAGGAGGATTCTCAATCAGCATATCGCGCGGGATCTTCATGTAATCGTTTCCTAGGGAAGGGTTTACATCATGCCTTCCCTCCCAGACTTGCAGCAGGAACTCGGAGAACGCAGCCATTTCCTCAGCAGTGTCTGCAGTATCAGCTGTGCGCACTCGCATGTTTTCCGTAAGACGGAACGTCTGGAATTGGGGCCACAGCCTAGACGACTTGAGGCAAGTGTCAATTGTCTCGACGGGTGTCCCATTCTTAACGACCGGGAGAATCTGGCGGAAATCTCCCGAAAGTACAAACACTATCCCCCCAAAAGGCTCGGTATCGTTGTCAAGTATGTCCCGCAGTGTTCTGTCTACTGCCTCGAATGCGTGGCGATGGGCCATAGGTGCTTCGTCCCAAATAATTAAACTTGCATGCTTGATCAACTCCTGAATATGGGAGTTCTTCCTGATACCGCACGTCGAGCTCTCGTTCAATTTCAAAGGGATCTTGAATGTAGAATGAGCTGTCCTACCACCCATGAGCAAGAGCGAGGCAATACCGCTAGACGCCACAGCGATGGCGATTTTCCCCGAGAGTCTGACTGTGGCCAGTATGTTTCGAAGCAGTGTAGATTTTCCAGTACCACCCGGGCCATCGACAAAAAATAGTTTCTTGGCTTCCTCCGGGCATTCAACCGCTTCAACAATCTGGTCGTAAACCACCCGCTGACTTTCGTTTAGCTGATCTTCTGTGCTTACAATCGCCTCCAAAGCTGACGCATCGTATCCAGTGAGCTCGCGTCGTAGTAATCCGTTTTGGCGAAGCGCTTCACGAATCAATGTTGGGAACGACCCCAACTGAGGAAGTTCGTCGAAGTCAGCTACCGCATACCCACTCGCTTTAAGTAGTTCTTGAATGCTCATCAGCGTTTCAAATTCGACCAACGCCGACTTAAAGGGGTCCATCAAAGCCTGATGTTTGCGTGCGAAGTCTTGGGAAAGATCCGCGAAAAACCGATCCCATAGAACACCAACATTTGCTGGAGCTGAATACACCAGAATGGTGACGAAGAGCTGGCGTAGTTGATACGGCATTTGGAACTCAGCCGCTTCCCTCAAACACGAAACCCACTCGTTATCATTCTCCAAGTAGCCAGCCTCCCGCGCCGCAATTTGGAATGTTGGGCAGACAATCCCGTTAACCGTTCTCAAGTCTTCAAACGACGTTGGACCTCTACGCTGACAGAGCAGTAGCCGAAGGTAGAACCGCTCCATATCTCGAGGAGACACGTGAATCATGCGACCAACGGCAGCTTGATACTGTTTCCGGCGAACCCACCTTTTCGGTTGCCCTTTCTCCGGCGCTTTCCAGCAGAACTCTTTGGGGATATCCTGGTACAACATCGTCCTGGCAATATGATTCTGAGGCTCTTCACTCGCACACAACTCAAAGAATCTGGTCAGCATCGTGTGACTACCACGTTCCAAAACCATCTCCGGGTTTTCCGTCTCGCGAAAGCAAATTGTCTGGCCTGACTCGAGATGAACCGCTAGCTGTGTCACCGCATGGGTTTTCCCCTGAATTGTGAAATCGAGCAGGCGCATGCAAGCTTCCACCGGAGAAATGTAGCGGGCGCTCAAAAAACGTAGAATCTCATTTGGTTCACGACGCGCACTCTGCTGCCCTCCTCGGACTTCTTCCACAGTGAGTATAGCCATGTCTGGTCCTTTGTACACATACTTGTACAGGTATTTAACCGCAGTTATATCCGTGCACACTTCCACATTGATGTGGCAGTTGTACTTCTGGGATAAGTACGGGTTGTACGGTACAACCCACTGGTTGATCGTAGCATTATCGTAATCTCTGCCTTTGAGCTTTAGAACACCTTGTTGCCGTCGATATCGTCTGTAGACTGGATATCCATTGGCATTGGCTTGTGTAACTTCTGCTAAGGGCTTCGGATATCCTTTGGTGCACTTGCCGTCCTTCATACACGCGCAGGAAGGGTTTGCAGGCCCGCATGGACCATGGAGCATGCATGACATGACCGTCTCATACAGCTGAGGGTTTGTATCCTTATCTGGGATCTCAGCGCATACCATCTTGTCTACGATCTCGCGGGTTCGAGGTTTGTCTTCGTCAGCCAAAATGATCAGTACGTGAGCGTGGGGGAGGCCTCGTTTTTGAAACTCGACAACGTAAATCCGCGCGCGCACTCGTCCCAGAACGCCTTGGTTTAAATCGTCAAGCGTTGCTTGCAGTTTCTGCTGCCACACGCGAGCCACGATGTCTGGTCGATCTTGAGCTGTCTGGGTCTCGGAAGGTATCGCTTCAAGAATCTCGTCCCATTTGGGGTTGCACGTTTCAGTCAGGAAGACGTCGGGCCGTCCATACTCCCGAACAATTGCCATCGAATCTTGATACGACTTGTACATGGACCGCGGGCTACCCAGGTGCGAAGCCGGTAGTATGATACGCTTGCCAACCTGATTAAGAAAGTGGGTAGGTCGTACTCTGCCGCCTCCGTCCCGGTCCGGGTGCACCAATCTGTTCTGGGCCCGGTCATATTCCGACAGCAGTACTTCTCCTTCCGCCAGAGCCAAAGTATCTTCGTTGAGCAAAGCGTCTTGAACACCCCTGTATTGATCGGCGCGTAGTGTTTTCTGATTGTCGGCCACCCAGCGAAGCTGTTCTTGCTCACATTTTGCACGCTGATCTACACACCACTGCTGAAATAGACGCCCACCTTGGTGGAGAGCGGACTGATCATCCGCTTTCTGGTGGAGGCGGAAGCCGACGTGTTCACGAAGCGACATCGCCTTCTTGTTTCGATACTCAGCACCATTCGCGAACTCGTCTGTGTAGGTCCAGCCCTTCTCTCCATATGGAAGGAGAAGCGGGTATTGGAGTGGATCGTAATCGGCGTGAGTCTCGTACAAACGTAGCAGTCTTTGATCGCGTGTAACGAGTAGTAGATCACGAGGCTGAGCCGGGTTGCCATCGTCAACGAGAGTCGCAGCCACTTCAGACACAGTGGGGCGGTTATGTGTCCTCGGTCGCGAGGAGTTGTCATGCAGACGGAACACCAAGTCTACTGGAGCCTCCGTGTTGTGTTGGCGCACTTGTTGCCCAAAGTGGAGGAGCCGTTGCGCTAATGGGTTGTGCTCTGCCATCATTTTCTCGATGTCTAGTAGTGCAACACGATCCAGATCCGCGAATATACCAAGACGTCGCTCCGCGCGGCGTTGCATGTCTGGATCCACAATGTAGATCTGCGCAAACTTCGGGGATACCCGTGCGCCTGTCCGACGGTCTATGTGGGGAAGGAGGGACCCTAGGTAGTGCCCCATAGCCCCTTGAATGCGATATGTGTACACCCCGTGTGTACCTGCAACGCTCTCGTCTTGATGCACATTTTGAAATGATCGGTTTGAGCACGAAGCACCAATCTACGTAAAAGCAAAAGCTTGGTTGTAGGCACGGATTTGACGGCGGAACTCGGGATCTCCGTACAGCTGAAGCAGCTTTGGTGGGGCGGGGTGTAGTGGAGGTAGCTTTACCCTGCCTGCCAGACAGCATGATATCGCAGACTCGCCCGGCCACTTCCAAGCATTGCCGATCGGACAAACCGTTGTAGCCGGGAGCTTGTGTCGACCGTTCACTACGTCGTCACCCGTTATCATGGACGCGTCGAAGTCTGCGAGGGAAATAAGAGCGTGGCCATGACGGACGCATTGGCGTCGAGTGCGCACTCGCTCGAGTTCTTGTTGGCGCTCGTCTCCTGCCTGCCCAGCTCGTCGATTGGATTGCCGTTGTCGGTCTAGGGCGCGCTCAGCTACCCGATCGTGTTCATTCAGTTCTGCTCTGTGTGAGGCTTGCTGCTGCCGATTCTGCTCCCGTTGTTCCTGAAGATCTTCTCCACGTAGCCGAGCTCTTCGGGCACGCTTACGCTCAGCGTCTTTCTTCCTCGATCGATCACGTTGAGAGAGCGTCATATTGGCTCGTCTCGTACGGGCCCGTTCCGCATCACTGGCACGTCGTCGTTCTATCTGGGATAGTGTCGCATTAGCTCTCTTCTCGCGAGCCCGCTGCGCAGTCGAGACGGGGGCCTCTTCTCGAACCGTTAGTTCTGATACGACAGGCGCCTGGAATACAGCCACATTCTCGGTTTCGGCTTGATACGCCGCCTCCATTTCAGCCGCAAAGCGCCGCTGATGTACCGCAGCATCGGACTCTTCAGTCTTCTCCTCCCGATCTTCAAAAGCTACCGCTCGACCTTCCGTCACCTCCATAACCTCTGTAACGTCTTGGTTCACACTGAGGGCTTGAAGCGCTTTGTTCAAGTCACAGCGCTTCCTTCTGCGCTTGTTCATTCGTCGTTTTCGTGCATCCTTTTCCTCTTGCATGGGTGTCGCGTTAATGCGTTCGTTCTCGCGCAGGGCCTCCTCGAGTTCCTCGCGCGTCCTCTTTCGCTTACTCCGAACCATAGTTCTGCGAACACGAAAACGTGACGCGCTAGACAATGTCTAAGTACACCGCACGTAGCAGTAGGTTTTCATAGAGTAGTGTGTTGAAATTTGCGTACTACCCGGGATTGCTTGCCCCCATCAAGGTTATCTCCGATCACTTATCCCACAGTCACGGGCCGTGAGGCCCGGAGCGGTTTTAGTTTGCAAATTGTGCAGTCGAATCTCCAGGGTTGGGCCCCCGGGTAGTACTGTAGCTTGAGGTGCGATATCCTTTTGCCAAAAAGGCGGCCGTTAATTGCAAAGGCTGGTTATTGATAGGCTATTACAGCCCCCATCCCATCTGTCGGTTAAAAGAGGCCAGTTACGGTACCCCTCCTGACCAACTGCACGCACGCAATGTGCGTGCCCATCAATAACCATTAACGACCGGCTCAACTGGTTCGCTGTCGGTTTTGCGGTCAATGGACCAGGTGCCAAATGTGCTCTTGCGCAGAGTGGGCGGTGGGATAAAGCCCCAAGAACCCAGAGGGTTCTGGAGCTAAATCCCCTTAGCACGGCTACCTACTTGCAGGATAAAATCCCGCAAGTTATAAGCTACCCCCTCAGCAGCCCCAGGAACCTCGGACTATTTGTGTATGTGTGTCCTGCTAGCTACTAATGTAAACTAACATGCATACACGCAGCGTACCTTGAGTAACGTGGCGTTCCACGGCTTCCGTTTTGAAAATGGGGGCAAAATGAATTTTGAACGGTGCATTTAAGTACGATGTGTTGACCACATACAGTGTGTACACCACATATTGCATTTTTAGCGAATCGAGGCCGCCTTCGCTGCGCTCGGCAGCCAGTAGAACGCGCGTATTAGCGTGAGTTTTATTAACCCTAGCCGCGGACGGACTGACAGACAACACACTCCACTAGAGAGGTAAGACTAGCCGTTCGCCGCCGCTACGCGGCGGAGTGGCATGGTTTGTTGGAGATGAGGTGGCCGCAAATTTAAGTGCTTCTTGGTGGCGGGTGCTTTGTGAGCGTCGTTCACCCCAGTATGTCGTGGCTTCGTGTACTTGTCCACTTACCATTCCGTAGTCCCGTATAATATCGTGGTCTCGTTCGCGTTCGCTACCTCGTACTACAGGTTGAATGTCATGTTCTTCAATGGCCTGCGCTCTTCCGTGATCATCCCGGCATCGTGGTTTCCTGTTCACCCGTGGTCCATGATGCTTAGTGATTATGGGTCCTCTCGCTTGGGCTCATGCTCTTTAGTACGGCCTCTTTCGTGGCTGCTTACAATTCCCTGTATGCAAACGTTTCGTGGGCTGCACCGACTTCGTGGTACATTGTCTTCTGTGGCCGTAGGCCTCCCATCGCCGGTACTCTCGCCGAAAGGTGCTATTCCGTGATTTGGTGCCTCCATGCAGTCGTGTTGTTCCGTCGCTCGTGTATCGTGCTCTCCTGGTGAGGCTCCATCGACCGCGTTATCAGGATATCGTGCAATCGCGGTGTTGTTTTGCTGTATATGGTATTGTGCCCGCGTAGTGCATCTGCGCTGCCCGTGCTATCGAGTTCTACAATGGTTCGTGCTCCACGGTGTGCAATCGTGGTCACCCCAAGCGTCCCCCCGTGTATTTCGTGGCTGGTCCGCCGTCTGTGCAATCATGTTCTAATATACTACTGTCCTACACGGCTCGGTAAGCTTAGGTTCTACACTGGTATCGTGCTCCGTGGCTCGGTGATCCAGTATATAGCTCCTGTGGCTGCTTTGTTTTCCATGGTTTAGTGGTTGGGCCACCGTCCACGCTAGTGTGTTCTCCGTAGCCTCGTGGATGGTCTGGCGTCTGTGCAATTATGTTCTAATCCTCCGTGGCTTCGGGAGCTCATGTTCTACACTGGTGTCGCTCTCCGCGGCTGGGTGATTTCCCGTCTATAGATCGGCGGCTACATTCTCCCATGGTTTAGTGGCACAGGCCATGCTATCGTGTTATCTTGTGGTGTCGCGGTTAGTCTGTTGTCCGTCCAATCGTTAGCTACCGTAGTATCGTGCTGTCGGACTCGGTCAGCTCCGGCTCTACCCTAATATCGTGCTCCGTTGCTCGGTGATCTTCCGTTTATGGTATACCGGGGCTTCATGTTTGGTCGGTCGACTGTGCTCCATGTTCAGTCGTGGTGCTATGGGAGAATTTATGTCCGGGCACTCTTACCGTTACATGCTCTACCGTAGCTTCGAGCGTGCGTGCTCTTCCGTAGCCGCGCTTTTTAACGTGCTGGGGTGTCTATATATTTAGTTCCCTTCCGTGGACCGTACGCTCCCGTCGTATTCTTGTCCTTCTGTCCTTTTCATCGCTGCGTGCTTCTCCGTCTTTCACGCTACGTATAAAACATCGTGGATTGCATTGGCTAAGTCTTCTATCATCGTCCATTGCCTTCCGTGCTTCGTGTTGCTCTTCTATCCTGTTGTCTACATAGTGTGGGTCGGTGTTCCTTCGTGTATCGCGTTCTTGCTTAGTCACGTGCCTCCGCGCCCACTTAATAACAAACGCTGTTCCCAACACATATTGGTGGAAATATCGCACAATATCACAAGGTCGCACACTACGCACGCAAATTCAAAAGAAGATGATACTTTTTCCCGGAGGCAGTGTAGGTTGCAGGGGTGTAAGCCACAATAGTCATATTTTAAAGTTTTCACATATAATTAGTAGTAATAAATAATGATTTTTTATCGAACGCTGATAAAATTATTATGTGAACGACTACTACTAATATCTGCAAAGATTTTATATAAATCCTTAGAATAGTACTACTCAAAACCGTTTTGTAAGTTTAATTATTAGAAAAGTACTACGAAGCCTAAAACATCATTCTAAAACTAATAAGTACTAAAACTTCGATTGAGGCCGAAATATATGTCACCAGAGCCTACCATTTTTTTCAACAGCTCCTACGACGATATAGTACGTGTGTGCTCAACGGCGCCTTTTAATTATGCTAACTAACACGTACACAGGCAGCGCCCTTCGCGTGAGGTGGCGGTCTCCAGATGAAAATGGGGCTAAAAATATTTAAACGGAGCATTTAAGTACGATGTGTAGACCACATACAGTGTGTACACCACATAATGCAATTTTAGCCAATCGACGCCGCCTTCGCTGCGCTCGGCAGCCAGTAGAACGCCCGCATTTGCGTTACATTTTAGAGCCCTACCCTCGGACGGACTGACAGACGCACACCAGACTCCACTAGGGGGGTAAGACTAGCCGTTCGCCGCCGCTACGCGGCGGAGGTGGCAGGTTTTAGTCCAAGGGGAAATGGGCTCCCGCCTTCGCTACGCTCCGGCGTAAGCATGTTTTATGTAAACGTTATGTATTAAATGCGTATGAAATTGAACATTCCTACTCCGAACCAAAGATCTGCCTGTAGACAATGTTCTGGGCGTAGACCCCATCCTCCTCCTCCAGCTTTGGGTACTCGACCAGCGCCTTGAATCTTGATCTTGAAGTAACTCGCGACATCGCAACGTACAGCTGCCCGTGGGAGAAGCAAGGCGTAGCAAGATACAGCCCCAAGTACTGCACCGTTTGGCCTTGCGCCTTGTTAATCGTCATCGCAAAGGCCGGTTGGACAGGAAACTGCTTGCGTCTCAAATGAAACGGAAAGCTCCGAATATCTCCGTCACTGATGAAAACAATGCGGGGAATCAACACATGTTGCCCTTGTCGCTCACCTGTCATGATTGTGGCGTGGATGACATGTGGCTTGAGGGCCACAATTCGAAGCCGTGTTCCGTTGCACAGCCCTAGATCTGGATTCAGGTTCCGCATCATCATGATAGGCATTCCTACCTTGAGGGTCAATTTGTGGGGAGGCATTCCACTGATATTCATCGAGTGGAGTACCTCCTGCTCGAAGAAATTGCCGTCATCGTCGTCTTGCACAGAGTCGGAAGACATGTATTCCCGCGCCTGTCCAGTTAATCGATCGGTCACCGCTTCATTGATGCGGTGCACGATTGCGTTCGTGGTCGTGAGGATCGTACGGTTAGCGAAATACTCATTGGTAGCAACCTCGGGGTTGTTAATCTCGCCATACATCTCGTCGATGATCCGATCCATGCCTCTTGGAATAACGCCCGGACGAATTTCCTGGTCATCGTCCTATGGCACAGGAGGATTCTCAATCAGCATATCGCGCGGGATCTTCATGTAATCGTTTCCTAGGGAAGGGTTTACATCATGCCTTCCCTCCCAGACTTGCAGCAGGAACTCGGAGAACGCAGCCATTTCCTCAGCAGTGTCTGCAGTATCAGCTGTGCGCACTCGCATGTTTTCCGTAAGACGGAACGTCTGGAATTGGGGCCACAGCCTAGACGACTTGAGGCAAGTGTCAATTGTCTCGACGGGTGTCCCATTCTTAACGACCGGGAGAATCTGGCGGAAATCTCCCGAAAGTACAAACACTATCCCCCCAAAAGGCTCGGTATCGTTGTCAAGTATGTCCCGCAGTGTTCTGTCTACTGCCTCGAATGCGTGGCGATGGGCCATAGGTGCTTCGTCCCAAATAATTAAACTTGCATGCTTGATCAACTCCTGAATATGGGAGTTCTTCCTGATACCGCACGTCGAGCTCTCGTTCAATTTCAAAGGGATCTTGAATGTAGAATGAGCTGTCCTACCACCCATGAGCAAGAGCGAGGCAATACCGCTAGACGCCACAGCGATGGCGATTTTCCCCGAGAGTCTGACTGTGGCCAGTATGTTTCGAAGCAGTGTAGATTTTCCAGTACCACCCGGGCCATCGACAAAAAATAGTTTCTTGGCTTCCTCCGGGCATTCAACCGCTTCAACAATCTGGTCGTAAACCACCCGCTGACTTTCGTTTAGCTGATCTTCTGTGCTTACAATCGCCTCCAAAGCTGACGCATCGTATCCAGTGAGCTCGCGTCGTAGTAATCCGTTTTGGCGAAGCGCTTCACGAATCAATGTTGGGAACGACCCCAACTGAGGAAGTTCGTCGAAGTCAGCTACCGCATACCCACTCGCTTTAAGTAGTTCTTGAATGCTCATCAGCGTTTCAAATTCGACCAACGCCGACTTAAAGGGGTCCATCAAAGCCTGATGTTTGCGTGCGAAGTCTTGGGAAAGATCCGCGAAAAACCGATCCCATAGAACACCAACATTTGCTGGAGCTGAATACACCAGAATGGTGACGAAGAGCTGGCGTAGTTGATACGGCATTTGGAACTCAGCCGCTTCCCTCAAACACGAAACCCACTCGTTATCATTCTCCAAGTAGCCAGCCTCCCGCGCCGCAATTTGGAATGTTGGGCAGACAATCCCGTTAACCGTTCTCAAGTCTTCAAACGACGTTGGACCTCTACGCTGACAGAGCAGTAGCCGAAGGTAGAACCGCTCCATATCTCGAGGAGACACGTGAATCATGCGACCAACGGCAGCTTGATACTGTTTCCGGCGAACCCACCTTTTCGGTTGCCCTTTCTCCGGCGCTTTCCAGCAGAACTCTTTGGGGATATCCTGGTACAACATCGTCCTGGCAATATGATTCTGAGGCTCTTCACTCGCACACAACTCAAAGAATCTGGTCAGCATCGTGTGACTACCACGTTCCAAAACCGCCTCCGGGTTTTCCGTCTCGCGAAAGCAAATTGTCTGGCCTGACTCGAGATGAACCGTTAGCTGTGTCACCGCATGGGTTTCCCCCTGAATTGTGAAATCGAGCAGGCGCATGCAAGCTTCCACCGGAGAAATGTACCGGGCGCTCAAAAAACGTAGAATCTCATTTGGTTCACGACGCGCACTCTGCTGCCCTCCTCGGACTTCTTCCACAGTGAGTATAGCCATGTCTGGTCCTTTGTACACATACTTGTACAGGTATTTAACCGCAGTTATATCCGTGCACACTTCCACATTGATGTGGCAGTTGTACTTCTGGGATAAGTACGGGTTGTACGGTACAACCCACTGGTTGATCGTAGCATTATCGTAATATCTGCCTTTGAACTTTAGAACACCTTCTTGCCGTCGACGTCGTCTGTACACTGGATAACCATTGGCATTGGCTTGTGTAACTTCTGCTAAGGGCTTCGGATATCCCTTGGTGCACTTGTCGTCCTTCATACACGCGCAGGAAGGGTTTGCAGGCCCGCATGGACCATGGAGCATGCATGACATGACCGTCTCATACAGCTGAGGGTTTGTATCCTTATCTGGGATCTCAGCGCATACCATCTTGTCTACGATCTCGCGGGTTCGAGGTTTGTCTTCGTCAGCCAAAATAATCAGTACGTGAGCGTGGGGGAGCCCTCGTTTTTGAAACTCGACAACGTAAATCCGCGCGCGCACTCGCCCCAGAACGCCTTGGTTTAAATCATCAAGCGTCGCTTGCAATTTCTGCTGCCACACGCGAGCCACGATGTCTGGTCGATCTTGAGCTGTCTGGGTCTCGGAAGGTATCGCTTCAAGAATCTCGTCCCACTTGGGGTTGCACGTTTCAGTGAGGAAGACGTCGGGCCGTCCATACTCCCGAACAATTGCCATCGAATCTTGATACGACTTGTACATGGACCGCGGGCTACCCAGGTGCGAAGCCGGTAGTATGATACGCTTGCCAACCTGATTAAGAAAGTGGGTAGGTCGTACTCTGCCGCCTCCGTCCCGGTCCGGGTGCACCAATCTGTTCTGGGCCCGGTCATATTCCGACAGCAGCACTTCTCCTTCCGCCAGAGCCAAAGTATCTTCGTTGAGCAAAGCGTCTTGAACACCCCTGTATTGATCGGCGCGTAGTGTTTTCTGATTGTCGGCCACCCAGCGAAGCTGTTCTTGCTCACATTTTGCACGCTGATCTACACACCACTGCTGAAATAGACGCCCACCTTGGTGGAGAGCGGACTGATCATCCACTTTCTGGTGGAGGCGGAACGCAACGTGTTCACGAAGCGACATCGCCTTCTTGTTTCGATACTCAGCACCATTCGCGAACTCGTCTGTGTAGGTCCAGCCCTTCTCTCCATATGGAAGGAGAAGCGGGTATTGGAGTGGATCGTAATCGGCGTGAGTCTCGTACAAACGTAGCAGTCTTTGATCGCGTGTAAAGAGTAGTAGATCCCGAGGCTGAGCCAGGTTGCCATCCTCAATGAGAGTCGCAGCCACTTCAGACACAGTGGGGCGGTTATGCGTCCTCGGTCGCGAGGAGTTGTCGTGCAGACGGAACACCAAGTCTACTGGAGCCTCCGTGTTGTGTTGACGCACCTGCTGCCCAAAGTGGAGGAACTGTTGCGCCAATGGGTTGTGCTCTGCCATCATTTTCTCGATGTCTAGTAGTGCAACACGATCCAGATCCGCGAATATACCAAGACGTCGCTCCGCGCGGCGTTGCATGTCTGGATCCACAATGTAGATCTGCGCAAACTTGGGTGCTACCCGCGCGCCTGTCCGACGGTCTATGTGGGGAAGGAGAGACCCTAGGTAGTGCCCCATAGCCCCTTGAATGCGATATGTGTACACGCCGTGTGTACCGGCAACGCTCTCGTCTTGACGTACGTTTTGAAACGATCGGTTTGAGCACGAAGCACCAATTGACGTAAACGCGAAGGCTTGGTTGTAGGCACGGATTTGACGGCGAAACTCGGGATCCCCGTACAGCTGAAGCAGTTTTGGTGGCGCTGGGTTCAGTGGAGGCAGCTTTACCCTGCCTGCCAGACAGCATGATATTGCCGACTCGCCCGGCCACTTCCAAGCATTGCAGATCGGACAAACCGTTGTAGCCGGGAGCTTGTGTCGACCGTTCACTACGTCGTCACCCGTTATCATGGACGCGTCGAAGTCTGCGAGGGAAATAAGAGCGTGGCCATGACGGACGCATTGGCGTCGAGTGCGCACTCGCTCGAGTTCTTGTTGGCGTTCTTCCGCTGTCATCCGAGATCGCCGATTCGCTTCCTGTTGACGATGTAGCTCCCGTTCGGTTTCTTGCTCGTGTTCAGACTGCTCAGCTCTGTGCACGGCGTGCTGCTCCCTGTCAGTCTCTCGAATCGCAGCTCGTTCGTTCACATTGAGTAGCTCTCTATGGACAGAGCGAGATAGTGTGTTTACCTCCCGCTCGAGGTCGCGGTTTTCCTGGCTTAAATCCGCACGCCTTTCTTGAAGGCGGGCTCTATCTTGCTCGCGGCGTTCCTGGAGTTCTTCTCCGCGCAGTCGAGCCCTACGGACACGTTTGCGCTCAGCGTCTTTCTTTCTCGCACGGTACTGCTGCGAGAGAGACATGTTAGCTCGTCTCGTGCGAGCTCTTTGTGCATCACTGGAACGTTCGCGATCTGTCTGAGACAGTGTTCTGTTAGCTCGTCTTTCGCGAGCTCGTTGCGCAGCTGACACCGGAATCGCTTCTTGAACAGGAGCTGGAGGTATTAAAAGCACTGCCAATGAAGCCACCTCGGTAGCTCCCGCTTGATACGCTGCCTCCATCTGGGCCGCAAACCGGCGCTGATGTACCGCAGGGTCGGACTCTTCCGTTTTCTCCTCCTGCTCTTCCATACGATCAGCCAGAACTTCCGTCGCTTCCGTGACTTCGGTCTCGTCTTGGTGCACGCTGAGGGCCTTCAGCTCTTTGTTCAAGTCGTATCTTTTCTTCCTGCGCTTGGTCTGACGTCGTTTTCGTGCATCCTTTTCCTCTTGCATGGGTGTCGCGTTAATGCGTTCGTTCTCGCGCAGGGCCTCCTCGAGTTCCTCGCGCGTCCTCTTTCGCTTACTCCGAACCATAGTTCTGCGAACACGAAAACGTGACGCGCTAGACAATGTCTAAGTACACCGCACGTAGCAGTAGGTTTTCATAGAGTAGTGTGTTGAAATTTGCGTACTACCCGGGATTGCTTGCCCCCATCAAGGTTATCTCCGATCACTTATCCCACAGTCACGGGCCGTGAGGCCCGGAGCGGTTTTAGTTTGCAAATTGTGCAGTCGAATCTCCAGGGTTGGGCCCCCGGGTAGTACTGTAGCTTGAGGTGCGATATCCTTTTGCCAAAAAGGCGGCCGTTAATTGCAAAGGCTGGTTATTGATAGGCTATTACAGCCCCCATCCCATCTGTCGGTTAAAAGAGGCCAGTTACGGTACCCCTCCTGACCAACTGCACGCACGCAATGTGCGTGCCCATCAATAACCATTAACGACCGGCTCAACTGGTTCGCTGTCGGGTTTGCGGTCAATGGACCAGGTGCCAAATGTGCTCTCGCGCAGAGTGGGCGGTGGGATAAAGCCCCAAGAACCCAGAGGGCTCTGGAACTAAATCCCCATAGCACGGCTACCTACTTGCAGAATAAAATCCCGCAAGTTATAAGCTACCCCCTAAGCAGCCCCAGAAACCTCGGACTATCTGTGTATGTGTGTCTTGCTAGCTACTAATGCAAACTAACATGCATACACGCAGCGTACCTTGAGTAACGTGGCGTTCCACGGCTTCCGTTTTGAAAATGGGGGCAAAACGAAATTTGAACGATGCATTTAAGTACGATGTGTTGACCACATACAGTGTGTACACCACATAGCGAATCGAGGCCGCCTTCGCTGCGCTCGGCAGCCAGTAGAACGCGCGTATTAGCGTAAGTTTTATTAACCCTACCCTCGGACGGACTGACGGACTGACGCAGACCACACTCCACTAGAGAGGTAAGACTAGCCGTTCGCCGCCGCTACGCGGCGGAGTGGCATGGCTTGCTGGAGATGAGGTGGCCGCAAATTTAAGTGCTTCTTGGTGTCGGGTACTTTGTTAGCGTCGTTCACCGCTGTAGGTCTTAGCTTCGTGTACTTAACCACTTACCATTCCGTAGTCTCATGTGGACCCATATAATATCGTTGTTTGGTACGTTTCCGTTACCCCGTACTACAGGTTGGATGTCATGTTCTACAGTGGTCGGCGCTCTTCCGTGATCTTCCTGGCTTCGTGATTCCCTGCTCACCCGTGGCTCACGCTGATTAGTGATTGTCCTGGATTTGTGAACTCATTTTCTCACAGTGCTTAGTGGTTGTGTGCTAGCTCATTTGGTCTCATGCGCTCCCGTAGTACGACCCTCATTCGTGGCTGCTAGATATTCCGTGTTCTCAAGGGTTTATGTGGTTTCCACAGGCTTCGTGTCCATAATCATTCATGGTCGATAGCGTTCCATTTCTGGTACCCTCGCCAATGGGTGATCTTCCGAAGTTTTCTGTCACCTGTGTGCCGCGCACCCCGGTGGTGGCTCCATCTACCGCGTTATCGCGCTATCGTGCAATCGCAATGTGGTTATACTGTCTATGCTATCGTGATCGCATAGTATATATGTTTTGCCAATGTTATCGCGTTCTACGATGGTTCCGTGTTCCGCGGTGTGCAATCATGGTCTCCAAAAGCGTTTCCCCGCGATTATATGGCTGGTCGGCCGTCCGGGTAAATGTGTTTTAATGGAGTATCGTCCTCAGTGGCCCGGCGATCTCAGGTTCTACAGTGCTATCGTGCTCAGTGGCTCGGTGATTTCCCGTGGCTGCTTGTTCTCCCGTGTTTTAGTGGCTGTCCCATCGTCCATGCTATCGTGCTATCTCTTGGTGTCGCGGTTGGTCTGTCGTCCAAGCTTTCGTTATCTACAGTAGTATCGCGCTCCCCAGTGAGCTCCGGTTCTTCCCTGGTATCGTGTTTCAATACTCGACAACCTCCCGCTAATGGTCTTCCGCGGCTTCATGTTTGGTCGGTCGACTGTGCTCCGTGTTCAGCCGTGGTGCTATGGGAGAATTTCTGTCCGGGCACTCTTACCGTTACATGCTCTACCGTGGCTTTGAGCGTGCGCTCGCTTCCGTAGTCGCGCTTTTGAACATGCTGGGGTGTCTATATAACATGCTGGGGTGTCTATATATTTAGTTCCCTTCCGTGGACCGTACGCTCCCGTCATATTCTTGTCCTTCTGTCCTTTTCATGGCTACGTGCTTCTCCGTCTTTCACGCCACGTATAGAACATCGTGGATTGCATCGGCTAAGTCGTCTAGCATCGTCCATGGCCTTCCGTGCTTCGTGTTGCTCTTCTATCCTATCGTGTACATAGTGTGGCATGGTGTTACTTCGTATTTCGGGATCTTGCTTAGTCACGTACCTCCGCGCTAACTTAATCACAAACACTGTTCCCTTTTTTTTGTACACTACATTTACTGTTGAAAAGCTTGCGCAATATCGTAAGGTCGCACACTACACGCGCAAATATAAAAAAAAAAACATGACACTTTTTCCCGGAGGCAGTGTGGGGTGCAGGGGTCTAAGCCACAATAGTCATATTTTAAAGTTTTCACATTATTATTAATAGTAATACAATTGATATTCATTATTAAACGCTGATATACTTATTATGTGTTCTACTACTACAAATGACTGCAAGCAAAAATATGAAATGGCTCGATAATAGTAATATGAAACATAATATTGTAAGTTAAATTAGTACAACAGTACTACGAAGCCTAAAACATCATTATATATCCAATAAGTACTAAAGTTTCGATTGAAACCGAAATATAAGTAACCAAAGCCTACACTTTTTTTCAGCAGCTCCTACGACGATAAAGTACGTGTGTGCTCATCAGCACCTTATACTAATGCTAACTAACGCGTACAAAGGCAGCGCCGTTTGCGTGGCCTTGCATACCGCAGCTGAAAATGAGAGCAACATAATTTTTGAACGGTGCTTTTAAGTATGATGTGTAAACCACATATAATATGTACACCACATATTACAATTTTAGCGAATCGAGGCCGCCTTCGCTGCGCTCGGCAGCCAGTAGAACGCGCGTATTAGCGTGAGGATTATTAACCCTAGCCCGTTACGGACGGACGGACGGACAGACACACGTCAGACTCCACTAGGGGGGTAAGACTAGCCGTTCGCCGCCGCTACGCGGCGGAGTGGCATGGTTTGTTGGAGATGCGGTGGCCGCAAATTTAAGTACTTCTTGGTGTCGCGTGTTTTGTGAGCGTGGTTCACCCAGTCGATCTTGGCATCGTGTATTTAACCACTTGCTTTTCCGTAGTCTCATTCGGTTCCGTATAATATGTGGTTTGGAACGTTTCCGCTACCCCGTACTACAGGTTGGATGTTGTTTTCTTCAATGGCCCATGCTCTTTGGTGCTCTTCCCGGCTTCGTGGTTCCTGCTCACCCGTGACCCACGCTGCCCAGCGGTTATGCGCTCTCTCTTGTGGGTTCATGCTCTTTAGTACGGTCTTTTCGTAAATGCTAACTTTTCTCTGTTCTCAAACGTTTACGTGGGTTGCACTGGCTTCGTGGTAGATATTATTTCGTGACCGTTGGCCTTCCATCGCCGGTGCTCTAGCCGAAGTGTGCTATTCCGTGGTTTGGTGTCTCCCTACAGTCGGGTTGTTCCGTCGCCCGTGTATCGGGCTCTCCTGGTGAGGTTCCATCGACCGCGGTATCACGCTATCGTGCAATCACGGTGTGGTAATGCTGTCTATGGTATTGTGCTACATAGTGTATCTGCGTTGTCCGTGTTATCGTGCTCTACAATGGCATCGTGCTCCACAGTGTGCAGTCGTGGTCACCCCAAGCGCCCACCTCCCCGTTTATTTCGTGGCTGGTCCACCGTCCGTGCAATTGAGTTCTAATGTACTACTGTCCTCCGTGGCTCGGTAAGCTCAGGTTCAACACTGGTATCGCTCTCCGCGGCTCGACGATTTTCTGACTATAGCTCCGCGGCTGCGTTCTCCCATGGCATAGTGGCCCAGCCCATGCTATCTAGTTATCTTGTGGTGTCCCGGTTGATCTGGCGTTTGTGCTTCGTATTTTACCGTGCTTCGTGGTCTACCGTGTTGTATCGTAGGTGAGTTTATTTCCGTGCTCTGTAGCAGCTACGTGTTCTAGCCCGGTTTTAGGTAGAAATTCTAACAGAGTCCGTGACTCTTAGTGCTTTCATAGATTTACATGTTAATTGCATCGGCCCGCTTCCGTGCTTTGTAGCTCTGTGTCCATATTTGTTTCCCCTCCATCGTACATACTGTTTCTTACTGCCCTACAAATCCAGTTCGATAAGCTCGCACCTTCTCCTAGGCTCACGCCCTGTCCTAAGCTCCCATACAACGCACCTAAACACGAAAGTAATTGTGACCAATGGAAAACGTTTATTTTTAGCCAATCAGTTTTTCTGGTGATTACGCGGATGTTTGTTGCGCTGGCGAGGCTTCCAGCGACGACGGCGGCGATTAATGCGCTCCTGGACAGCACGCCGCGGCGGTTGTGGGGGGGGGGCATAGCGGCGGCAACTAAGGCCAGGCTATGTTGGCGCGAATCAGTGGCTGGCTTCGGTTCTGGTATGCGTGGGCGGTGCCAAAACGCCTGGCTGTATGGACCAGAGGCGCACGCGATGCACCTGCGGGCACCCGCTCGAGCCTCGCCCTGTGCGAATGCATCCCATGCTAAGAATTGTTCGCAACAGGCGCACAGCCGTAGCTGCAGCCCGAGACCGTCTGGCTCGAGCGGGGGGTGCACAATGACCGCCTGGCACGTCGAGCACATGGGAGGTAAACGTTCCATTAAAGAAATGTTTTATTAGAAACGTTTTTATTAAATTAGTAATATTTTTTAAGTATTAAACTAAGTATTTCGAAGTATTGAATTACTACTTTGCTAAAATGCGATCCAGTGGTGTCGCCAGGGCCTAAAAAAATCAACAGCGCCTACGACGATATAATAGTACCGGTGTGCACGTCGGCGAAGCCTACCAATGCAAATTAACTCGCACACACGCAGCGCCCTTTGCGTGAGGTGGCGCTCCAGCGTTAAAAATGGGGGCAAAATGAAATTTGAACGGTGCATTTAAGTACGATGTGTAGACCACATACAGTGTGTACACCACATAATGCAATTTTAGCCAATCGACGCCGCCTTCGCTGCGCTCGGCAGCCAGTAGAACGCCCGCATTTGCGTTACATTTTAGAGCCCTACCCTCGGACGGACTGACAGACGCACACCAGACTCCACTAGGGGGGTAAGACTAGCCGTTCGCCGCCGCTACGCGGCGGAGGTGGCAGGTTTTAGTCCAAGGGGAAATGGGCTCCCGCCTTCGCTACGCTCCGGCGTAAGCATGTTTTATGTAAACGTTATGTATTAAATGCGTATGAAATTGAACATTCCTACTCCGAACCAAAGATCTGCCTGTAGACAATGTTCTGGGCGTAGACCCCATCCTCCTCCTCCAGCTTTGGGTACTCGACCAGCGCCTTGAATCTTGATCTTGAAGTAACTCGCGACATCGCAACGTACAGCTGCCCGTGGGAGAAGCAAGGCGTAGCAAGATACAGCCACAAGTACTGCACCGTTTGTCCTTGCGCCTTGTTAATCGTCATCGCAAAGGCCGGTTGGACAGGAAACTGCTTGCGTCTCAAGTGAAACGGAACGCTCCGAATGTCTCCGTCACTGATGAAAACAATGCGGGGAATCAACACATGTTGCCCTTGTCGCTCACCTGTCATGATAGTGGCGTGGATGACATGTGGCTTGAGCGCCACGATTCGAAGCCGTGTTCCGTTGCACAGCCCTAGATCTGGATTCAGGTTCCGCATCATCATAATAGGCATTCCTACCTTGAGGGTCAGCTTGTGGGGAGGCATTCCACTGATATTCATCGAGTGAAGTACCTCCTGCTCGAAGAAATTGCCGTCACCGTCGTCTTGTACAGAATCGGAAGACATGTATTCCCGCGCCTGTCCAGTTAATCGATCGGTCACCGCTTCATTGATGCGGTGCACGATTGCGTTCGTGGTCGTGAGGATCGTACGGTTAGCGAAATACTCATTGGTAGCAACCTCGGGGTTGTTAATCTCGCCATACATCTCGTCGATGATCCGATCCATGCCTCTTGGAATAACGCCCAGACGAATTTCCTGGTCATCGTCCTCTGGCACAGGAGGATTCTCAATCAGCATATCGCGCGGGATCTTCATGTAATCGTTTCCTAGGGAAGGGTTTACATCATGCCTTCCCTCCCAGACTTGCAGCAGGAACTCGGAGAACGCAGCCATTTCCTCAGCAGTGTCTGCAGTATCAGCTGTGCGCACTCGCATGTTTTCCGTAAGACGGAACGTCTGGAATTGGGGCCACAGCCTAGACGACTTGAGGCAAGCGTCAATTGTCTCGACGGGTGTTCCATTCATCACGACCGGGAGAATCTGGCGGAAATCTCCCGAAAGTACAAACACTTTCCCCTCAAAAGGCTCGGTATCGTTATCAAGTATGTCCCGCAGTGCTCTGTCTACTGCCTCGAATGCGTGGCGATGAGCCATAGGTGCTTCGTCCCAAATAATCAAACTTGCATGCTTGATCAACTCCTGAATATGGGAGTTCTTCCTGATACCGCACGTCGAGCTCTCGTTCAATTTCAAAGGGATCTTGAATGTAGAATGAGCTGTCCTACCACCCATGAGCAAGAGCGAGGCAATACCGCTAGACGCCACAGCGATGGCGATTTTCACCGAGAGTCTGACTTTGGCCAGTATGTTTCGAAGCAGTGTAGATTTTCCAGTACCACCCGGGCCATCGACAAAAAATAACTTCTTGCCTTCCTGAGGACAGTCTACTGCTTCAATAATCTGGTCGTAAACCACCCGCTGACTTTCGTTTAGCTGATCTTCTGTGCTTACAATCGCCTCCAAAGCTGACGCATCGTATCCAGTGAGCTCGCGTCGTAGTAATCCGTTTTGGCGAAGCGCTACACGAATCAATGTTGGGAACGACCCCAACTGAGGAAGTTCGTCGAAGTCAGCTACCGCATACCCACTCGCTTGAAGTAGTTCTTGAATGCTCATCAGCGTTTCAAATTCGACCAACGCCGACTTGAAGGGGTCCATCAAAGCCTGATGTTTGCGTGCGAAGTCTTGGGAAAGATCCGCGAAAAACCGATCCCATAGAACACCAACATTTGCTGGAGCTGAATACACCAGAATGATGACGAAGAGCTGACGTAGCTGATACGGCATTTGGAACTCAGCCGCTTCCCTCAAACACGAAACCCACTCGTTATCATTCTCCAAGTAGCCAGCCTCCCGCGCCGCAATTTGGAATGTGGGGCAGACAATCCCGTTAACCGTTCTCAAGTCTTCAAACGACGTTGGACCTCTACGCTGACAGAGCAGTAGCCGAAGGTAGAACCGCTCCATATCTCGAGGAGACACGTGAATCATGCGACCAACGGCAGCTTGATACTGTTTCCGGCGAACCCACCTTTTCGGTTGCCCTTTCTCCGGCGCTTTCCAGCAGAACTCTTTGGGGATATCCTGGTACAACATCGTCCTGGCAATATGATTCTGAGGCTCTTCACTCGCACACAACTCAAAGAATCTGGTCAGCATCGTGTGACTACCACGTTCCAAAACCGCCTCCGGGTTTTCCGTCTCGCGAAAGCAAATTGTCTGGCCTGACTCGAGATGAACCGTTAGCTGTGTCACCGCATGGGTTTCCCCCTGAATTGTGAAATCGAGCAGGCGCATGCAAGCTTCCACCGGAGAAATGTACCGGGCGCTCAAAAAACGTAGAATCTCATTTGGTTCACGACGCGCACTCTGCTGCCCTCCTCGGACTTCTTCCACAGTGAGTATAGCCATGTCTGGTCCTTTGTACACATACTTGTACAGGTATTTAACCGCAGTTATATCCGTGCACACTTCCACATTGATGTGGCAGTTGTACTTCTGGGATAAGTACGGGTTGTACGGTACAACCCACTGGTTGATCGTAGCATTATCGTAATATCTGCCTTTGAACTTTAGAACACCTTCTTGCCGTCGACGTCGTCTGTACACTGGATAACCATTGGCATTGGCTTGTGTAACTTCTGCTAAGGGCTTCGGATATCCCTTGGTGCACTTGTCGTCCTTCATACACGCGCAGGAAGGGTTTGCAGGCCCGCATGGACCATGGAGCATGCATGACATGACCGTCTCATACAGCTGAGGGTTTGTATCCTTATCTGGGATCTCAGCGCATACCATCTTGTCTACGATCTCGCGGGTTCGAGGTTTGTCTTCGTCAGCCAAAATAATCAGTACGTGAGCGTGGGGGAGCCCTCGTTTTTGAAACTCGACAACGTAAATCCGCGCGCGCACTCGCCCCAGAACGCCTTGGTTTAAATCATCAAGCGTCGCTTGCAATTTCTGCTGCCACACGCGAGCCACGATGTCTGGTCGATCTTGAGCTGTCTGGGTCTCGGAAGGTATCGCTTCAAGAATCTCGTCCCACTTGGGGTTGCACGTTTCAGTGAGGAAGACGTCGGGCCGTCCATACTCCCGAACAATTGCCATCGAATCTTGATACGACTTGTACATGGACCGCGGGCTACCCAGGTGCGAAGCCGGTAGTATGATACGCTTGCCAACCTGATTAAGAAAGTGGGTAGGTCGTACTCTGCCGCCTCCGTCCCGGTCCGGGTGCACCAATCTGTTCTGGGCCCGGTCATATTCCGACAGCAGCACTTCTCCTTCCGCCAGAGCCAAAGTATCTTCGTTGAGCAAAGCGTCTTGAACACCCCTGTATTGATCGGCGCGTAGTGTTTTCTGATTGTCGGCCACCCAGCGAAGCTGTTCTTGCTCACATTTTGCACGCTGATCTACACACCACTGCTGAAATAGACGCCCACCTTGGTGGAGAGCGGACTGATCATCCACTTTCTGGTGGAGGCGGAACGCAACGTGTTCACGAAGCGACATCGCCTTCTTGTTTCGATACTCAGCACCATTCGCGAACTCGTCTGTGTAGGTCCAGCCCTTCTCTCCATATGGAAGGAGAAGCGGGTATTGGAGTGGATCGTAATCGGCGTGAGTCTCGTACAAACGTAGCAGTCTTTGATCGCGTGTAAAGAGTAGTAGATCCCGAGGCTGAGCCAGGTTGCCATCCTCAATGAGAGTCGCAGCCACTTCAGACACAGTGGGGCGGTTATGCGTCCTCGGTCGCGAGGAGTTGTCGTGCAGACGGAACACCAAGTCTACTGGAGCCTCCGTGTTGTGTTGACGCACCTGCTGCCCAAAGTGGAGGAACTGTTGCGCCAATGGGTTGTGCTCTGCCATCATTTTCTCGATGTCTAGTAGTGCAACACGATCCAGATCCGCGAATATACCAAGACGTCGCTCCGCGCGGCGTTGCATGTCTGGATCCACAATGTAGATCTGCGCAAACTTGGGTGCTACCCGCGCGCCTGTCCGACGGTCTATGTGGGGAAGGAGAGACCCTAGGTAGTGCCCCATAGCCCCTTGAATGCGATATGTGTACACGCCGTGTGTACCGGCAACGCTCTCGTCTTGACGTACGTTTTGAAACGATCGGTTTGAGCACGAAGCACCAATTGACGTAAACGCGAAGGCTTGGTTGTAGGCACGGATTTGACGGCGAAACTCGGGATCCCCGTACAGCTGAAGCAGTTTTGGTGGCGCTGGGTTCAGTGGAGGCAGCTTTACCCTGCCTGCCAGACAGCATGATATTGCCGACTCGCCCGGCCACTTCCAAGCATTGCAGATCGGACAAACCGTTGTAGCCGGGAGCTTGTGTCGACCGTTCACTACGTCGTCACCCGTTATCATGGACGCGTCGAAGTCTGCGAGGGAAATAAGAGCGTGGCCATGACGGACGCATTGGCGTCGAGTGCGCACTCGCTCGAGTTCTTGTTGGCGTTCTTCCGCTGTCATCCGAGATCGCCGATTCGCTTCCTGTTGACGATGTAGCTCCCGTTCGGTTTCTTGCTCGTGTTCAGACTGCTCAGCTCTGTGCACGGCGTGCTGCTCCCTGTCAGTCTCTCGAATCGCAGCTCGTTCGTTCACATTGAGTAGCTCTCTATGGACAGAGCGAGATAGTGTGTTTACCTCCCGCTCGAGGTCGCGGTTTTCCTGGCTTAAATCCGCACGCCTTTCTTGAAGGCGGGCTCTATCTTGCTCGCGGCGTTCCTGGAGTTCTTCTCCGCGCAGTCGAGCCCTACGGACACGTTTGCGCTCAGCGTCTTTCTTTCTCGCACGGTACTGCTGCGAGAGAGACATGTTAGCTCGTCTCGTGCGAGCTCTTTGTGCATCACTGGAACGTTCGCGATCTGTCTGAGACAGTGTTCTGTTAGCTCGTCTTTCGCGAGCTCGTTGCGCAGCTGACACCGGAATCGCTTCTTGAACAGGAGCTGGAGGTATTAAAAGCACTGCCAATGAAGCCACCTCGGTAGCTCCCGCTTGATACGCTGCCTCCATCTGGGCCGCAAACCGGCGCTGATGTACCGCAGGGTCGGACTCTTCCGTTTTCTCCTCCTGCTCTTCAATATGATCAGCCAGAACTTCCGTCGCTTCCGTGACTTCGGTCTCGTCTTGGTGCACGCTGAGGGCCTTCAGCTCTTTGTTCAAGTCGTATCTTTTCTTCCTGCGCTTGGTCTGACGTCGTTTTCGTGCATCCTTTTCCTCTTGCATGGGTGTCGCGTTAATGCGTTCGTTCTCGCGCAGGGCCTCCTCGAGTTCCTCGCGCGTCCTCTTTCGCTTACTCCGAACCATAGTTCTGCGAACACGAAAACGTGACGCGCTAGACAATGTCTAAGTACACCGCACGTAGCAGTAGGTTTTCATAGAGTAGTGTGTTGAAATTTGCGTACTACCCGGGATTGCTTGCCCCCATCAAGGTTATCTCCGATCACTTATCCCACAGTCACGGGCCGTGAGGCCCGGAGCGGTTTTAGTTTGCAAATTGTGCAGTCGAATCTCCAGGGTTGGGCCCCCGGGTAGTACTGTAGCTTGAGGTGCGATATCCTTTTGCCAAAAAGGCGGCCGTTAATTGCAAAGGCTGGTTATTGATAGGCTATTACAGCCCCCATCCCATCTGTCGGTTAAAAGAGGCCAGTTACGGTACCCCTCCTGACCAACTGCACGCACGCAATGTGCGTGCCCATCAATAACCATTAACGACCGGCTCAACTGGTTCGCTGTCGGTTTTGCGGTCAATGGACCAGGTGCCAAATGTGCTCTCGCGCAGAGTGGGCGGTGGGATAAAGCCCCAAGAACCCAAAGGGCTCTGAAACTAAATCCCCATAGCACGGCTACCTACTTGCAGGATAAAATCCCGCAAGTTATAAGCTACCCCCTAAGCAGCCCCAGAAACCTCGGACTATCTGTGTATGTGTGTCTTGCTAGCTACTAATGTAAACTAACATGCATACACGCAGCGTACATTGAGTAACGTGGCGTTCCGCGGCTTCTGTTTCGAAAATGGGGGCAAAATGAAATTTGAACTGTGCATTTTAAGTACGATGTGTAGCCCACATACAATGTGTACACCACATAATGCGATTTTAGCGAATCGACGCCGCCTTCGCTGCGCTCGGCAGCCAGTAGAACGCGCGTATTAGCGTTACATTTTAGAACCCTAGCCCGTTACGGACGGACGTACGGACAGACACACGTCAGACTCCACTAGGGGGGTAAGACTAGCCGTTCGCCGCCGCTACGCGGCGGAGTGGCATGGTTTGTTGGAGATGCGGTGGCCACAAATTTAAGTGCTTCTTGGTATCGCGTACTTTGTTAGCGTCGTTCACCCCAGTAGGTCTTGGCTTCGTGTACTCAACCACTTACCATTCCGTAGTCTCATGTGGACCCGTATAATATCGTAGCTTCGTACGCTTCCGTTACCCCGTACTACAGGTTGGATGTCATGTTCCGTGATCTTCCTAGCTTCGTGATTCCCTTCTCGCCCGTGGCCCACGCTGGTTAGTGATTGTCCTGGATTTGTGGACTCATTCTCTCACAGTGCTTCGTGGTTGTGTGCTAGCTCATTTGGTCTCATGCGCTCCCGTAGTACGACCCTCCTTCGTGGCAGCTAGATATTCCGTGTTCTCAACGGTTTACGTGGATTCCACAGGCTTCGTGTCCATAATCATTCATGGTCGATAGCGTTCCATTTCTGGTACCCTCGCCGATGGGTGATCTTCCGAAGTTTCAGTCACCTGTGTGCCGCGCACCCCTGTGGTGGCTCCATCTACCGCGTTATCGCGCTATCGTGCATTCGCAATGTGATTATGCTGTCTATGCGATCGTGATCGCATAGTATAGATGTTTTGCCAATGTTATCGCGTTCTACGATGGTTCCATGATCCGCGGTGTGCAATCGTGGTCTCTAATCGCGTTCTACGATGGTTCCGTGATCCGCGGTGTGCAATCGTGGTCTCTAACAGCGTTTCCCCGCGATTTTGTGGCTGGCCGGCCGTCCGGGTAAATGTGTTTTATTGAAGTGTCGTCCTCAGTGGCCCGGCGATCTCAGGTTCTACAGTGCTATCGTGCTCAGTGGCTCGGTGATTTCCTGTGGCTGCTTGTTCTCCCATGTTTTAGTGGCTGTCCCATCGTCCATGCTATCGTGATATCTCTTGATGTCGCGGTGGTCTGCCGTCTAAGCTTTCGTTATCTACAGTAGTATCGCGCTCCCCAGTGAGCTCCGGTTCTACCCTGGTATCGTGTTTCAATACTCGACAACCTCCCGTTAATGGTCTTCGCGGCTTCATGTTTGGTCGGTCGACTGTGCTCCGTGTTCAACCGTGGTGCTATGGGAGAATTTCTGTCCGTGCACTCTTACCGTTACGTGTTCTACCGTGGCTTCTAACGTCCGTGCTCTACCGTGGCTTCTAACGTCCGTGCTCTTCCGTAGCTGTGCTTTTCAGCATGCTTGGGTGTCTATATATTTAATTATCTTCCGTGGCCCGTACTCTCCCGTCATATTCTTGCCCTTCTGTTCTTTTCATGGCCGCGTGCCCTTCCGTTTTTCACGCTACGCATACGACTTCGTGGTTTGCATCGGCTAAGTCTTCTATCATCGTCCATGGTATTCCGTGCTTCGTGTTGCTCTTCTATCCCGTCGTGTACATAGCGTGGGTCGGTGTTCCTTCGTGTTTCGTGTTCTTGCTGAGTCACGTGCCTCCACGCTAACTTAATCACAAACGCTGTTCCGATTTCGTTTGATTTATGCAGCATATATTGTTGGAAAGCTCGCACAATATCTTAAGGTCGCACACTACGCGCGCATTACAAAGGGAGATGATACAATTTTTCAGAGGGAGTGTGGGGTGTCGGGTGGGAAGCCACAATACTCATATTTAAACGTTTTCACATTATTAATAGTAGTAGTAAAATTGTGATTTATTATTCAACGCTAATATAATGATTATGTGGACTACTACTACAAATAACGGCAAGCAAAAATATGAAATGTCTTGATATCAGTACTACGCAAAATAGTATTGTAAGATTAATTATTAGAAAGGTACTACGAAGCCTAAACATCATTCTATAATCATTAAGTACTAACGTGTCGATTGAGGCCGAAATATGAGTCACCAAATCCTACAATTTCTTTTAACAGCTCCTACGACGATATAGTACGTGTGTGCTTATCGGCGCCTTATACTAATGCTAACTAACGCGTACACAGGCAGCGCCCTTCGCGTGAGGTGGCGAACCGCAGCTGAAAATGGGGTCAAAATGACATTTAAACGGTGCTGTTAAGTGCGAGGTGTAGACCACATACAATGTGTCCACCACATAATGCCGATTCTAGCCAATTGGGGCCGCCTTCGCTGCGCTCGGCAGCCAGTAGAACGCCCGCATTTGCGTTACATTAATTAACCCTAGCCCGTGACAGACAGACGGACAGACACCAGACTCCACTAAAGAGGTAAGACTAGCCGTTCGCCGCCGCTACGCGGCGGAGTGGCATGGTTTGTTGGAGATGAGGTGGCCGCAAATTTAGTGCTTCTTGGTGTCGCATGTTTTGTGGGCGTCGTTCAACCTAGTAAGTCGTGGCTTCGTGTAGTCAACCACTTAACTGTCCGTAATCTCATGTGGCTTTGTACAATACCGTGGTTTGATACGTTTCCGTTACCCCGTACTACAGGTTGAATGTCGTGTTCTTCAATGGGCTGTGCTCTTCCGTGTTCTTCTTGGTTTCGTGGTTCTCTGTTCACCCGTGGTCCACGCTGTTTGTGGATATGCGCTTTCTTTTGAGCTCATGCACTTTAGTACGGCCTCTTTCGTGGCTCCTAACTATTCCCTGTTCTCAAACATTTACGCGGGCTGTACCGCTTTCGTGATACATAGACATTCGTAGCCGTTGGCCTCCCATCACCGGTACTCTAACCAAAGGGTGCTATTCCGTGCTTTGGTGCCTCCATGCAGTCGTGT
This sequence comes from Phytophthora betacei, assembly GCA_011320135.1. Lineage (NCBI taxonomy): Eukaryota > Oomycota > Peronosporomycetes > Peronosporales > Peronosporaceae > Phytophthora > Phytophthora betacei. The sequence continues at coordinate 88,946 of JAANHX010000505.1, forward strand.
GGTTCCGTCGCCCGTGCATCGTGATCTCCTGATGAAGTGTCATCGACCGCGGTATCACGCTATCGTGCAATCGCGGTGTGGTATGCTGTCTATGGTATTGTGCTCGCGTAGTGCATCTGCGTTGCCCGTGTCATCGTGTTCTACAATGGCATCGTGCTCCACGGTGTGCAATCGTGGTCACCCCGAGCACCCCCCCCCCCCCCCCCCCCCCGTGTATTTCCTGGCTGGTCCGCCGTCCGTGCAATCGAGTTCGCATGTACTACTGTCCTCCGTGGCTCGGTAAGCTCAGGTTCAACACTGGTATCGCTCTCCGCGGCTTGGTGATTTCCCGTCTGTAGCTCGGCGGCTGTGCTCCCCCATGGCTTAGTGGCACAGTCCATGCTATCGTGCTAACTTGTGGTGTCGTGGTTGATCTGTCGTCCGTGAGATCGTTAGCTACCGTAGTGTCGTGCTGTCGGACTCGGTGAGCTCCGATTCTACCCTAATATCGTGCTCCAATGCTCGGATGATCTTCCGTTTATGGTACATCGCGTTTTCACGTTTGGTCGGTCGACTGTGCTCCGTGTTGTACCGTGGTGCTATGGGAGAATTACTGTCCGTGCACTCTTACCGCTACGTGCTCTACAGTGGCTTCGAAGCTGCGTGCTCTTCCGTAGCCGTGCATTTCAGCATGCTGGGGTGTCTATGTATTTAGTTCCCTTCCGTGGTCCGTACGCTCCCGTCATATTCTCGTTCTTCTGTTCTTTCCATGGCTGCGTGCACTTCCATATTTCACGCTACGTAAAACAATTCGTGGTTTGCATCGGCTAAGGCTTCTATCTTTCGTGCTTCGTGTTGCTCTTCTATCCCATCGTCTACATAGTGTGGGTCGGTGTTCTTACGTGTTTCGTGTTCTTGCTGAGTCACGTGCCTCCGCGCTAGCTGAATCACAAACGCTGTTCCGATTTTTTTTTGATGTACATAGCATATATTGTTGGAAAGTTCACATAATATCTTAAGGTCGCACACTACGTGTGCAAATACAGAGGAAGATGATACTTTTTCCCGGGGGCAGTGTGGGGTGCAGGGGTGTACAATAGTCATATTTCAAAGTTTTCACATTATTATTAATAGTAATACAATTGATATTCATTATTAAACGCTGATATAATTATTATGTATACTACTACTACAAATGACTGCAAGTAAAAATATGAAAATAGTACTAATCAAAATAATATTGTAAGCTAGATTAGTAGAACAGTACTACGAAGCCTAAAACATCATTCTATATCCAATAAGTACTAAAGTTTTGATTGAGGCCGAAATATAAGTCACGAAAGCCTACCCTTTTTGTCAGCATCTCCTACGACGATATAGTACATGTGTGCTTATCGGCGCCTTTTAATTATGCTAACTAACGCGTACACAGGCAGCGCCCTTTGCGTGGCCTTGCAGACCGCAGCTGAAAATGAGAGCAAAATGAAATTTAAGCGGCGCTTTTAAGTACGATGTGTAGACCACATACAGTGTGTACACCACATCAATGCGATTTTAGCCAATCGACGCCGCCTTCGCTGCGCTCGGCAGCCAGTAGAACGCGCGTATTAGCGTTACATTTTAGAACCCTAGCCCGTTACGGACGGACGTACGGACAGACACACGTCAGACTCCACTAGGGGGGTAAGACTAGCCGTTCGCCGCCGCTACGCGGCGGGGTGGAATGGTTTGTTGGAGAAGAGGTGGCCGCAAATTTAGTGCTCTTGGTTTCGCGTGCTTTGTCAGCGTCGTTCACCCAGTAGATCTTGGATTCGTGTACTTAACCGCTTACCTTTCCGTAGTCTCATCCAGCCCCGAATAATATCGTGGTTTGGTACGTTTCCGTTACCCCGTACTACAGGTTGGATGTTGTGGCCCATGCTCTTCCGTGCTCTTTCTGGCTTCGTGGTTCCCTGCTCACCCGTGGCACACGCAGCTTACTGGGTTATCGCCCTCTTTTTTGGGCTCATGCTCTTTAGTGCGGCCCTTTTCGTGGCTGCCAGATATTCCCTGCTCTCAAACGTTTACGTGGGCTGCACGGGTTTTGTGGTACGTAGTCTTTCGTGGCCATTGGCCTCCCATCGCCGGTACTCTAGCCGAAGGGTGCTCTTCCGTGGTTTAGTGTCTCCACGCAGTCGTGTTATTCCGTCGCCCGTGTATCGTGCTTGCCTGGTGAGGCTCCATCGACCGCGTTATCACGCTGTCGTGCAATTGCGGTGTGGTAATGATATTTATGGTATTGTGCTCGCGTAGTGCATCTGCGTTGCCCGTGTCATCGTGTTCTACAATGGCATCGTGCTCCACGGTGTGCAATCGTGGTCACCCCGAGCACCCCCCCCCCCCCCCCCCCCCCCGTGTATTTCCTGGCTGGTCCGCCGTCCGTGCAATCGAGTTCGCATGTACTACTGTCCTCCGTGGCTCGGTAAGCTCAGGTTCAACACTGGTATCGCTCTCCGCGGCTTGGTGATTTCCCGTCTGTAGCTCGGCGGCTGTGCTCCCCCATGGCTTAGTGGCACAGTCCATGCTATCGTGCTAACTTGTGGTGTCGTGGTTGATCTGTCGTCCGTGAGATCGTTAGCTACCGTAGTGTCGTGCTGTCGGACTCGGTGAGCTCGGTTCTACCCTAATATCGTGCTCTAATGCTCGGATGATCTTCCGTTAATGGTATACCGCGGCGTCATGTTTGGTCGATCGACTGTGCTTCGTGTTCTACTGTGGTGCTATGGGAGAATTACTGTCCGTGCACTCTTACCGCTACGTGCTCTTCCGTAGCCGTGCATTTCAGCATGCTGGGGTGTCTATGTATTTAGTTCCCTTCCGTGGTCCGTACGCTCCCGTCATATTCTCGTTCTTCTGTTATTTCCATGGCTGCGTGCACTTCCATATTTCACGCTACGTAAAACAATTCGTGGTTTGCATCGGCTAAGGCTTCTATCTTTCGTGCTTCGTGTTGCTCTTCTATCCCATCGTCTACATAGTGTGGGTCGGTGTTACTTCGTTTTCGTGTTCTTGCTTAGTCACGTGCCTCCGCGCTAATTTGATCACAAACGCTGCTCCGATTTTGTTTGATGTACGCCAAAATATATTGTTGGAAAGTTCACACAATATCTTAAGGTCGCACACTACGTGTGCAAATACAACGGAAGATGATACTTTTTCCTGGGGGCAGTGTGGGGTGAAGGGGTGTAAGCTGCAATAGTCATATTTCAAAATTTTCACATTATTATTAATAGTAATACAATTGATATTCATTATTAAACGCTGATATAATTATTATTTATACTACTACTACAAATGACTGCAAGTAAAAATATGAAATGCCTCGATAATAGTACTAATCAAAATAATATTGTAAGCTAGATTAGTAGAACAGTACTACGAAGCCTAAAACATCATTCTATATCCAATAAGTACTAAAGTTTCGATTGAGGCCGAAATATAAGTCACGAAAGCCTACAATTTTTTTCAACAGCTCCTACGACGATATAGTACGTGTGTGCTTATAGGCGTCTTTTAATTATGCTAACTAACGCGTACACAGGCAGCGCCCTTTGCGTGGCCTTGCGAACCGCAGCTGAAAATGGGGTCAAAATGACATTTAAACGGTGCTGTTAAGTGCGAGGTGTAGACCACATACAATGTGTCCATCACATAATGCCGATTTTAGCCAATCGACGCCGCCTTCGCTGCGCTCGGCAGCCAGTAGAACGCGCGTATTAGCGTTACATTTTAGAACCCTAGCCCGTTACGGACGGACGTACGGACAGACACACGTCAGACTCCACTAGGGGGGTAAGACTAGCCGTTCGCCGCCGCTACGCGGCGGGGTGGAATGGTTTGTTGGAGAAGAGGTGGCCGCAAATTTAGTGCTCTTGGTTTCGCGTGCTTTGTCAGCGTCGTTCACCCAGTAGATCTTGGATTCGTGTACTTAACCGCTTACCTTTCCGTAGTCTCATCCGGCCCCGAATAATATCGTGGTTTGGTACGTTTCCGGTAAGCTCAGGTTCTACACTGGTATTGATCTCCGCGACTCGATGGTTTTCCGTCTATAGCTCCAGTGGCTACATGTTCTATCATGGTTTAGTGGTTGGCCCATCATCCATGCTATCGTGCTATATCGTGGTGTCGCGGTTGGTCTGTCGCCCTTGCTTTCGCAAGGTACGGTAGTATCGCGCTCGCCAGAGAGCTCCGATCCTACCCGTTCCAATGCTTGGTGATCTCCCTTTAATGGTCTACCGTGGCTTCATATTTGGTCGGTCTACTGTGCTCCGTATTTTACCGTGGTGATATGGGATAATTCCTGTCCGTGCACGCTTAGCGTTATGTACTCTACCGTGGCTTCGAAGGTGCAGGCTCTTTCGTAGACCGTGCTTTTCAACTTGCTGGGGTGCCAATTATATTCCGCCATCTGTACGCTCCCGTCACGTTCTTGCCATTCCAAGTTTTCATGGTAGTGTGCTCGTCCGTGGTTCGTGCTTATCAGAATCGTTAGGAGCCTTCATTGATTTAGTCCTCTTTCAACGTTCGTGGCCTTCCGTGCTTCGTGTCGCTCATTCTATTCCCTCGTGTATATAGCCTGTCTCTGTGTTCTTCTGTGTTTCGTGCTCTTGTTTAATCACGGGCCTCCGCGCTAATTTAATCACAAACACTGGTCTTAGGTCCCAGTGCCTTAAATATACGCTACGTATTGAGAGTGAAAGTGCGCACATTCTATAAGGGTCGCACACTACGCGCATATACAAATAATGACGTTCTATTTTTCGCGGTGTGTGTGGGTGTAGAGAACCCACTATAGTCACATTATAAAAGTTTCTAGTAGTTATGTATTTGTATCAAACAAAAATATAATAGCTGCATGTACTACTACTACAAAAGATCGTAAACAAAAATATGAAGTAAATAAAGAATAGTACTATGCAAAACACTCTTGTTAGTAGGAAATATTAAAAACGTACTACAAATCTTAAAAAATATTTTTGGTTTCTACAAGTACTAAAATGACTATTTAAGACGAAAAGTGCGTCACCAGGTCCTACAAATTTTATTACCAGCTCATAAGAACATATATTACGTGTGTGCACGTCGGCGAAGCCTACCAATGCAAATTAACCCGCACACACGCAGCGCCCTTTGCGTGGCCAGTCGAACCGCAACTGAAAATGGGGCAAAACGAAATTTGAGCGGTGCATTTTAGTACGATGTGTAGACCACATATAATATGTACACCACATATTGCAATTTTAGCCAATCGACGCCGCCTTCGCTGCGCTCGGCAGCCAGTAGAACGCGCGTATTTGCGTTACATTTTAGAACCCTAGCCCGTTACGGACGGACGTACGGACAGACACACGTCAGACTCCACTAGAGGGGTAAGACTAGCCGTTCGCCGCCGCTACGCGGCGGAGTGGAATGGTTTGTTGGAGAAGAGGTGGCCGCAAATTTAGTGCTCTTGGTTTCGCGTGCTTTGTCAGCGTCGTTCACCCAGTAGATCTTGGATTCGTGTACTTAACCGCTTACCTTTCCGTAGTCTCATCCGGCCCCGAATAATATCGTGGTTTGGTACGTTTCCGTTACCCCGTACTACAGGTTGGATGTTGTGGCCCATGCTCTTCCGTGCTCTTTCTGGCTTCGTGGTTCCCTGCTCACCCGTGGCACACGCAGCTTACTGGGTTATCGCCCTCTCTTTTGGGCTCATGCTCTTTAGTGCGGCCCTTTTCGTGGCTGCCAGATATTCCCTGCTCTCAAACGTTTACGTGGGCTGCACGGGTTTTGTGGTACGTAGTCTTTCGTGGCCATTGGCCTCCCATCGCCGGTACTCTAGCCGAAGGGTGCTCTTCCGTGGTTTAGTGTCTCCACGCAGTCGTGTTATTCCGTCGCCCGTGTATCGTGCTTGCCTGGTGAGGCTCCATCGACCGCGTTATCACGCTGTCGTGCAATTGCGGTGTGGTAATGATATTTATGGTATTGTGCTCGCGTAGTGCATCTGCGTTGCCCGTGTCATCGTGTTCTACAATGGCATCGTGCTCCACGGTGTGCAATCGTGGTCACCCCGAGCACCCCCCCCCCCCCCCCCCCCCCGTGTATTTCCTGGCTGGTCCGCCGTCCGTGCAATCGAGTTCGCATGTACTACTGTCCTCCGTGGCTCGGTAAGCTCAGGTTCAACACTGGTATCGCTCTCCGCGGCTTGGTGATTTCCCGTCTGTAGCTCGGCGGCTGTGCTCCCCCATGGCTTAGTGGCACAGTCCATGCTATCGTGCTAACTTGTGGTGTCGTGGTTGATCTGTCGTCCGTGAGATCGTTAGCTACCGTAGTGTCGTGCTGTCGGACTCGGTGAGCTCCGGTTCTACCCTAATATCGTGCTCCAATGCTCGGATGATCTTCCGTTAATGGTATACCGCGGCGTCATGTTTGGTCGATCGACTGTGCTTCGTGTTCTACTGTGGTGCTATGGGAGAATTACTGTCCGTGCACTCTTACCGCTACGTGCTCTTCCGTAGCCGTGCATTTCAGCATGCTGGGGTGTCTATGTATTTAGTTCCCTTCCGTGGTCCGTACGCTCCCGTCATATTCTCGTTCTTCTGTTATTTCCATGGCTGCGTGCACTTCCATATTTCACGCTACGTAAAACAATTCGTGGTTTGCATCGGCTAAGGCTTCTATCTTTCGTGCTTCGTGTTGCTCTTCTATCCCATCGTCTACATAGTGTGGGTCGGTGTTACTTCGTTTTCGTGTTCTTGCTTAGTCACGTGCCTCCGCGCTAATTTGATCACAAACGCTGCTCCGATTTTGTTTGATGTACGCCAAAATATATTGTTGGAAAGTTCACACAATATCTTAAGGTCGCACACTACGTGTGCAAATACAACGGAAGATGATACTTTTTCCTGGGGGCAGTGTGGGGTGAAGGGGTGTAAGCTGCAATAGTCATATTTCAAAATTTTCACATTATTATTAATAGTAATACAATTGATATTCATTATTAAACGCTGATATAATTATTATTTATACTACTACTACAAATGACTGCAAGTAAAAATATGAAATGCCTCGATAATAGTACTAATCAAAATAATATTGTAAGCTAGATTAGTAGAACAGTACTACGAAGCCTAAAACATCATTCTATATCCAATAAGTACTAAAGTTTCGATTGAGGCCGAAATATAAGTCACGAAAGCCTACAATTTTTTTCAACAGCTCCTACGACGATATAGTACGTGTGTGCTTATAGGCGTCTTTTAATTATGCTAACTAACGCGTACACAGGCAGCGCCCTTTGCGTGGCCTTGCGAACCGCAGCTGAAAATGAGAGCAAAATGAAACTTAAGCGGCGCTTTTAAGTACGATGTGTTGTCCACATACAGTGTGTACACCACATATTGCAATTTTAGCGAATCGAGGCCGCCTTCGCTGCGCTCGGCAGCCAGTAGAACGCGCGCATTTGCGTTACATTAATTAGCCCTAGCCGCGGACGGAATGACGGACGGACGGACGCACACCACACTCCACTAGGGGGGTAAGATATTTTACATATTTTTTTGTTTACCTATGTGACACGTAGATTCGAATCTCTCTGGTTGCTTTATTCGTTTTCAACATGTAAATGTTTCTTAAGCTGTCAATTTATTAAAGTGACTTGCTTTTTACTTAGCTTCTTCTTCGGAGATTTAATGACCAACGCCGTTGATTGAGTTGGCGACTGAATGAAGCCCTGTATCCGGATATCTTAAATATAGCCGGAATTCAATTGAGTTCGCTTTTCTAGCAAACGTTTGCACAGTAGCACCTCTATTAATAGTCATGACATCGCTTCACGGCCAAGTTCGGGCCGGGCCAAGACGAGCATACGTTGCCAGTTGGTCAACGACGCGATGCCCAGTTTCAAACTGGCAGTTTGTGGAGGAGGCAGTCAGACGTGACGGCACACCTTTGTTGTTCGCACCGCGTTTACAGCTGCCGATGCAAAAACCGTGGAATTTTGGCAGAGACTAAAATCACTTGCGCTAAGTAAGGCGATCCTGTCGCTGCCGTTTCTGAGTTTAGTGGGGGGGGGGGGGGTAAAGGTGCTCTGATGCCTATTGTTTGACTGGATCCAGTCGACGATCGACTCGATCATCTGGCGTACGCGTATGCCGCCATCCCTTGTGGTGTCGATCCTGCTGATCGATTATTATTATAATAATAACGTGGGTGCTCGAGCACAGGGTAGCCTCATTCATCATCTTTCTCGCTGCCTGCGCAAGCCCCGAAGTGTCTATAATAATGGTTCGTCTCGCAGCGTTAGTCGGCGCTTCAGCCGCAGTTCTCGCCTCCGCCAATGCCTTCACGGTAACCATCACCAACGGATGCTCGATACCCATCGATCTGTACACGCGACTTGCCAGCGTCTACACTGACGAAAGCGAGACCATCGCCCCTGGTGCCTTGGTCGACAAGACCATCGAGAAGGGCTTCGAAGGACACTTCCGCAATGGCTCCAGTGATGCCGCAACGCTCATTGAGTTCGCCACGAAGGGCGACCTCGATCTGGCCTGGTACGACATCGGCATCATTCCGCCCCATCTCGAAGCCGGCTACGAGTACTGCTCGAGCTTGCAGGAGTGCAAGGACCACTCGAAGAGCGGCATTGGCTTCAACACTCCCGTGCAGGTAACCCCCACGTCAAACACCGGCAAGGACACGTGCGAGGAGATTGAGTGCTTGGCTGACGCCTGCGAGGACGCCTACAATTTTCCTAAGGATGACACCAAGACCCACTCGTGCGCGTTCGGCACCGACTTTGTCGTGACCTTCTGTCCGTCGGGTGACGCGTCCCAGACGCAGCAAGCCACATCGGGCTCGGCCTCGACCACGCAGGACGCCACCCAGCAGGATCCAATACAGGAAGAATCCCCGGCTCCTCAGACGACTACGCCCGCCGTATCAGAGGCTCCGGCTACCGATGCCCCAGTACAGGAAGCCTCTATGGCGTCAGACAGCGGTACTGGTAAGGTACACACTCAAGACGACAGTGTGAACGGTGAGTCAGAGACGACACCCCCAGACGCGATTCAGGCCGAGACGCCCGCACTAGAGGTGGTTACAAGCTCCATGTACGTTTTCAACTGAAAGGTTGAGCAATTCTCTGCTGTCCATAGCGTAGGTGACCCTAGAAATACACCACTCGTCGTGTACCTAATACTACCTCCGTTCTGAAAAAGATAACCATTTGTTTGTTTTTTGCGCAGCGCTCCGCCTCGTTCATTTGAGCGTTTATTAATTTGTGAGAGGCTGGCTAGCTAGCTTTATGACCGAGAGCTGACAGTGAGAAACTAAGCAAGGCACAGGCGTTCATGCTCCGCCGTGCAACTACAGATACAAAAACGGATCTAAGACGGCAACTACATCGCCACATTCTGAAGGGGCGCTCAGTGGGGCTTCTGGAACTTCAGCGGTAGACGGTGGGGGGCTGCTCGCTGCAAGAAGCAGCATGTACGCGTTAGCATTGGCGAGTGAGATAGCGTCACAAGGCAATGACGTAGGGAGAGTGCCAGCTCGTACTTGCTTGTCCTTGTGCAAGTGTCCGAGACGGTAATGATTACCACCTTTGCAGTTCATAACCTGCTCCATGACGTGTTGCAGAGTCAAGAACGTTTTGGTAAGCGTGTCCGCTGTAGTTTCTCTAAAAGCTTTCTCCACTTCCCTGATGAGGTCTTGGGTTGCTCGTGGTATTGTCCGCGACTGCAGCGATTGAATGCTGGCAAAAAAGCCCAGGTCTAGGCAGTTGAAATCAGGACTTTGTGCAGGCTGGTTCCGCAGCGCGATGTTCCAGCCAACCGAGGACCCTGCCGCGTTAACGTAGGCATCATCCTCTAGGACGTGGGGCCGAGCGTTATCTTGTTGGATGCGAATGGCAACACCCTTCTGCTCTTGTGGCCACTTTGCTTTGATAGCAGGAATTACGTCGTTCAAACATTGGATCAAACACGTAATCCCCCCTTCCGTTAGGTCGAACGTGGTCCACACAAAACCTGAGGCGCGCCAACTTGTGCGTGGGTGTAAGTAGTGGACGGGTCTGTCTGAGCGCACGCCGTATGTAGCCTTCCTTGATCAGCTGCTGAACCAGGTAGCAGCTCATGTTGGACGTGCGCTGAAGCAGACGCTGGGTTTCGCGCTCATTGACAGGAACTGCAGCGATTCTCTCGCACAGCTCAGCTCGATCCACCTTCTTCCTACCACATGCGCTCTTCCTTGACTTGACCACGGCTGCTACTCGATCTCCCATCGAATTGATTCCACGCCTCCAAATTCGCTCGACAACTTGGCGGCCCACACGGAAGTACGCTGCAACCCGAACGATCTCTCCATGTTTGAGCACTCCTCCCACGCTGCGAAGCAGTAAGGTCTCCCAGACGGCCTGGCGCTCACTGTCTGTGATCTCCCCCATGTGCCAGCTTTCAAAATGAAAGCTAGGCGCGGGAGCCAGTCTGGTCGGGAAAGCGCGGGAGATTCGAAATCCAAAATCTGATCGGCATAGAGGGGGTATTGTTTTGGGGTAGGCTGTAATATAATTTGAAATGGTTATCTTTTTCAGAGCGGAGGTAGTACATCACTTTCTCGCCTTTGCCACGTGCTTGTCAAAGATTTCACGTCAAGGTTTAAGCCTATCACAGGGCTCCAAATCTCGGCTTGAACTTGACCGCATTCTTCAATCGGAGGATACGCAACGAAATGGCTCTGAGCACGGCGACCAAGCGCTTAGGACGCCTGCTACCGCAGTCCAGCATCCTCTTTGTGTGCGACGTTCAGGAGGTATTTCGTGGGCTCACGTTCCAATTGCCCACGGTCATTCACAGCACCAATACGATGGTCAGCGACAGTAAAAGATCTTCCGCCCCCATATAACAAAGATGGTATAATTTGCGTTTCTCTCTTCCAGGTATCGGCAGCCAAACTTCTGAATCTCCCAGTGGTGGTGACGACTCAGTATGGCTCCCGTCTTGGTAGCACCGTATCCGAGATCTCCAAGAACTTGGAGAATGTGAACGACGTCAAGATCTTCGACAAGATGAAGTTTTCCATGCTTGTGCCTGAGGTGGAGCATCACCTGACCTCCAACATGCCACAGCGCAAGTCCGTGCTGCTCTGCGGTATCGAGACGCATGTGTGCGTCCTACAGACGTGCCTCGACCTGCTGGACAAGGGCTACGACGTGCACGTGGTGTCTGACGCCGTGTCCAGCTCCACAAGTTACAACCGCTCCATGGCTCTGAAGCGCATGCGCCAGTCTGGTGCCTACATCACGTCGGTCGAGTCGGCCATCTTCCAGCTGGCAAACGACGCCAGCAATCCCGAGTTTAAAATCATCTCCACACTCATAAAGGAGCATCTTAAGGTGGGGAACGGATTCGACACCGGTGCCCTCATTTAGGTTATGGCGCGTTGCATAAGAAGGCAACACGAGTATGCGCAAGTACTAGTATCATGTACTTCTATGAAATATTCGTTTTTCTTTGGTCAACGACTATCCTCAGGTTTGTTTATGGAAAAAATCGAACAAGGTCTTTTTGCCAGTGCCAGGCGCCGTCTTGTGAGCGAGAGTTCGCGCTTTTCTAGCGCTGCTCGTCACAGGTTTCACAACTGAACGTGGCCTCTTTCTAGACCCAGGCGTACTTAGTATTTTCGCACTGGGTCCGTGAACTACTGGAAGTTTTGACGCTTGAACGGACTGCGAGTATTTCGCGACGAGATCTTTCATCGACGCCGCAGTGACCTTGGTCGACTCGACTACTGCTGCTGTACTTGACAGTATGGTTGTTGAATGTGTAGCACTTGATGGGGCCTCCTCGTCTTGTTTAGATGGCGTTACTCGTGTCCGAGTTGCAGACGTCAGCCATTGAGACTCGGTAGATGTTGATGCCACCCGCGTAGTAGCCTTGTAGGCACTCAGCAGTCCGCGGATTGATGCCGCGCGTTCCTGTGCCTGCATGCGCTTCTTGTTTTCAATTTGCTGAGCGATCACTTCTGGCGACGGCGTGCTCACCTCTCGTTGCGTTATCATTGTACGAAACCCATACTCCACATCACGAGTATCAAGCGATGGTTCTCCAGCGTTGCGCAATGCATCAGCAGCTCTTCGTTTAACTGGAACCCCGTCAGATTGCCACTTCTGTGAGCTCCCTGAACCCTTCGAAAGACTACGAAGCGATCGCGCACATACTTCTCCCTTGTATATTTGCTCGACGATCTCACGTGAGCGGACTTGACCGAGGAAGCTCTTGGTTGAGGTGGCAACAGTGTGCAGATCTTCTCCCTGTTGGGCGATCGATGTGAGATCAACCTCGTCTTCTGATGACACGATCCCCAGGGATTCCTTCGCGCGTTGGAAAATATCAGGGAAGCAGTTATCGTGGCCGTCGTCAACGAGGAACTCACAGCTCCGTTGCTTTGGATTGAAGACGATGTGGTGGTAGAAAACGGTCTCCGCCTTCAAGAACTGCGGCATGAAGTCACGGGGGACTTTAGTGCCAGAGCTTGAGAGTTTGCTCACCAGCCGCTGGACCCGCAAATGAGCAGGTGCGCCGCGGAAGTTAAAGATGTGCTTTACAGCCGTCTGGCAGCAAAATTAACAGTAGCGGGTCAGTTTTCTTAGCCTCTGTAGAGATAAGACGAGCGTGCGAGCGTACAGCAAAGCCAACGTTTGGGAGAGAATCGATGAAGTCGCAGCCAGCCAAAACGCACACTTGAACGAACATCCTCGAGGCTTTTTTCTCTCCTGATGTAAGAAAATGAATCTTTCTCAACAAAGCGCTTGCTGGAGAAAGCGTAAAGAGACACAAACTCATTAGTATATGAGCGAAACAAGTTATTCGGATCACACAAGAGAGCGTACACGAAGCCCTCGCTGAGTTGTTGTGTAGGATGGCGCGCGATACAGCCTACCAAGACGGAAGGCGCGGGGTTAATAAGATAGTTCCTACTAATACGGACTGTCCGGTCATTGCTCTCACCTGAGCAGAGCCATATCTTCTAATTTGACTAGCACGGGACTGGAGACGTTGGCAGTTAAGCAGTACACAACAACATCCGAGTCTTCCGTCACGATACCTGCGGCTAAACCTTCTTTGCACATCCACGCCATCTGATAACAACACACAATTCGTCACATACAAGGTCAAGTCGTAGCGACTTGCTGTGGTTGGTAGACATGCCTGTGCATCGGCCTCAAATGGCGCCACCACAAATGGGATTCTTGCAGCTCGCAGCGCGTGTATGACTTTAGAAATAATACCCGGGGTGATTGAGACCGACTGCATCCATCAATGCAGCAACAGGTTATCACAAGTGGCATAAAATATACTTTCACAAGTTGCATCAACCCACCCTCTGCATGAGCTGGTAGGCTTTGTTGGCTTCATCCTGGCGCTCGTTTCCTTGCAATCTCTTGGAGGCAGCCATAGCTTGCAGTGCGCGCTTGCGGGTTTCCTCCTTGTAGCTCTGTCTTTTCTCCTGCGTCAACGGCTAGAACAATAGCTGTGTAATCATAGCAGCTACAGGACGATCGCAATCGTTAATGGCTCTCAATAAAGGCGGCTCTGCTGTAACGTACGCCTTGTGCAGCCAGGAAAGTGCATCCACCGCGAGTGTCTGGCCAGCGAACTGATGCAGATGCGTTCTGTCTACAGCGTCACCGAGCTGCCGGAGGAAGCCGTCAACACCCATCGGCCGCCGATGATCGGCGTGCAGTTCTGGCGGGAATTCAAGTCCCGATAAACGTTAAAATAATCCAACACTTGCGGAGTTTGTCCTAAAATCAGCGAATAGGACAAAAACTGGCTTGTTTTGGTGCTGCGCAACAGCTTAAGTGCGAAGTGTATTGTTTCCTTTTCACTTGCCTAATGCTCGATTTATAATAAATAGAGGTCGGCTTATTAAATCGAGGTCTATAAAAAGTACAAATTGATCTAGCTAGACTGGCTAATAAAATCGACCGCTCAGGATCACCAAATCCACATCGATACATGTAAATCGACCCTATTTGCCGTTTTGAAATGGTAATTCTATCACAGATAAAACAAATCGATGCCTGCCTCCCCCCATCTCGTTTTTACGCATGGTTTTATGCTCCGACTATGCTCTATAAAACAGATGGACATTCCGCACAATGGATCTTCCTTCAAGTAGGGCGGGCTTCTATGGAGACTTCGCTTGTGAGTAGCCACTTATTGAGCTGTCCTAGAATCAAGGACAAAACACAGAAATAATGTGTTATTGTCAATTCTGCAAGAAATTTCCGTTTCGATCAAATCTATAAACGGCTCCGCAACCGCTCGGTAACAAACTATTGACTAAAATCAGGAAGGATTTGCTCGCTCGCCAACAGCACTCAACATGCGAAAATGGAGCTGGCCGCCACTAAGCAACATGCTCACCCAAACACGGTGTTCCACTGCTTGTACGCGTTCTACAATCTTGGCTACACTCGCCAGCAGCTCGCTCATGTCTACAACAAGGACGTAAGAACCATCGGTAACTGGATACAGGTCTACGAGGACACAGGAACATTTCAACGGGCGAACACAGAAGTGGACAGGAAGTTTACATCAGCGCAAAGACAATGGCTCTACAGCTACTATAAAAAAAAACTGTTTGCCTACTTGGACGAAGCACAAGCTGCTTTCACTGAAGCTCACCACATTTCGATTTCAAAGTCATCCGCTTGGCGCATTATCCACGACTTTGGACTTACTTGTGTGGTGTAGCGGGATCGGCAAAATCTGCGAGATTGCTGGATCCGGCTTACCAACAGCGCCCAGACACCGATTAACGGAGGGGGTCCCCCGATGATCCGTGTTCTGCTGAACTTTCCTCACCTTGTGTACCCGTCGGTAGGGCGGGATCTTGCTCTCTCGGTAACTTCCGAAGAGTTCAAGTGGTGAAGCTTGAGTGTCTTGGCGAGACGTGGGGATGGGATGGAGCAGCAGTGGAAAACCTTCACTCTGCGTCCGTGGATGATTCCGAATCCTAAGCGAATATCCGAGCTTATGGATCCAGGGCCTAGATCGTGGATCTGGCCGTAGGGTTGCCTTGCGGGTGTGTTCCCTTGCCTTTGCGTTTCCTTTACGTCGTACTTGCCGCCTCCTGTGACGGGATCTTGAGAGTTGAGAGCCTCTAGGGTATAACCGACCAAGTAGTAAATTCGGTCAACCTGTCGGATCTGCACGTGTATAGGAAAGCTCACTAGGTTGTAGGATCTGGCCAATGTATTATCCAGTTATCACTACCAACACTAGATTCGCAGTTCCCAACCTTCTTCTAGCTCGTACGGCCAATGGAGTTCCGATTCTTGAGGGGAGGAAGGCACTTGCGCGTTACTGTGCAAATTGAGGTCTGTATTGATACTTAAGCCTATACCTGCCTGGATTTCTACCTTCTATGTCTTTTATCTGCTAAATACCCCATCAGGCTCGGCTGCATGTCCCTTCTTCTCTTGACCCATCATCCCAGCTGTGTTATCTTCAGATCCACCGGATCCATAGCGTAATCATTATGGTCACCCTATTATGGGTACACTCATCCGGATCCAGGTCGCTTTGATCCACTTCACTGTAAGTGTACACTCGTCGTGGATCTGAGCTCTCCAATCATCCAACATCATCTTGCAACCGTCTGGGATCTCCATTGTTCCACGAAAGTTCGAGATCCACTGTATCCATCATTCCTGTGTCCTGGATCCAGGTCGTCCTATGCGGGATCCTCCCTCCTTGGATCCGAACTCGGAAGTATGGGATCCGGGACACCTCGCGGTGGATCTTGACTTCTCGTTAGCCGTGGTTACTAGATCCACCTTCAGATGACACCTACCACCATTCCTTCATAGGATCCACACTCGATCCGCCCTTACATAGTATATCCCATATCCACCTAAGTGAATCCAGGTAAGGGTGGATCCGAGATAGGTCTTGGTGGATCTTGCCTTCCCGTACATCACTCATACCAGATCCATCGTCATTTTATACGGGGTGCTGCTCGTCATGGCTAATCCACCACAGGCAACTTGCATCCGCATCGGACAATCCAAATCCTCTCTAATCACTTGAAATTGTCACTGATTCGGGATAGTGACCCCGCGTTATGTCCATTTTCTTATTTCTACGAAAGCACTTCACCACAGACCTGCATCCAGAATATGGGGATGGTGGATGCAACGGATCTCGAACTTTCGTGGGACGATGGAGTTCACAGACGGTCGCAAGACGATGCTGGATGATTGGAGAGCTCAGATCCATGACGAGTGTACACTTACAGTGAAGTGGATCAAAGCGACCTGGATCCGGATGAGTGTACCCATAATAGGGTGATTATAATGATTACGCCATGGATCCGGTGGATCTGAGGATAACACAGCTGGGAGGATGGGTCAAGGAGAGAAAGGACATGCAGCCGAGCCTGGTAAGGGACTTAACAAGTAAAAGACATAGAAGGTAGAAATCCAGGCAGGTATAGGCTTAAGTATCAATACAGACCTCAATTTGCACAGTAACGCGCAAGTGCCTTCCTCCCCTCAAGAATCGGAACTCCATTGGCCGTACGAGCTAGAAGAAGGTTGGGAACTGCGAATCTAGTGTTGGTAGTGATAACTGGATAATACATTGGCCAGATCCTACAACCTAGTGAGCTTTTCTATACACGTGCAGATCCGACAGGTTGACCGAATTTACTACTTGGTCGGTTATACCCTAGAGGTTCTCAACTCTCAAGATCCCGTCACAGGAGGCGGCAAGTACAGCGCAAAGGCAACGAAAAGGCAAGGGAACACACCCGCAAGGCAACCCTATGGCCAGATCCACGATCTAGGCCCTGGATCCATAAGCTCGGATATTCGCTTAGGATTCGGAATCATCCACGGACGCAGAGTGAAGGTTTTCCACTGCTGCTCCATCCCATCCCCACGTCTCGCCAAGACACTCAAGCTTCACCACTTGAACTCTTCGGAAGTTACCGAGAGAGCAAGATCCCGCCCTACCGACGGGTACACAAGGTGAGGAAAGTTCAGCAGAACACGGATCATCGGGGGACCCCCTCCGTTAGTCGGTGTCTGGGCGCTGTTGGTAAGTTGGATCCAGCAATCCCGCAGAATTTGCTGATCCCGCTACACCACAATGGTGCGCGTGCCCGGATCTTTTGGTGACTCGGGATTTCACCGTGAGTCCCAAGAAGATGCTCAAGTGAAGATTGAGCCAGGGGAAGAGGCGTCGTCGGAGGTCGGATCGACGAAGACGCTGCTGAATGAAACAAGATCCGCGGATCGATGGAGTTTTGGGAGGAACTCTGTCGACGGAAGAGAGGTGGATCCGGATCTAGAAGAGAATCCTCTCTATCCTCCCCAGCTCCCCTCGGGGACCCCTGCGGATCTTGACTTGCGTCAAGATCCGCTAACAAAGCCAGGGAAAGTGAAGGCGAAACGGTATGCATTTGCAGATTCACCGGTTAAGCCAACACAGTACCTAAACCCAAGCCCGCTAGTCGAAGAAACGAGAAAGAAGACGAAAACGAGTAAGACTACGCGGAAGAAGATGCAAGCTCCAGAGTCGGAAGAAGACCAAGCTGGATCCAGGTCAAGCTGGTCCGACAAGGATCTTGAGTTTGTGTATCGTCACCAAGCTTTACGCGACTTTCTGCATCAAGATCCTGTCATGCGGATCCTGAATCCACGACAGATCGAAGACCCAAGGGAACCGGTGAGAGCACCAACGAAAACGGCGATCAAGTTGGTGGCAGTCAAGGATCTATTACGTTTGCTTACGGAGTCAGGCATCGTAGCTGGTGTGTTCGACGCAGAGGATATCTTCGAGCTAGACTTGGATCTCATAGTATCCGCGACGTGGGACCTCTTTGCCAGAGTTAAGTCCATCACCGGAGAAAGGTCGCGCACTATGGATCCAGTGTCGTCACCGAGGATCAGCCAAGCTGCGTCCTCGAACTACGAATCCGCGGCTGAGGATGAGTCAGACACGTCGTCCGAGCCCCGACGCATGACTTTAGGACCCTCCGGGGCATCCATGCTGGAAGCGCGGGCGAGGATCCGGGGACAGGAAGTCCTTTTGAACGCGAAGACTCGGGATCCAGTACGCCCTACCCGTGATCTGATACAATCCAGCCAGGATCGAGCCAGATCCGGCAAGAAGCCAGTGGGGTTATCGTCAGATCGGGCTCAAGGTAATCGCCGCACGGATCCTGACTCGCCAGTGGACCAGACGGCCACAGTTTCTTCCGACACTTCCTCGGGTATCCTACAGCGACACTTCGAAGCTGCGATGAGTCGGTTTGTGGCCGAACAGGGTATGAGAGCGCCCGTGCCACAAGCGCAAGTGCTCCACGAACATGGAGCACGAGACGTGGAGATGGAGTCAGTGGAGGAAGACAACTCCCATGATGAGTTCGACCCAGATGATCTGGATGGCCCATCCCCTTCGTCAGCGGTGGTAGCAACAGCCGCAGCCGGGGCGGGTGGATCGTCCATGATCCAGAGGGTACGGATCTCAGCCATATCGGATCTGAAGGAGTTCACGGGCAAGGATCAAGACGAAGACCGAGCGTGAACATGGATCAGCAAAGTCAAGTCGGCCCTCATGAGAGATCAAGCGTCGGATGCTGAGAAGTGTTTGACCTTTGCGGATCTGTTAGCGGGGCCAGCCAGGAACTGGTATCGGCAGCTGGGCAGATCCACCAGGAACAAATGGCCGAATTTGCTGCGCAGTTTCCAGACCCAGTACTGTGGATTGGGGGTGTCGGTGGCACGACAATACTACCATGCTCGCCGCAGATCGGATGCATCCCCGCTAGAATACCTGCATCGACTAAATGTGGCCGGTCTACGGGCCAAGTTGAAGATCAAGGATGGGGAATCCAAGGTACGGCGGGAACATGTGGATCATTTCATCGAGACGTTGGGAGACGTGGATCTGGCCGACAGGCTGACCCTGTTACGTCTTCCAGACGCAGATGAGCATGAAGAAGTGCTGCGGGCAGTGGATCGCGCGAAACACCGCCAGAAGAAGGCGGCGGTCGGATCCGGCAAGTATCGCCAAAAGGCTCCGACGCCCACGGCTCCAGCTCGACGTGTCCACCAAGTCACGGCGCCCGACTCAGGAGCTGAATCAGGATCCGACGGTTCGGACTCCGACCCAGAGGATTACCGTCGAGTCTGTCTCACTGCATCCAACGATTGAACGGCGAAGACCGGAGACAACTCGCGGTCGGGGGATACCGTACCCGGGGACCGTGGGATGTACAGATCCCGAGATCTCATGGACGGGACAGCACAAGTCAGGTGTTCGCAGTGCGGATTCCGGAAGCACACAGAATCTGGATGCTGGAAACATATGGTATGTGAGAAGTGTGGCAAGAAAGGTCATCCCGGAGATCATTGCTTCTATGTGTGTCGCGGTTGTGGCGAGATTCACGACGTCGGCAAGTGTCCGATGGAGGAATTCTACAACCAGATCCGCCAATGGTTTGATCCTGCCAAGCACAGATGGATGTTGCCAGAAGTGGCCGAGAAGATGTTTAACTAGGACGCTCGCCGGGTTTGAATCCGGTACGAACCGAGCGTTCTAGGTATTGCACTTATGCATTTGTGAACAAGACATCGCTAGATCCAGGTAGCAGGACCCTAGATCCAGTCGATAATACACGTGATCTACATGAAGTGTCAGTTGCCAAGATTTCTAGTTTGCGCCAAGTGGATGAGTTTGCCAGATCCGAAGTCTCTTCAACCCTGGATCTACAAAGGGGAGAGGCACGTGGTTACTGGGAGAAGCGCCAACATGGTCGATGGTTTGAACCTACCAAGGGTGAGGTCACTGCAGATCCACCTAAGGTCGGTCAGGTTACTGGATCCCGTGGATCTGAGGATGTTGGATCCATGAATCTGCTAACCGGGGAGTCCCGTGGATACTGGAAGTACCATGCCCCAGGAAAGTGGTTCAGGCAAGCCAAGGTAGGGGGCAAGATCAACAATGAAAAAGCAATCCTACTCCTAGATAGTGGTGCCGAGGTGTCTATACTAGATACCGCCTTTGCTCGTAAGGTTGGGTGCCAAGTGGATGGGAGCCGGATCCAAGATTGTGTTGGGATTGGTGAAGGCGTGTACCGTA
Organism: Phytophthora betacei; assembly: GCA_011320135.1. Classification (NCBI taxonomy): domain Eukaryota; phylum Oomycota; class Peronosporomycetes; order Peronosporales; family Peronosporaceae; genus Phytophthora; species Phytophthora betacei. The sequence goes on from JAANHX010000505.1 coordinate 109,102, forward strand.
CGAATGGGAGAACGCGGATCAAGATCACGCTGGCAGGTTGTTTGGTGTACTGGTTTGATATTTGGGTTGGAGATCTCGCTGGTCAAGACGCCATCCTCGGGATGGATTTCATGGTACCAGCCGGAGTGAGGTTGGATATGGCGGATGGGACACTCTGTTTCCCCGACGAGATGCGGATCCAGCTCAGCGGACGGCGACCGTTGTACGGGGCGAAGATAAGGATCATAAGGGCGGATAAGACGACCTGGATCGAGCCCGGAGAGACCTGGGAACTGCCAGATCGGTTGAAGTGGGTGGAACATGAGAAACTGTGGATCACTCGGGGCGAGAAATGGGTGCCTACAGTAATCCAAGGACCAGGTCGACCACAATACCTCCAGGTCACGAACGTCAGCGACAAGAGACTATTACAGGACCATTATGAGGAGATCGGGCGATGGTTGGCGAAGGACGGTATCCCTAGGCGACCTGGATATGTGTCAGTGGGATCCCGTCGTTACAGAGAATGGCAGAATCTGGCGTACGAGGCGACTACCGAGATCGAATCTCTCGGGGAGGGGGAGCTCCCGGCGGAGCCAACTGGCCCCTTGGTGGATCGGCCTTCATACCCAACTCCGCGAAAGATCCTGCAGAGGGATCGTCGGATTGAGATCCAAGCGATAGAGGTGGAATCCAAGACAGGGGATGATCCCCGGAGCAAGCCCCTAGATAACTCAGGGTCGGTGGATGAAGGATCGCAGAGAGCTGAAGCCGGGTCGCCAGATCCCGCTGACCCCCGAGTGGATCCTAGCTTTTCATGGGACAAAGTGCCTGGATCCTTATCGAGAATGGTAACACTAGTCAAACAAGAACCGTCGTGTTTAAACTCGCTAGATGATCAAGTCGATCCAACTGGTGGCTTCCCCGGTACCAGGGTACCGGATCTCACGAAGACAGAAGGACTGACAGGTGAGACAGGGTCGCGGTGCTTGGATCCAATGGTGGATCCGATGAAGACGGAAGATGAACAAGTCTGTTACCATGAAGGCGGGGATCTACACGCCGAGGATCTCGGAGAAGGCCTGGCGGTGATCCCGGAGGTACCACTGACCACAGAGGAGGTCACGATTGATGATAGTCAAGTAGATCCAGGGGCGAACGAACCCGCGGAAGTGGATCGGTTACGTCAGAAGATCTGGGAAAGCCGACATCTGCTGATTGGTAAAGGTAATGCATTACCGCCCGCTGCCCGCGGAGTCAAATGTGACATCGATGTCGGTGATACGAGGCCGATCGCTCAAAGGGTGCGGAAGGTGGCACCTCAGTTCCGAGAACAATATCGGATCTGATTAAGGGCCTGCTGCAAGCCAAGATCACCAGTTTCTCAACGTCCCCATGGGCATCTCCGGTGGTAATCATCATCAAGAAGAACGGGGTGGATATACGTTTGTGCATTGATTACCGGTTAGTTAACGGCCTGACTCGATTGGTGGTGTATCCGATGCCTCTAATCAATGAGCTGGTGGAAGATTTGGATAAAGTACTCTGGTACTGTTCTCTAGACATGGCCAGTGGTTTCTGGGTGGTGAGTATGACGGATCGAGCTCGCGCAATATCCGCATTCATCACACCATTTGGACTGTTCGAGTGGAACCGGATGCCGTTTGGATTGAAGAACGCACCCCAGATCTACCAACGCCTGATCGATAACGCCCTCTACGGATTCACCCGAATACCGGAACCCGAAAGGGGTGGATCCGGGGAAGATCATACGGAAGTGGATCCATTCGAAGCAGGAGAGCCAGGGGATCCTGGGACCCCGTCTGTGTTAGGACGCAGATCTTATATCGACGACATTCTAATCCCGGCAGAATCGTGGGATCAGTTGTGCGAGAGAGTGACATCCCTACTGGAGGCGTGTACTAAGTGGAATCTCTCTATCAGCGTGGTGAAGAGCTATTGGGGGATGCGCAAGGTGGATAGGGAATGTTACAGACATATTCAAGTAAGGGAGTGTGAATTATAATAGCTTGTGCAAAAAGGCTAGCTCGACCCAGTTTCCAGTCGCTAGTTACTACTACGAAACGAATCCACGAAGACTGAAACCGGGGGCGTGGCGTCAAAGAGTGATAGGGATCAGGTAGGCTTGGGCTGAACATTGAAGAACTTGCCCACCAGACGCTGGATCAGGTGTCCTGGGTGTTGGCTCGGATCTCCCCGAAACTGGATGCGCCAAGGCTCGGCTTCATCAATCTCTTGCAAGGCCTCCAGCAGGTTCGTGGGTTCTGGGCGGTGGAGGTTGAGATCCTCCAAGTTGGCTTGACGGGATACGGATCCCGGAAACCAAGCTACCTTATCCCCGCGTCGGGGAAGATGCAAGAAGGATGGATCCAGCAAAACATCCACGTCACACCAACCGTCCTGGATCGCCAACACGAGGATCACGAGGACTTTCTTCCAAGCTCGACCAGCATGGCTACGTCGGTTACCACGCTGCTTGTTGAAGTTGGACAACCAAGTCGAACGCTGCAGTTGATTACGAGAGATAGGAAATCGGTGAGTGCCTTTCCATATGGCAACCCGGTGCTTGGAAACGAAATCCCGGAACGCGCGAACGAACAACCCAAGACGTCCGCGCACATCACCCCTGAAGCTAACCGGATCCACCAGTGTGGTGGCCAGCGTATCCCACGGGGCAGCATTCAGCAATTCTTCCACGTGAGGTCTGGTGATGAGCGAATCCACACACCGGCCGTCGGGATGACATCCTCTTCCCGAGGGAATATCCACTCAGCTCGGAATGGCAGCTCAGGAAACAGGACCGTGATCTTCATTGAAATAATGGCGACCCGGTTCAATTTCTTGGCGGACCAAGGTTCAATGTCTCGAGTGGCGAAGGCCACGGGAGCACGCCGACCAGGAATGAAGGCGGCATCCGGACCGAACGGGGCCACGGGGAGCATCCCTGGCAATGACGTGTTAGGGGGAGCGGGGATCAAGACAGATCCGGGGGATCCACCACCACGAGGCGATCCCGGGGATCTGCCGCCACGAGGCGACCTTGGAGATCCGCCACCATGAGATGGGGATCCGCTACCATGAGACGATCCTGGGGATCCGCCACCACGAGGCGACCCCCCTCCACCAGATCCAGGGATCCACCACCACGAGGCGACCCCCCTCCACCACCGCTACCCGATCCGCCATCACTGTCGACTTGGATCGCAGATCCCGCAGTGTCGCCTCCAGATCCGGCGGTACCAGCGACTTGTGGAGGCGGTGTCGAGAGGGATCTCCGTCGGGCTTCAGATCTGAACTGGGACAAGGCTCGTCGCGTGTCTTCCTCCAAGGCGTCATCAGCGGCTCGAGCCTCCTCCGAATCCTCCGGACTTTCATCATCGTCGTCGTCGTCATCGTCCTCATCGCCCAGAGTAAAGGGATACGGGCCGGAGGACGACGTACGCTTCGACGACGGCCGGATAGGAGGTCCTGAAACGTCGGACCAGTCTGATTCCTCATCCTCGTCGTCCTCCCAGCTGCCAAGTCCACATCCAGGGGGAATGACACGTTTGGCTTTTCCCTTCCCGGGTCCAGTACGGGCCGGCGGATGGCCGGTGGAAGCTGGCTGGGGAACGGCAGGCGTCGTCACCGAAGGGCCAGCGGTGGATCCCGACAGATACGGTCTGGACTTAGCGGTGGATGGGGTTAACCCCGTCGTAGGAGCAGCGGTTGCTGAGGATCCAGTTGACACCACTGCCTGGGACGACGGCGCGATCGTGGATCCAGTCTATCCAGTCTTGGATGCCGTAGACCCAGTCTTGGGTCCAGATCCAGACTTTGACGTAGCAGCAGTGGATCCAGCCTTGGATCCCACTCCCGCTTTGGACGTAGCTGCAGATCCAGTCTTGGACGCTGATGTAGACTTGGATGTAGCGGTGGATCTGGACTTGGATCCGGCACCCGACTTCGAGGGGGGGGGGGGGGGGGGGGGGGGGGCGGAAGGCTTGGACGTGGATGTGGATCCCGCCTGGGAGACTGCCTTGGAGGCCGAACTGGTTTTGGGCTTGACCTTGGGGGAAGCTCGGGCATGCTTGTGGGGGCGGGGGGGGGGGGGGGGGGGATCCAGTGCTAGGAGCAGGGGATGCGCTACGCGGTCGTTTCGCAGCCGACGGATCCGCTCCACTTACAGACGGTAGAGAAACAGAGACGCTGGCAGCAGGAGAGGATCCAGACAGGGGAGGAAGGGGATCCGAGATAGCAGCTGTCACCAAAACCAGTCGTCGGCGCACCAAGTCCCGCTCCGATAAGCCGCGATCGCGCTCCAGGACTAGCTGCTGGTGGTGAGCATGAGCAGCAGCGAGCTGATCCCGGAGTTTTGTTGCAGTTGTCTCGGCATCCTTCAATTTGTCACCTGGATCGACATAACAAGTGAATATGGGGTTACTAGCGGGGGACAAAAGAGGATCCACGTACTCGTGCGGCGGAGCTTGGATTCCAGCTCCGTTTGCGTTCGCTTGGCATTCGCCCACTCGGTAGCCGCCTTGTCACGCTGGAGCTCGGTGTCCGCCAACTTCGCTTGGATCTCGTCGCGTAATTGAGTTATACGCACGAACTCTTCGAGCGCATAATCTCGCCCAGCAGAAGCCATCTCGAGTGACCCCTTGGTATCTTTCAGTTCATCAGAGAGACGGGCCAGAGCCATATCCGGCGACGAGGAAGGTGGATTTGGCGCGGGGGGCCCTCCACGCGCCGACCCTAAGGCGGATCCGCCATGGGTGGATCCCACATAGTCGTTGGTTACCACATCCTCTTGGGTCGGGCGCAACTCGTCACGGAGTCGATCCAAGCTCGCGTCCGCGGCTGCCCTAGCAGTCTGAGAATCCTCCAGATCCCGCTCGAGGTCGTGGATCCGGGATTGGAGCTGGTGGATCTCAGATCCGGCGAGCGCCATCTCCCTAAGGAGATGGTCGTTGTCATCTCGCATGCCATCTCGTTGACGGGAGGCGCGATCCAGCCGTCCGGTCAGGTCGCGGATCTCGACCGCTTGATCAGCCAACAAGAGTCGTAGGTCCTGCGAACGAGAGGCCGCACGGTGCTCCCACCCCTGGATCTCCATAGCCTGGTCATGGACCTGGGCTCGCAAGGTTTGAAGTTGGGTGGCGTGCAAAGACGCAGCTTGGTCGCTAACATCTTGGGCCGTCTGCCGTCAAGGTTTGCACCCGATCGGAAAGTGCTTGGGCCAGGGTACGCAGATCGGTGGGCGACATTGAAGAGGGGCTGACCGGAGGAGTGGTGGATGGAGCCTTGCCCGGCGTTCTGCTGGTACGCTTGGTGGGAGACATGTGTCACGTAGAGGAGGAAGCGGTTGGGGATGCTGGTAGTGCACGTCGTGAACGCTGTTGTGCAGCGCCGACCACGTACAGGAGGCGATTGTGGTGAAGTGCTTTCTCAGAAATAAGAGAATGGACCTGACGCGGGGTCACTATCCCGAATCAGTGACAATTTCAAGTGATTAGAGAGGATTTGGGTTGTCTGGCACGGATGCAAGTTGCCTGTGGTGGATTAGCCATGACGAGCAACACCCCGTATGAAATGACGGTGGATCTGGTATGAGCGATGTACGAGAAGGCAAGATCCACCAAGCCTTATCTCGGATCCACCCTTACCTGGATTCACTTAGGTGGATATGGGATATACTATGTAAGGGCGGATCGAGTGTGGATCCTATGAAGGAATGGTGGTAGGTGTCATCTGAAGGTGGATCTAGTAACCACGGCTAACGAGAAGTCAAGATCCACCGCGAGGTGTCCCGGATCCCATACTTCCGAGTTCGGATCCAAGGAGGGAGGATCCCGCATAGGACGACCTGGATCCAGGACACAGGAATGATGGATACAGTGGATCTCGAACTTTCGTGGAACAATGGAGATCCCAGACGGTTGCAAGATGATGTTGGATGATTGGAGAGCTCAGATCCACGACGAGTGTACACTTACAGTGAAGTGGATCAAAGCGACCTGGATCCGGATGAGTGTACCCATAATAGGGTGACCATAATGATTACGCTATGGATCCGGTGGATCTGAAGATAACACAGCTGGGATGATGGGTCAAGAGAAGAAGGGACATGCAGCCGAGCCTGATGGGGTATTTAGCAGATAAAAGACATAGAAGGTAGAAATCCAGGCAGGTATAGGCTTAAGTATCAATACAGACCTCAATTTGCACAGTAACGCGCAAGTGCCTTCCTCCCCTCAAGAATCGGAACTCCATTGGCCGTACGAGCTAGAAGAAGGTTGGGAACTGCGAATCTAGTGTTGGTAGTGATAACTGGATAATACATTGGCCAGATCCTACAACCTAGTGAGCTTTCCTATACACGTGCAGATCCGACAGGTTGACCGAATTTACTACTTGGTCGGTTATACCCTAGAGGCTCTCAACTCTCAAGATCCCGTCACAGGAGGCGGCAAGTACGACGTAAAGGAAACGCAAAGGCAAGGGAACACACCCGCAAGGCAACCCTACGGCCAGATCCACGATCTAGGCCCTGGATCCATAAGCTCGGATATTCGCTTAGGATTCGGAATCATCCACGGACGCAGAGTGAAGGTTTTCCACTGCTGCTCCATCCCATCCCCACGTCTCGCCAGGACACTCAAGCTTCATCACTTGAACGCTTCGGAAGTTACCGAGAGAGCAAGATCCCGCCCTACCGACGGGTACACAAGGTGAGGAAAGTTCAGCAGAACACGGATCATCGGGGGATCCCTCCGTTAGTCGGTGTCTGGGCGCTGTTGGTAAGTTGGATCCGGCAATCTCGCAGATTTTGCTGATCCCGCTACACCACACATCCAATTGCCATCCCCACTTCGTCCCTCGGGCCGTCCTGCTTCGCCTACGAAGGCGAACAAAAAGTTCGCCTCAACTGCAGGTTCAGCTGACTGTGGCAGCCCGGCATATTCCAACCCAGTCAGTGTTGGCAGGCCGCCGAGTTTAAATCACTCGGTGTGTAAAGGTCTTGCAGGTCTTCTGACACTTGTGACTTGTCGACAGAGTTCTTCACGAACGCAGCCAGCTTCTCGTATCGACGAAACAGCTCGCACTGGCTGACTTCATGGACTTGTTTGCAGAATTTGCAGCGTCGCCGACAGAAGTGTGCTGAGTGCCCCGTTCTTCCGCAGGCTGCACAAGGTCCACGCTGTGAGTTGTCGCGTGATCCATCCCCACGGTTCGACTGTTTTCGTTGGCTGTATGATCGTGGAGGTCGGTTCGCCGAGTTCCCCCAACTTCGATTCGAGCCATTATGGTCTCCCGCCGAGTTCTCCCGGCGGTCTGTAATATTTCTCTTGTCATTAGCAGCGCCGGTGTCTATATAGTCGTTGTCTTCCGCTGAGTCGTAACCTCCGGACTGGTCCTGATCATCCCATTCGTCCTCGGAGTTGTATGGGCTCGGCGGGTTCTGATCGAGTAGGTCTTCCCCGTCAGAGTCTGCGTCAACGAAGGTGACTCGGTGGTCGCGGTTGTCTTCTTTGCGACTACGCTTCTCATCTCGACGTCCGTCTCGGCGTTCATCTCGGCGAGGCTCGACACGTCGGCTTGGTTATTTCCGCTTATCGTCTCGGCCTCGTGCAGACACAAGTCGATCGCGCTGCTTCTTGCGCTTCTCACCGAGGATCCGACGATTGATTATCTGCTCCACCTTACCAATATCCTCCAACTGCATTGGATACTTCAAATCTGTGGTGAAGTGCTTTCTCAGAAATAAGAGAATGGGCCCAGCAAGGGGTCACTATCCCGAATCAGTGACAATTTCAAGTGATTAGAGAGGTTTGGATCGCCCGGCGCGGATGCAAGTTGCCTGAGGTGGATTAGCCATGACGAGCAACACCCCGTATGAGACGACGATGGATCTGGTATGAGTGATGTACGGGAAGGCAAGATCCACCAAGACATATCTCGGATCCGCCCTTACCTGGGCTCACTTAGGTGGATATGGGATATACTATGTAACGGTGGATCGAGTGTGGATCCTATGAAGGAATGGTGGTAGGTGTCATCTGAAGGTGGATCTAGTAACCACGGCTAACGAGAAGTCAAGATCCACCGCGAGGTGTCCCGGATCCCATACTTCCGAGTTCGGATCCAAGGAGGGGAGGTTCCCGCATAGAGGGACCTGGATCCAGGGTACAGGGACGATGGATGCGGTGGATCTCGAACTTTCGTGGGACAATGGAGATCACAGACGGTTGCGAGATGATGTTGGATGATTGGAGAGCTCAGATCCACGACGAGTGTACACTTACAGTGAAGTGGATCCAAGCAACCTGGATCCGGATGAGTGTACCCATAATAGGGTGATTATAATGATTACGCCATGGATCCGGTGGATCTGAGGATAACACAGCTGGGAGGATGGGTCAAGGAGAGAAAGGACATGCAGCCGAGCCTGGTAAGGGACTTAACAAGTAAAAGACATAGAAGGTAGAAATCCAGGCAGGTATAGGCTTAAGTATCAATACAGACCTCAATTTGCACAGTAACGCGCAAGTGCCTTCCTCCCCTCAAGAATCGGAACTACATTGGCCGTACGAGCTCGGAGAAGGTTGGGAATTGCGAATCTAGTGTTGGTAGTGATAACTAGATAATATATTGGCCAGATCCTACAACCTAGTGAGCTTTCCTATACACGTGCCGATCCGACAGGTTAACCGGATTTACTACTTGGCCGGGCATACCTAAGAAGGTCTCAACTCTCAAGATCCCGTCACAGGAGGCGGCAAGTACGACACAAAGGCAAGGGACACACCCGCAAGGCAACCCTACGGCCAGATCCACGATCTAGCCCTGGATCCACCAAGCTTGAATATTCACTTAGGATCTAGAACCAACCACGGACGCAGAGTGAAGATATTACCACTGCTGCTCCACCCCATCCCCACGTCTCGCCAAGACACTCAAGCTTCACCACTTGAACTCTTCGGAAGTTACCAAGAGAGCAAGATCCCGCCCTACCGACGGGTACACAAGGTGAGGAAAGTTCAGCAGAACACGGATCATCGGGGGACCCCCTCCGTTAGTCGGTGTCTGGGCGCTGTTGGTAAGTTGGATCCAGCAATCCCGCAGAATTTGCTGATCCCGCTACACCACAATGGTGCGCGTGCCCGGATCTTTTGGTGACTCGGGATTTCACCGTGAGTCCCAAGAAGATGCTCAAGTGAAGATTGAGCCAGGGGAAGAGGCGTCGTCGGAGGTCGGATCGACGAAGACGCTGCTGAATGAAACAAGATCCGCGGATCGATGGAGTTTTGGGAGGAACTCTGTCGACGGAAGAGAGGTGGATCCGGATCTAGAAGAGAATCCTCTCTATCCTCCCCAGGCCCCCTCGGGGACCCCTGCGGATCTTGACTTGCGTCAAGATCCGCTAACAAAGCCAGGGAAAGTGAAGGCGAAACGGTATGCATTTGCAGATTCACCGGTTAAGCCAACACAGTACCTAAACCCAAGCCCGCTAGTCGAAGAAACGAGAAAGAAGACGAAAACGAGTAAGACTACGCGGAAGAAGATGCAAGCTCCAGAGTCGGAAGAAGACCAAGCTGGATCCAGGTCAAGCTGGTCCGACAAGGATCTTGAGTTTGTGTATCGTCACCAAGCTTTACGCGACTTTCTGCATCAAGATCCTGTCATGCGGATCCTGAATCCACGACAGATCGAAGACCCAAGGGAACCGGTGAGAGCACCAACGAAAACGGCGATCAAGTTGGTGGCAGTCAAGGATCTATTACGTTTGCTTACGGAGTCAGGCATCGTAGCTGGTGTGTTCGACGCAGAGGATATCTTCGAGCTAGACTTGGATCTCATAGTATCCGCGACGTGGGACCTCTTTGCCAGAGTTAAGTCCATCACCGGAGAAAGGTCGCGCACTATGGATCCAGTGTCGTCACCGAGGATCAGCCAAGCTGCGTCCTCGAACTACGAATCCGCGGCTGAGGATGAGTCAGACACGTCGTCCGAGCCCCGACGCATGACTTTAGGACCCTCCGGGGCATCCATGCTGGAAGCGCGGGCGAGGATCCGGGGACAGGAAGTCCTTTTGAACGCGAAGACTCGGGATCCAGTACGCCCTACCCGTGATCTGATACAATCCAGCCAGGATCGAGCCAGATCCGGCAAGAAGCCAGTGGGGTTATCGTCAGATCGGGCTCAAGGTAATCGCCGCACGGATCCTGACTCGCCAGTGGACCAGACGGCCACAGTTTCTTCCGACACTTCCTCGGGTATCCTACAGCGACACTTCGAAGCTGCGATGAGTCGGTTTGTGGCCGAACAGGGTATGAGAGCGCCCGTGCCACAAGCGCAAGTGCTCCACGAACATGGAGCACGAGACGTGGAGATGGAGTCAGTGGAGGAAGACAACTCCCATGATGAGTTCGACCCAGATGATCTGGATGGCCCATCCCCTTCGTCAGCGGTGGTAGCAACAGCCGCAGCCGGGGCGGGTGGATCGTCCATGATCCAGAGGGTACGGATCTCAGCCATATCGGATCTGAAGGAGTTCACGGGCAAGGATCAAGACGAAGACCGAGCGTGAACATGGATCAGCAAAGTCAAGTCGGCCCTCATGAGAGATCAAGCGTCGGATGCTGAGAAGTGTTTGACCTTTGCGGATCTGTTAGCGGGGCCAGCCAGGAACTGGTATCGGCAGCTGGGCAGATCCACCAGGAACAAATGGCCGAATTTGCTGCGCAGTTTCCAGACCCAGTACTGTGGATTGGGGGTGTCGGTGGCACGACAATACTACCATGCTCGCCGCAGATCGGATGCATCCCCGCTAGAATACCTGCATCGACTAAATGTGGCCGGTCTACGGGCCAAGTTGAAGATCAAGGATGGGGAATCCAAGGTACGGCGGGAACATGTGGATCATTTCATCGAGACGTTGGGAGACGTGGATCTGGCCGACAGGCTGACCCTGTTACGTCTTCCAGACGCAGATGAGCATGAAGAAGTGCTGCGGGCAGTGGATCGCGCGAAACACCGCCAGAAGAAGGCGGCGGTCGGATCCGGCAAGTATCGCCAAAAGGCTCCGACGCCCACGGCTCCAGCTCGACGTGTCCACCAAGTCACGGCGCCCGACTCAGGAGCTGAATCAGGATCCGACGGTTCGGACTCCGACCCAGAGGATTACCGTCGAGTCTGTCTCACTGCATCCAACGATCGAATGGCGAAGACCGGAGACAACTCTCGATCGGGGGATACCGTACCCGGGGACCGTGGGATGTACAGATCCAGAGATCTCATGGACGGGACAGCGCAAATCAGGCGTTCGCAGTGCGGATCCCGGAAGCACACAGAGTCTGGATGTTGGAAACATCTGGTCTGTGAGAAGTGTGGCAAGAAAGGTCATCCCGGAGATCATTGCTTCTACGTGTGTCGTGGTTGTGGCGAGATTCACGACGTCGGCAAGTGTCCGATGGAGGAATTCTACAACCAGATCCGCCAATGGTTTGATCCTGCCAAGCACAGAGGGATGTTGCCAGAAGTGGCCGAGAAGATGTTTAACTAGGACGCTCGCCGGGTTTGAATCCGGTACGAACCGAGCGTTCTAGGTATTGCATTTATGCATTTGTGAACAAGACATCGCTAGATCCAGGTAGCAGGACCCTAGATCCAGTCGATAATACACGTGATCTACATGAAGTGTCAGTTGCCAAGATTTCTAGTTTGCGCCAAGTGGATGAGTTTGCCAGATCCGAAGTCTCTTCAACCCTGGATCTACAAAGAGGAGAGGCACGTGGTTATTGGGAGAAACACCAACATGGTCGATGGTTTGAGCCTACCAAGGGTTCCCGGGAATCTGAAGAGGTCGGATCCATGGGTCTCCTGACAGGGGAGTCCCGTGGATACTGGAAGTACCATGCCCCAGGAAAATGGTTCAGACAGGCCAAGGTAGGGGGCAAGATCAACAATGAAAACGCGATCCTACTCCTAGATAGTGGTGCCGAGGTGTCAATACTAGATACCGCCTTTCTCGTAAGGTTGGGTGCCAAGTGGATGGGAGTCGGATCCAAGATTGTGCTGGGATTGGGGAAGGCGTGTATCGTACGAATGGGAGAATGCGGATTAAGATCACGCTGGCAGGTTGTTTGGTATACTGGTTCGATATTTGGGTTGAAGATCTCGCTGGTCAGGACGCCATCCTCGGGATGGATTTCATGGTACCAGCCGGAGTGAGGTTGGATATGGCGGATGGGACACTGTGTTTTCCCGACGAGATGCGGATCCAGCTCAGCGGACGGCGACCGTTGTACGGGGCGAAGATAAGGATCATAAGGGCGGATAAGACGACCTGGATCGAGCCCGGAGAAACCTGGGAACTGCCAGATCGGTTGAAGTGGGTGGAACATGAGAAACTGTGGGTTACTCGGGGCGAGAAATGGGTGCCTACAGTAATCCAAGGACCAGGTCAATCACAATACCTCCAGGTCACGAACGTCAGCGACAAGAGACTATTACTGGACCATTATGAGGAGATCGGACGATGGTTGGCGAAGGACGGTATCCCTAGGCGACCTGGATATGTGTCAGTGGGATCCCGTCGTTACAGAGAATGGCAGAATCTGGCGTACGAGGCGACTACCGAGATCGAATCTCTCGGGGAGGGGGAGCTCCCGGCGGAGCCAACTGGCCCCTTGGTGGATCGGCCTTCATACCCAACTCCGCGAAAGATCCTGCAGAGGGATCGTCGGATTGAGATCCAAGCGATAGAGGTGGAATCCAAGACAGGGGATGATCCCCGGAGCAAGCCCCTAGATAACTCAGGGTCGGTGGATGAAGGATCGCAGAGAGCTGAAGCCGGGTCGCCAGATCCCGCTGACCCCCGAGTGGATCCTAGCTTTTCATGGGACAAAGTGCCTGGATCCTTATCGAGAATGGTAACACTAGTCAAACAAGAACCGTCGTGTTTAAACTCGCTAGATGATCAAGTCGATCCAACTGGTGGCTTCCCCGGTACCAGGGTACCGGATCTCACGAAGACAGAAGGACTGACAGGTGAGACAGGGTCGCGGTGCTTGGATCCAATGGTGGATCCGATGAAGACGGAAGATGAACAAGTCTGTTACCATGAAGGCGGGGATCTACACGCCGAGGATCTCGGAGAAGGCCTGGCGGTGATCCCGGAGGTACCACTGACCACAGAGGAGGTCACGATTGATGATAGTCAAGTAGATCCAGGGGCGAACGAACCCGCGGAAGTGGATCGGTTACGTCAGAAGATCTGGGAAAGCCGACATCTGCTGATTGGTAAAGGTAATGCATTACCGCCCGCTGCCCGCGGAGTCAAATGTGACATCGATGTCGGTGATACGAGGCCGATCGCTCAAAGGGTGCGGAAGGTGGCACCTCAGTTCCGAGAACAATATCGGATCTGATTAAGGGCCTGCTGCAAGCCAAGATCACCAGTTTCTCAACGTCCCCATGGGCATCTCCGGTGGTAATCATCATCAAGAAGAACGGGGTGGATATACGTTTGTGCATTGATTACCGGTTAGTTAACGGCCTGACTCGATTGGTGGTGTATCCGATGCCTCTAATCAATGAGCTGGTGGAAGATTTGGATAAAGTACTCTGGTACTGTTCTCTAGACATGGCCAGTGGTTTCTGGGTGGTGAGTATGACGGATCGAGCTCGCGCAATATCCGCATTCATCACACCATTTGGACTGTTCGAGTGGAACCGGATGCCGTTTGGATTGAAGAACGCACCCCAGATCTACCAACGCCTGATCGATAACGCCCTCTACGGATTCACCCGAATACCGGAACCCGAAAGGGGTGGATCCGGGGAAGATCATACGGAAGTGGATCCATTCGAAGCAGGAGAGCCAGGGGATCCTGGGACCCCGTCTCTGTTAGGACGCAGATCTTATATCGACGACATTCTAATCCCGGCAGAATCGTGGGATCAGTTGTGCGAGAGAGTGACATCCCTACTGAAGGCGTGTACTAAGTGGAATCTCTCTATCAGTGTGGTGAGGAGCTATTGGGGGATGCGCAAGGTGGATTACTTAGGTCATCGAGTCTCCAAGAAAGCACTGGAGGTGAATCCTAAGGACCTGTCTTCGTTGGCAGACTTGTCCTTCCCACAGTCGTTACGGGCGATGCAATCCTTCTTGGGCAGTTCGAACTACTACAATCGGTTCATCGAGGATTAGGCACTGTTTGCTGCGGCACTCTATGAATTGAGGGAGGTGGGTTTTGTTGCGATGACCACTTCAGCTGTCCGGATCAAAATCCAACAAGCTCTGGCCCTGGAGATATCGGATCGACGAAGGGATCCAAGTAGTACGACGCCGGAAGAGGACCTAAAACAGGAGCTGGATCCACCCTGGGACCAACGGAAAGAGGATCCAATCTGGATAGAGACGACGGAGGAGAACTCGGAAGAGGTGGAGCCTTGGTGGATCCGAGCTCAGCACGCGTTCGTGGAGCTAAGGAACAGGATCGCGACGACGCCCATCCTCCGCCATTTCGATCCGGAACGTCAACCTACGGTGATAGTTTATGCTAGTGACTGGGCAGTCTCAGCGGCTTTGGTACAAGAACATGAGGGGATCTGCCATCCAGTCACCTTCGTCAGCCGAACGCTAAAGCCGAATGAGCTGAATTACGGAGCGGTGGAGAAGGAAATACTCGCACTCCTACGGGTGTTGGATCTCAGTTATAACCTGCTGGTGGGAAGATCCATCCGGATCTTGACTCGACACTCTACGTCAGCTTGGTTGTTCAAGTCGGCCGGTCTACAAGGACGGTTGGGACAATGGGCAGCTTTACTCTCCCCTTGGACACTGGAGATCGTGAAATGTTCGAAGTGAGAACCTGGGAGTTTTGGCCGCGAGCATCACGCCTCGAGCCAAGCTGGATGAAGCGCTGACTAGGATCGCTCCTAAGAAAGAGCCCAAACGCCGGATCCAGATCCCGATCCCAGCGGTACAAGTGGATGAGGATCTATACGTCCTGAGCTTCGATGGATCTGCTCGTGTGCGACGCGGAGGGGGAGCATACAGCGCAATACTGTGGAAACTACCCGGATGGGAAGTCGTGAGGGCCAGATCCACTTATGCGGAGGGCCTCACCGTCAATGAAGCGGAGTATAACGGACTCCTGCTGGGTTTGGATCTACTAAAGGGACAGAATCCGAAAAGGCTGGTGATTTGTGGGGATTCAAACTTGATGATCAGACAGGTGCGAGGTGAGATTGACTGCAAGGCCCCGGCCCTAACGCTGTTACGGCAGAAGGTGATGGTCCACCTGCGTGGTTGGATGGATCACGAGTTGGTACATGTCTAGCAAAATTGGAATGCCAGTGCAGATAGTTTGGCCAGTGCCGCTTTACGGAATCAGTGTGGTGTCGAGGTGGAGAGAGAGGCCGATCATCAGGATCTCGTCGCGTTGAACCGACTAGACGAAGTGGTGGTGGTTGGATCCGTAAAAAGGACAGTCCAGGTACTGGCTGTCACTAGATCCAGAGGGAAGATTGGATCCAACCCCCAAATTCTCGATGAAGCATTTAAGAAGGGAGTCCGCATTGAGCGGATCCTCAAAGCACAGAACGAAGAAGCGTGGATCTTGGGACTGAAGAAGTATCTGATGGGGGATGTACGAGACCTGAGTCGGGAGGATACCAAATCCTACAGTATCATCGCTACGGATTATGCAGTGGATCTGAATGACTTGCTCTTCTATTGTCCCCCTACGAAGAGAGTCAACGAGGATCGGGATGGATTGATGAGACTGGTGATGCCGGAAACCTTACAACAGGATGTCCTACATCACTATCACGCTAGTTTAGAAGGTGGACATCAGGGAATTGGTCGGACCTACCAACAGATCCGGGATTGTTCCCACTGGAGGGGACTGTTCAAGAGTGTGCAACGATATGTCGGTGAATGTGTGGATTGTGAGACAGGCAAGGGCAGGCCCACAATCGAAGGGGAGTCACCTGGGAATGTCCAAGCGACTTACCCTTTCCAAATCATAGCCATGGATCACATCCCCTCATTACCCAAGTCGTTCAAAGGAAACACAGAATTGTTGATCTGGGTGGATCTGTTTACCGGATACGTGATAGCCAAAGCTAGTGCGTCTAGTACCGCACAAACCATTGCTGAATCGTACGAGGAGTGCGTTTTTCGAAGATTTGGGGCTAGTGAGATTATTCGGCATGATCGGGAGCCAGGCTTTATGTCCGATTTCTTTCGAGCCTTCAACCGGATCCTGGGGCAGAGACAGCGGGCAACCATGGCATATCGTCCCCAAGCCAATGAATCGGCCGAGCGCTTGGTACAGACGATCACGAGGGCACTCAAGATGCATGTTCAGGATTTGGATCAGAGGGATTGGGATGAGTACGCAGAACGACTCTCCTTCGCGATGAACACCGCCCAAGACAGGATCCGGGGTGACACCCCATTTTACTTGGTACATGGGTGGGATCCCAAATCCACCCTAGAAGCGGCCATTCCGGTATGTAGCACCAAGAAGAGAAACCGAGATCCCAGGCGATGGCGATACCAAGTCCAGAAATATTACCAGCGAGCCAGATCTCAAGTGAACGAACGACTACGAAGTGCGATACAGGATCGAGCGGATCGACACAACGAAGGCGCCCGTCCCCATCGGATCCAAGTGGGATCGCAGGTGTGGCTATATTTAGATCGAGTGAAGGAAGGGTACGCCCGCAAATTAGCCCATTTATGGCACGGACCGTTCCGGGTAAGCGAAAAGATAGGGGAACATGCGGCGAAGTTGGAAACGGCAGGTACCGAATATCGCTTGTTCCCTGTAGTACACGTATCCAAGCTGAAGTTGGTCAAGGAATATCCGGACCGGCCGCAAACCCGTCTTTCGGTGGATGAATCCGACCGGGTGGATTTCGACGAAGTCCTCCTACCGAAAGATAGTTGGAATGTGGATCTCGAAGCCGACGAGTTCGAAGTCGAGAAGATCACCGATATGAGGTCAGGGAAGCGAACTAGATACGGACGGATTTACCGCGAATTTCTGGTGTATTGGCGTGGATATGACGAACCCAGTTGGGTAGACGAGGCAGATCTGAACTGTGGAGCATTACGCTACGATTTCTTGCGGGATCGTACGAATCGGAACAGATTCGGCGTGATGCAGTCTCATGAAGAAGAGTAGGAAGGGAATCCATGGACGTGAGTTGGTCATGTCGATGGGAGGATGAAGAAGGATCCACAGGAAGGGTGTGGGCCGGGAGGAGGAGGATCGCCGATGTGAGTTGGTCACATCGGAAAGAAAGAGAAGACGAATCCACAAGAGTGGGGTGGATTAAGAAGAAGGAGTGAATGTTTATGCATAAATGGTGACGTTTTACGTGCGAAGAGTCCCGCTGGATCTCAAGCGCAAGCTTTCGGGAGCCCGAACTATACTGACCCAATTGAGACTGGGTCGGGTCGTAGGAGCTAGATCCGAATGAAATCCAAGCGTGGATCCAGCCCAGATCCAGGTGTACGCTGAAAGGGTGGATCCTGCCCAGATCCAGGTATACGTTGGTAGACCCTAACGGGGTTTCCTCAGCCAACAAGAGAATGTTGCAGACATATTCAAGTAAGGAAGAGTGGATTATAATAGCTTATGCAAAAAGGCTAGCTCGACCCAGTTTCCAGTCGCTAGTTACTACTACGAAGCGAATCCACGAGGACTGAAACTGGGGGCGTGGCGTGAAAGAACGATAGGGATCAAGTGTCTTGGGCTGAACATTAAAGAACTTGCCCACCAGACGCTGGATCTGGTGTCCTGGGTGTTGGCTCGGACCCCCCCCCCCCCCCCCCCCCGAAACTGGATGCGCCAAGGCTCGGCTTCATCAATCTCTTGCAAGGCCTCCAGCAGCTTCGTGGGTTCTGGGCGGTGGAGGTTGAGATCCTCCAAGTTGGCTTGACGGGATACGGATCCCGGAAAACAAGTTATCTTATCCCCGCGTCGGGGAAGGTGCAAGAAGGATGGATCCAATAAAACATCCACGTCACACCAACCGTCCTGGATCGCCAACACGAGGATCACGAGGACTTTCTTCCAAGCCCGACCGGCATGGCTACGTCTGTTGCCACGCTGCTTGTTGAAGTTAAACAACCAGGTCGAACCCCGCAGTTGGGTGCGAGCGATAGGGAACCGGTGAGTGCCTTCCCATATGGCAACCCGGTGCTTAGAAACGAAATCCCGGAACGCACGAACGAACAACCCGAGACGCCCGCGCACGTCACTTCGGAAGCTAACCGGATCCACCAGCGTGGTCGTCAGCGTATCCCATGGGGCAGCATCTTGCAATTCTTCCACGTGAGATCTGGTGACAAGCGAATCCACATAGCCGGCCGTCGGGATGACATCCTCTTCCCGAGGGAATATCCACTCAGCTCGGAATGGCAGCTCAGGAAACAGGACAGTGATCTTCATTGTGACGATGGCGACCCGGTTCAGTTTCTTGGCGGACCAAGGCTCAGTGTCTCTGGTGGCGAAGGCCACAGGAGCACGCCGACCAGGAATGAAGGCAGCATCCGGACCAAACGAAGCCACGGGGAGGTGCCCCCCCCCCCCACCATCGCTACCCGGTCCACCATCACTGTCGACCTGGATCGCGGATCCCGCAGTGCCGGCCCCGGATCCGGCCGTATCAGTGACTTGCGGAGGTGGTGTCGAAAGAGACCTCCGCCGGGCTTCGGATCTGGACTAGGACAAGGCCCGTCGCGTGTCTTCCTCCAAGGTGTCATCAGCGACTCGAGCCTCCTCCGAATCCTCCGGGCTTTCATCGTCATCATCGTCGTCGTCGTCATCATCGTCCAGGGTGAAGGATAAAGGGCCGGAGGACAGCGTACGCTTCGACGACGATCGAATAGGAGGCCCCGAGCCGTCGGACCTGTCCGATCC
The DNA here is from genome assembly GCA_011320135.1 of Phytophthora betacei. Lineage (NCBI taxonomy): Eukaryota > Oomycota > Peronosporomycetes > Peronosporales > Peronosporaceae > Phytophthora > Phytophthora betacei. Next base: position 128,028 of record JAANHX010000505.1, read on the forward strand.
CTCATCCTCGCCATTCCCCGAGCTGCCATGTCCACAACCAGTGGGGATGACACGTTTGGCTTTCCCTTTCCCGGATCCAGTTCCAACCGGCGGAAGGCCGGTAGAAGCTGGCTGGGGAACGGTAGGCACCGTCACCGAAGGGCCAGCAGTGGATCCCGACTGTGACGAGCCGGACTGGGCCGTGGACACGACTAACCCCGTCATAGAAGGGGTAATCGCCGCAGATCCGGCCGAAGCCATTGCCTGGGACGACGGCGCGATGGTGGATCCAGTCTTGGACGTAGATCCCGTCTTAGGAGTAACTGCGGATCCAGTCTTGGACGCCTTGGATCCGGCCTTGGATGCCGATCCCGACTTGGATGCCGCGGATCCAGCCTTGGCAGACGATCCGGACTTGGATGATGTGGATCCCGGCTGAGATGCAACAGCGGATCTAGTCTTGGGCCCAGATCCAGATGTTGACGTGACAGCAGTGGATCCAGCCTTGGATCCCGTACCCGTCTTGGACGTAGCTACGGATCCAGCTTTAGATGTGGCAATGGATCCAGACTTGGATCCGGCACCAGACTTCGAGGGGGGGGGGGGGGCGGAAGGCTTGGACGTGGATGTGGATCCCGCCTGGGAGACTGCCTTGGAGGCCGAACTGGTTTTGGGCTTGGCCTTGGGGGAAGCTCGGGCATGCTTGTGGGGGCGGGGGGGGGGGGGGGGGGGGGGGGGGATCCAGTGCTAGGAGCAGGGGATGCGCTACGCGGTCGTTTCGCAGCCGACGGATCCGCTCCACTTACAGACGGTAGAGAAACAGAGACGCTGGCAGCAGGAGAGGATCCAGACAGGGGAGGAAGGGGATCCGAGATAGCAGCTGTCACCAAAACCAGTCGTCGGCGCACCAAGTCCCGCTCCGATAAGCCGCGATCGCGCTCCAGGACTAGCTGCTGGTGGTGAGCATGAGCAGCAGCGAGCTGATCCCGGAGTTTTGTTGCAGTTGTCTCGGCATCCTTCAATTTGTCACCTGGATCGACATAACAAGTGAATATGGGGTTACTAGCGGGGGACAAAAGAGGATCCACGTACTCGTGCGGCGGAGCTTGGATTCCAGCTCCGTTTGCGTTCGCTTGGCATTCGCCCACTCGGTAGCCGCCTTGTCACGCTGGAGCTCGGTGTCCGCCAACTTCGCTTGGATCTCGTCGCGTAATTGAGTTATACGCACGAACTCTTCGAGCGCATAATCTCGCCCAGCAGAAGCCATCTCGAGTGACCCCTTGGTATCTTTCAGTTCATCAGAGAGACGGGCCAGAGCCACATCCGGCGACGAGGAAGGTGGATTTGGCGCGGGGGACCCTCCACGCGTCGACCCTAATGCGGATCCGCCATGGGTGGATCCCACATAGTCGTTAGTTATCACTGCTTCTTGTAACTTGGTTTCCGGGATCTGTATCCCGTCAAGCCAACTTGGAGGATCCCAACCTTCACCGCCCAGAACCCACGAACCTGCTGGAGGCCTTGCAAGAGATTGATGAAGCCGAGCCTTGGCGCATCCAGTTTCGGGGGGGGGGGGGGGGGGGGGGGGGGTCCGAGCCAACACCCAGGACACCAGATCCAGCGTCTGGTGGGCAAGTTCTTTAATGTTCAGCCCAAGACACTTGATCCCTATCGTTCTTTCACGCCACGCCCCCAGTTTCAGTCCTCGTGGATTCGCTTCGTAGTAGTAACTAGCGACTGGAAACTGGGTCGAGCTAGCCTTTTTGCATAAGCTATTATAATCCACTCTTCCTTACTTGAATATGTCTGCAACATTCTCTTGTTGGCTGAGGAAACCCCGTTAGGGTCTACCAACGTATACCTGGATCTGGGCAGGATCCACCCTTTCAGCGTACACCTGGATCTGGGCTGGATCCACGCTTGGATTTCATTCGGATCTAGCTCCTACGACCCGACCCAGTCTCAATTGGGTCAGTATAGTTCGGGCTCCCGAAAGCTTGCGCTTGAGATCCAGCGGGACTCTTCGCACGTAAAACGTCACCATTTATGCATAAACATTCACTCCTTCTTCTTAATCCACCCCACTCTTGTGGATTCGTCTTCTCTTTCTTTCCGATGTGACCAACTCACATCGGCGATCCTCCTCCTCCCGGCCCACACCCTTCCTGTGGATCCTTCTTCATCCTCCCATCGACATGACCAACTCACGTCCATGGATTCCCTTCCTACTCTTCTTCATGAGACTGCATCACGCCGAATCTGTTCCGATTCGTACGATCCCGCAAGAAATCGTAGCGTAATGCTCCACAGTTCAGATCTGCCTCGTCTACCCAACTGGGTTCGTCATATCCACGCCAATACACCAGAAATTCGCGGTAAATCCGTCCGTATCTAGTTCGCTTCCCTGACCTCATATCGGTGATCTTCTCGACTTCGAACTCGTCGGCTTCGAGATCCACATTCCAACTATCTTCCGGTAGGAGGACTTCGTCGAAATCCACCCGGTCGGATTCATCCACCGAAAGACGGGTTTGCGGCCGGTCCGGATATTCCTTGACCAACTTCAGCTTGGATACGTGTACTACAGGGAACAAGCGATATTCGGTACCTGCCGTTTCCAACTTCGCCGCATGTTCCCCTATCTTTTCGCTTACCCGGAACGGTCCGTGCCATAAATGGGCTAATTTGCGGGCGTACCCTTCCTTCACTCGATCTAAATATAGCCACACCTGCGATCCCACTTGGATCCGATGGGGACGGGCGCCTTCGTTGTGTCGATCCGCTCGATCCTGTATCGCACTTCGTAGTCGTTCGTTCACTTGAGATCTGGCTCGCTGGTAATATTTCTGGACTTGGTATCGCCATCGCCTGGGATCTCGGTTTCTCTTCTTGGTGCTACATACCGGAATGGCCGCTTCTAGGGTGGATTTGGGATCCCACCCATGTACCAAGTAAAATGGGGTGTCACCCCGGATCCTGTCTTGGGCGGTGTTCATCGCGAAGGAGAGTCGTTCTGCGTACTCATCCCAATCCCTCTGATCCAAATCCTGAACATGCATCTTGAGTGCCCTCGTGATCGTCTGTACCAAGCGCTCGGCCGATTCATTGGCTTGGGGACGATATGCCATGGTTGCCCGCTGTCTCTGCCCCAGGATCCGGTTGAAGGCTCGAAAGAAATCGGACATAAAGCCTGGCTCCCGATCATGCCGAATAATCTCACTAGCCCCAAATCTTCGAAAAACGCACTCCTCGTACGATTCAGCAATGGTTTGTGCGGTACTAGACGCACTAGCTTTGGCTATCACGTATCCGGTAAACAGATCCACCCAGATCAACAATTCTGTGTTTCCTTTGAACGACTTGGGTAATGAGGGGATGTGATCCATGGCTATGATTTGGAAAGGGTAAGTCGCTTGGACATTCCCAGGTGACTCCCCTTCGATTGTGGGCCTGCCCTTGCCTGTCTCACAATCCACACACTCACCGACATATCGTTGCACACTCTTGAACAGTCCCCTCCAGTGGGAACAATCCCGGATCTGTTGGTAGGTCCGACCAATTCCCTGATGTCCACCTTCTAAACTAGCGTGATAGTGATGTAGGACATCCTGTTGTAAGGTTTCCGGCATCACCAGTCTCATCAATCCATCCCGATCCTCGTTGACTCTCTTCGTAGGGGGACAATAGAAGAGCAAGTCATTCAGATCCACTGCATAATCCGTAGCGATGATACTGTAGGATTTGGTATCCTCCCGACTCAGGTCTCGTACATCCCCCATCAGATACTTCTTCAGTCCCAAGATCCACGCTTCTTCGTTCTGTGCTTTGAGGATCCGCTCAATGCGGACTCCCTTCTTAAATGCTTCATCGAGAATTTGGGGGTTGGATCCAATCTTCCCTCTGGATCTAGTGACAGCCATTACCTGGACTGTCCTTTTTACGGATCCAACCACCACCACTTCGTCTAGTCGGTTCAACGCGACGAGATCCTGATGATCGGCCTCTCTCTCCACCTCGACACCACACTGATTCCGTAAAGCGGCACTGGCCAAACTATCTGCACTGGCATTCCAATTTTGCTAGACATGTACCAACTCGTGATCCATCCAACCACGCAGGTGGACCATCACCTTCTGCCGTAACAGCGTTAGGGCCGGGGCCTTGCAGTCAATCTCACCTCGCACCTGTCTGATCATCAAGTTTGAATCCCCACAAATCACCAGCCTTTTCGGATTCTGTCCCTTTAGTAGATCCAAACCCAGCAGGAGTCCGTTATACTCCGCTTCATTGACGGTGAGGCCCTCCGCATAAGTGGATCTGGCCCTCACGACTTCCCATCCGGGTAGTTTCCACAGTATTGCGCTGTATGCTCCCCCTCCGCGTCGCACACGAGCAGATCCATCGAAGCTCAGGACGTATAGATCCTCATCCACTTGTACCGCTGGGATCGGGATCTGGATCCGGCGTTTGGGCTCTTTCTTAGGAGCGATCCTAGTCAGCGCTTCATCCAGCTTGGCTCGAGGCGTGATGCTCGCGGCCAAAACTCCCAGGTTCTCACTTCGAACATTTCACGATCTCCAGTGTCCAAGGGGAGAGTAAAGCTGCCCATTGTCCCAACCGTCCTTGTAGACCGGCCGACTTGAACAACCAAGCTGACGTAGAGTGTCGAGTCAAGATCCGGATGGATCTTCCCACCAGCAGGTTATAACTGAGATCCAACACCCGTAGGAGTGCGAGTATTTCCTTCTCCACCGCTCCGTAATTCAGCTCATTCGGCTTTAGCGTTCGGCTGACGAAGGTGACTGGATGGCAGATCCCCTCATGTTCTTGTACCAAAGCCGCTGAGACTGCCCAGTCACTAGCATAAACTATCACCGTAGGTTGACGTTCCGGATCGAAATGGCGGAGGATGGGCGTCGTCGCGATCCTGTTCCTTAGCTCCACGAACGCGTGCTGAGCTCGGATCCACCAAGGCTCCACCTCTTCCGAGTTCTCCTCCGTCGTCTCTATCCAGATTGGATCCTCTTTCCGTTGGTCCCAGGGTGGATCCAGCTCCTGTTTTAGGTCCTCTTCCGGCGTCGTACTACTTGGATCCCTTCGTCGATCCGATATCCCCAGGGCCAGAGCTTGTTGGATCTTGATCCGGACAGCCGAAGTGGCCATCGCAGCAAAATCCACCTCCCTCAATTCATAGGGTACCGCAGCAAACAAAGCGTAATCCTCGATGAACCGACTGTAGTAGTTTAAACTGCCCAAGAATGATTCCATCGCCCGTAACGACCGTGGGAAGGACAGGTCCGCCAACGAAGACAGGTCCTTAGGATTCGCCTCCATTCCTTTCTTGGAGACTCGATGACCTAAGTAATCCACCTTGCGCATCCCCCAATAGCTATTCACCACGCTGATAGAGAGATTCCACTTAGTACACGCCTCCAGTAGGGATGTCACTCTCTCGCACAACTGATCCCACGATTCTGCCGGGATTAGAATGTCGTCGATATAAGATCTGCGTCCTAACACAGACGGGGTCCCAGGATCCCCTGGCTCTCCTGCTTCGAATGGATCCACTTCCGTATGATCTTCCCCGGATCCACCCCTTTCGGGTTCCGGTATTCGGGTGAATCCATAGAGGGCGTTATCGATCAGGCGTTGGTAGATCTGGGGCGCATTCTTCAATCCAAACGGCATCCGGTTCCATTCGAACCGTCCGAACGGTGTGATGAATGCGGATATCGCGCGAGCTCGATCCGTCATACTCACCACCCAGAAACCACTGGCCATGTCTAGAGAACAGTACCAGAGTACTTTATCCAAATCTTCCACCAGCTCATTGATTAGAGGCATCGGATACACCACCAATCGAGTCAGGCCGTTAACTAACCGGTAATCAATGCACAGACGTATATCCACCCCGTTCTTCGTGATGATGATTACCACCGGAGATGCCCATGGGGACGTTGAGAAACTGGTGATCTTGGCTTGCAGCAGGCCCTTAATCAGATCCGATATTGTTCTCGGAACTGAGGTGCCACCTTCCGCACCCTTTGAGCGATCGGCCTCGCATCACCGACATCGATGTCACATTTGACTCCGCGGGCAGCGGGCGGTAATGCATTACCTTTACCAATCAGCAGATGTCGGCTTTCCCAGATCTTCTGACGTAACCGATCCACTTCCGCGGGTTCGTTCGCCCCTGGATCTACTTGACTATCATCAATCGTGACCTCCTCTGTGGTCAGTGGTACCTCCGGGATCACCGCCAGGCCTTCTCCGAGATCCTCGGCGTGTAGATCCCCGCCTTCATGGTAACAGACTTGTTCATCTTCCGTCTTCATCGGATCCACCATTGGATCCAAGCACCGCGACCCTGTCTCACCTGTCAGTCCTTCTGTCTTCGTGAGATCCGGTACCCTGGTACCGGGGAAGCCACCAGTTGGATCGACTTGATCATCTAGCGAGTTTAAACACGACGGTTCTTGTTTGACTAGTGTTACCATTCTCGATAAGGATCCAGGCACTTTGTCCCATGAAAAGCTAGGATCCACTCGGGGGTCAGCGGGATCTGGCGACCCGGCTTCAGCTCTCTGCGATCCTTCATCCACCGACCCTGAGTTATCTAGGGGCTTGCTCCGGGGATCATCCCCTGTCTTGGATTCCACCTCTATCGCTTGGATCTCAATCCGACGATCCCTCTGCAGGATCTTTCGCGGAGTTGGGTATGAAGGCCGATCCACCAAGGGGCCAGTTGGCTCCGCCGGGAGCTCCCCCTCTCCGAGAGATTCGATTTCGGAAGTCGCCTCGTACGCCAGATTCTGCCATTCTCTGTAACGACGGGATCCCACTGACACATATCCAGGTCGCCTAGGGATACCATCCTTTGCCAACCATCGCCCAATCTCCTCATAATGGTCCAGTAATAGTCTCTTGTCGCTGACGTTCGTGACCTGGAGGTATTGTGATCGACCTGGTCCTGGGATTACTGTAGGCACCCACTTTTCGCCCCGAGTGACCCACAGTTTCTCATGTTCCACCCCCTTCGACCGATCTGGCAGTTCCCAGGTTTCTCCGGGCTCGATCCAGGTCGTCTTATCCGCCCTTATGATCCTTATCTTCGCCCCGTACAACGGTCGCCGTCCGCTGAGCTGGATCCGCATCTCGTCGGGGAAACACAGTGTCCCATCCGCCATATCCAACCTCACTCCGGCTGGTACCATGAAATCCATCCCGAGGATGGCGTCCTGACCAGCGAGATCTCCAACCCAAATATCGAACCAGTATACCAAACAACCTGCCAGCGTGATCTTAATCCGCATTCTCCCATTCGTACGATACACGCCTTCTTCAATCCCAGCACAATCTTGGATCCGACTCCCATTCACTTGGCACCCAACCTTACGAGCAAAGGCGGTATCTAGTATTGACACCTCGGCACCACTATCTAGGAGTAGGATCGCTTTTTCATTGTTGATCTTGCCCCCTACCTTGGCCTGTCTGAACCATTTTCCTGGGGCATGGTACTTCCAGTATCCACGGGACTCCCCTGTCAGGAGACCCATGGATCCGACCTCTTCAGATCCCCGGGAACCCTTGGTAGGCTCAAACCATCGACCATGTTGGCGTTTCTCCCAATAACCCCGTGCCTCTCCCCTTTGTAGATCCAGGGTTGAAGAGACTTCGGATCTGGCAAACTCATCCACTTGGCGCAAACTAGAAATCTTGGCAACTGAAACTTCATGTAGATCACGTGTATTATCGACTGGATCTAGGGTCCTGCTACCTGGATCTAGCGATGTCTTGTTCACAAATGCATAAATGCAATACCTAGAACGCTCGGTTCGTACCGGATTCAAACCCGGCGAGCGTCCTAGTTTAACATCTTCTCGGCCACTTCTGGCAACATCCCTCTGTGCTTGGTAGGATCAAACCATTGGCGGATCTGGTTGTAGAATTCCTCCATCGGACACTTGCCGACGTCGTGAATCTCGCCACAACCACGACACACGTAGAAGCAATGATCTCCGGGATGACCTTTCTTGCCACACTTCTCACAGACCAGATGTTTCCAACATCCAGACTCTGTGTGCTTCCGGGATCCGCACTGCGAACGCCTGATTTGCGCTGTCCCATCCATGAGATCTCTGGATCTGTACATCCCACGGTCCCCGGGTATGGTATCCTCCGATCGAGAGTTGTCTTCGGTCTTCGCCGTACGATCGTTGGGTGCAGTGAGACAGACTCGGCGGTAATCCTCGGGGTCGGAGTCCGAACCGTCGGATCCCGATTCAGTTCCTGAGTCGGGCGCCGTGACTTGGTGGACACGTCGAGCTGGAGCCGTGGGCGTCGGAGCCTTTTGGCGATACTTGCCGGATCCGACCGCCGCCTTCTTCTGGCGGTGTTTCGCGCGATCCACCGCCCGCAGCACTTCCTCAAGCTCGTCTGCGTCGGGAAGTCGTAACAGGGCCAGCCTGTCGGCCAGACCCACGTCTCCCAGCGTCTCGGTGAGATGATCCACGTGTTTCCGCAGTACCTTGGATCCCCCATCCTTGATCTTCAACTTGGCCCGTAGACCGGCCACATTTAGTCGATATAGGTATTCTAGCGGGGATTCATCCGATCTGCGGCGAGCATGGTAGTATTGTCGTGCCACCGACACCCCCAATCCACAGTACTGGGTCTGGAAACTGCGCAGCAAATTCGGCCATTTGTTCCTGGTGGATCTGCCCAGCTGCCGATACCAGTTCCTGGCTGGCCCCGCTAACAGATCCGCAAAGGTCAAACACTTCTCAGCATCCGACGCTTGATCTCTCATGAGGGCCGACTTGACTTTGCTGATCCATGTTCGCGCTCGGCCTTCGTCTTGATCCTTGCCCGTGAACTCCTTCAGATCCGATATGGCTGAGATCCGTATCCTCTGGATCATGGACGATCCACCCGCCCCGGCTGCGGCTGTTGCTACCGCCGCTGATAAAGGGGATGGGCCATCCCGATCATCTGGGTCGAGCTCATCATGGGAGTTGTCTCCCTCCACTGACTCCATCTCCACGTCTCGTGCTCCATGTTCGTGGAGCACTTGCGCTTGTGACACGGGCGCTCTCATACCCTGTTCGGCCAGAAAACGACTCATCGCAGCTTCGAAGTGTCGCTGCAGGGTGCCCGAGGAAGTGTCGGAAGAGCCTGTGGCCGTCTGGTCCACTGGCGAGACCGGATCCGTGAGGCGATTACCTTGAGCCCGATCTGACGATAACCCCACTGGCTTCTTGCCGGTCATGGCTCGATCCTGGCCAGATTGTATCAAATCACGGGTAGGGCGCACTGGATCCCGAGTCTTCACGCTCAGAGGGCGCTCCCTGTCCCCGGATTCTCGCCCGCGCTTCCAGCATGGATGCCCCGGAGGGTCCTAACGTCATGCGTCGGGGCACGGACGGCGTGTCGGACCCATCCTCAGCCGCGGATTCGTAGTTCGAGGACGCAGCTTGGCTGATCCTCGGTGACGACACTGGATCCATAGTGCGCGACCTTTCTCCGGTGATGGACTTAGCTCTGGCAAAGAGGTCCCGCGTCGCGGATACTATGAGATCCAAATCTAGCTCGACGATATCCTCTGCGTCGAACACACCAGCTACGATGCCCGACTCCGTAAGCAAACGTAATAGACCTTTGACTGCCACCAACTTGTTCGCCGTTTTTGTTGGTGCTCTCACCGGTTCCCTTGGATCTTCGATCTGTCGTGGATTCAGGATCCGCATGACAGGATCTTGATGCAGAAAATCGCGTAGAGCTTGGTGGCGATACACAAACTCAAGATCCTTGTCAGACCAGCTTGACCTGGATCCAGCTTGGTCTTCTTCCGACTCTGGAGCTTGCATCTTCTTCCACGTAGTCTTACTCGTTTTCGTCTTCTTTCTCGTTTCTTCGACTAGCGGGCTTGGGTTTAGGTACGGTGTTGGCTTAACCGGTGAATCTGCAAATGCATACCGTTTCGCCTTCACTTTCCCTGGCTTTGTTAGCGGATCTTGACGCAAGTCAAGATCCGCAGGGGTCCCCGAGGGGGCCTGGGGAGGATAGAGAGGATTCTCTTCTAGATCCGGATCCACCTCTCTTCCGTCGACAAAGTTCCTCCCAGGACTCCATCGATCCGCGGATCTTGTTTCATTCAACAGCGTCTTCGTCGATCCGACCTCCGACGACGCCTCTTCCCCTGGCTCAATCTTCACTTGAGCATCTTCTTGGGACTCACGGTGAAATCCCGAGTCACCAAAAGATCCGGGCACGCGCATCATTGTGGTGTAGCGGGATCAGCAAAATCTGCGAGATTGTTGGATCCAACTTACCAACTCAATCCCAGCTAAGCAAAACCGAGAGTCAACCACTGCTTGGTTGGTTGGCAAGTACTTGGGATTGCATCCAGCTCAGTCCTCCTCATTATCCAATTCACCATGTCTTTGACAACCCGTTCACGAACCAGCAATGTATCTTGGAAGTAGTGATGTGATATTGCGCTTATCAAAACAATAACGTATTTGCCAAATGTCAAATGTTTCCCTGCAAGTACTGATTTCACAAAAAAGCAAGAATCTCATTGCAGTTGTATTATCAGAAGGTCTGCTGGGAACTCAGCATTTTGTAGCGACTGGTCTAAATGAAACCCAGATTTATGAAATTAAAGAAGTCGATTTAGGCACATAAGGGTTCAGAATTTTTGGAATAATTATCCCGCCAAAGCGAAGCGGAGGCGGGAAGGCAAATTTTTAGAATAAACCCTAAACTATCGCCGCGTAGCGGCGGCGCTAATAGCAACTCTAGCGGCGTACGGAGAATTCACCATCTGTTCCGAGGTATTGATGCTCAGCGGTCCAGCGGCGGAGTTGCACTTAAACTCTGTGTGCAAATGCTCGCAAGTCTCACACTACAGTAACTATTGCTGTGGTTACAGTATGTGACTTGTTTTGCATACATGTAAGTACGTAGCATTATGCATGGGAAAATCTTTGGAGTTCGAGCTTTAGGACCCAAATTTAGCGATATGGTGTACCCAAAAAGGATCGAAAGGTCTCACTGTAGCCTACAATTTGTTGGTCTCGTTGGCTTAGGAACTGCTGACGAAAGTTGTTTCGCTGGCGATGGGCTATCGGTGCAACAGCCGACCAAACAGCCTCATCCTGTCCGACTGGAGTCTAACCCGTGCCGGAGCTGAGCTCTGGCAATGGAAGAAGAAATTGCGAGTGGCGTTTGGATTGGTAAAGGTCCCTGGTGGAACAAAGCCGGTGTACAGCCGAGTAGCCGAGTTCAAGGCACTCGGCGAAGGCCAAAGCAAAATTCCTTTGCCAAAGACCCCGGAGACGAAGAGACGTGAAGTATTCCGCGCTACGCAAGTGTGGTGAAGTGCTCTCTCAAAAATAAGAGAATGGACCTAACGCGGAGTCACTACCCCGAATCAGTGACAATTTCAAGCGATTATGTTGGTCTCGTTGGCTTAGGAACTGCTGACGAAAGTTGTTTCGCTGAACGAAAACTACCTTTAATAGTGCGTTTATATAGTTTATTTCCTGAAATTTTAATCCAGCATCGGCGGAGCACTATAAACTGCTTGATGTATACTTAGAGCAATCTGAAGCTTTTCGTTTCTTGTCCACAGCCATCACTAAATCCTACTTGGCACTATTCATTATTTCAAAGGATTGATCCTTAGCAAACACCTTTGAGGGAAGCTTCACCAATGGAGAACTCCGAATAAATTAACACCGCACTATTATTGTAGCAGTTATGTACGCAGACAACGAAGCCCAACCCATGAATTCACGGGACCAAAGCCAAAATGTATTTTGGGTACAGCACATTCCCGTACAGTGTAATGTTAACCGCTTGATTACCAACGTCGTAAGATACGACATGGGGAAAATCGGAAGTCGTAACTTACGACATTGCATGCGCTCATATAGAATTTGGCTCGGCTAGGAATTTTCATTACTTTATTCAAGTCAAATACACCGTTGTCAATAATATCCGAACAAACAGGTTTTTGAGAAAATGAAGAGAGTGGTACGAAAAAGGAGTCGTGGAAAGGGCATTTCTACTGGAAGGGAGCAACGCTTGAGGCCACTCATTTCAAGTTTTGCCGGGATGACGCGACTCCGCTCCAGCACGCCAAGGAATTCTGCTGCTTCTGCAGCTTCCGCCGCAGATCTCACTGCTTCCGCTCGCGAGATCGATTTCCCGCATCTTTGGCGCCAGCTTCAGGCAGCAGGATGGAAGAGCAAGCGACCGTCAGGGCTATCGTCGGAGTGGAGATATGCAACCCCGGACAACGAACACGTGTTCAACGGCGAGACTGCGGTAATCGTGCATGCGCTGGAGACTGGTTTGATAGGCGAAAACGAGGATGTGATGACTCAGAGCGCAGCTCCAAGGGCAAGAATGAAGCCGCTGGGCGGGAGCTCGACGCCCTAAAGAGCAAGTCCAAGTGCGAGTGCTGAGTCACCGGGCTTGAGGACGGGGCCAACTCACGCCAGCACGACGGCAGCTAGAAGCACGGCTAAAACTACAAGGACGGCTGCACTGAGAACAAGCACGGGTACGACTACGGAAGCAAGCACAGCGACCACCTGCACGACCAGCGCAGTCCAGAAAGTGGCGTCTTCGGCGGGTTGCTCGAGCGCAGCAAGCGGAATGACCCAACGCACGGGCAGGGCACCGAGTATGACAGCGTCGCCCAAGGACGGTAGTACGACGGCAACACAGCGTCTTGCGGCCAAAAGCTTGGCCACGACGATCCACGGCGCTGGTGCTGTGTGTTGCGACGTCATGCCACCGCACCCGGTGACAGCGCGCGCTCCAGGAAAGCGGCCGGCACGTTTGCAGGAGCTGTTGGATGAAGAGATTGATGTGACATCGTCGTCGCAGATCAACACCAACACCCAGTTGTCACAGAGGATGCTCGACGCACTGTTTAACAGCGCTTCCGAGGTCGATCTCTCACAGTCGGCAGTGTCACGCGCGTTCGGCGTGTCGCCAAACGTCTTAGTTGAGGGCAACTCGGATCCAAACGTCGCCGCATCGCTGCAAATTCTTTCAGAGGCGTATGTCCCCGATAGCGACACCGAGCTGTCCGTTCCTACCGGCCCTGCTGGAACCTGTCAAAGGCGTAAGCTGCGCATTAGGAAGGACGTGAACTACGTCCCGGATGATGAGCGCATGAGCGACTACGAGAGCTACAGCTCGGGTGAGAGTGACGATTAAGCGGTCGCGGATGATGACGACAGTATCGGACGTAACAACTCGGAGGAGGATGACGACGAGATCACTGACGCTGACGCCGTCGGAATGGACACATCTTTTATCGAGGCGCTGTATCCGGTACACGGATCCACCCAGATCAACAATTCTGTGTTTCCTTTGAGCGACTTGGGTAATGAGGCGATGTGATCCATGGCTATGATTTGGAAAGGGTAAGTCGCTTGGACATTCCCAGGTGACTCCCCTTCGATTGTGGGCCTGCCCTTGCCTGTCTCACAATCCACACACTCACCGACATATCGTTGCACACTCTTGAACAGTCCCCTCCAGTGGGAACAATCCCGGATCTGTTGGTAGGTCCGACCAATTCCCTGATGTCCACCTTCTAAACTAGCGTGATAGTGATGTAGGACATCCTGTTGTAAGGTTTCCGGCATCACCAGTCTCATCAATCCATCCCGATCCTCGTTGACTCTCTTCGTAGGGGGACAATAGAAGAGCAAGTCATTCAGATCCACTGCATAATCCGTAGCGATGATACTGTAGGATTTGGTATCCTCCCGACTCAGGTCTCGTACACCCCCCATCAGATACTTCTTCAGTCCCAAGATCCACGCTTCTTCGTTCTGTGCTTTGAGGATCCGCTCAATGCGGACTCCCTTCACAAATGTTTCATCGAGAATCTGGGGTTGGATCCAATCTTCCCTCTGGATCTAGTGACAGCCATTACCTGGACTGTCCTTTTCCCGGATCCGACCACCACCACTTCGTCTAGTCGGTTTAACGTGACGAGATCCTGACGCTCGGCCTCTCTCTCCACCTCGACACCACACTGATTCCGTAAAGCGGCACTGGCCAAACTATCTGCACTGGCATTCCAATCTCGCTAGACATGTACCAACTCGTGATCCATCCAACCACGCAGGTGGACCATCACCTTCTGCCGTAACAGCGTTAGGGCCGGGGCCTTGCAGTCAATCTCACCTCGCACCTGTCTGATCATCAAGTTTGAATCCCCACAAATCACCAGCCTTTTCGGATTCTGTCCCTTTAGTAGATCCAAACCCAGCAGGAGTCCGTTATACTCCGCTTCATTGACGGTGAGGCCCTCCGCATAAGTGGATCTGGCCCTCACGACTTCCCATCCGGGTAGTTTCCACAGTATTGCGCTGTATGCTCCCCCTCCGCGTCGCACACGAGCAGATCCATCGAAGCTCAGGACGTATAGATCCTCATCCACTTGTACCGCTGGGATCGGGATCTGGATCCGGCGTTTGGGCTCTTTCTTAGGAGCGATCCTAGTCAGCGCTTCATCCAGCTTGGCTCGAGGCGTGATGCTCGCGGCCAAAACTCCCAGGTTCTCACTTCGAACATTTCACGATCTCCAGTGTCCAAGGGGAGAGTAAAGCTGCCCATTGTCCCAACCGTCCTTGTAGACCGGCCGACTTGAACAACCAAGCTGACGTAGAGTGTCGAGTCAAGATCCGGATGGATCTTCCCACCAGCAGGTTATAACTGAGATCCAACACCCGTAGGAGTGCGAGTATTTCCTTCTCCACCGCTCCGTAATTCAGCTCATTCGGCTTTAGCGTTCGGCTGACGAAGGTGACTGGATGGCAGATCCCCTCATGTTCTTGTACCAAAGCCGCTGAGACTGCCCAGTCACTAGCATAAACTATCACCGTAGGTTGACGTTCCGGATCGAAATGGCGGAGGATGGGCGTCGTCGCGATCCTGTTCCTTAGCTCCACGAACGCGTGCTGAGCTCGGATCCACCAAGGCTCCACCTCTTCCGAGTTCTCCTCCGTCGTCTCTATCCAGATTGGATCCTCTTTCCGTTGGTCCCAGGGTGGATCCAGCTCCTGTTTTAGGTCCTCTTCCGGCGTCGTACTACTTGGATCCCTTCGTCGATCCGATATCTCCAGGGCCAGAGCTTGTTGGATTTTGATCCGGACAGCTGAAGTGGTCATCGCAACAAAACCCACCTCCCTCAATTCATAGAGTGCCGCAGCAAACAGTGCCTAATCCTCGATGAACCGATTGTAGTAGTTCGAACTGCCCAAGAAGGATTGCATCGCCCGTAACGACTGTGGGAAGGACAAGTCTGCCAACGAAGACAGGTCCTTAGGATTCACCTCCAGTCCTTTCTTGGAGACTCGATGACCTAAGTAATCCACCTTGCGCATCCCCCAATAGCTCCTCACCACACTGATAGAGAGATTCCACTTAGTACACGCCTTCAGTAGGGATGTCACTCTCTCGCACAACTGATCCCACGATTCTGCCGGGATTAGAATGTCGTCGATATAAGATCTGCGTCCTAACAGAGACGGGGTCCCAGGATCCCCTGGCTCTCCTGCTTCGAATGGATCCACTTCCGTATGATCTTCCCCGGATCCACCCCTTTCGGGTTCCGGTATTCGGGTGAATCCGTAGAGGGCGTTATCGATCAGGCGTTGGTAGATCTGGGGTGCGTTCTTCAATCCAAACGGCATCCGGTTCCACTCGAACAGTCCAAATGGTGTGATGAATGCGGATATTGCGCGAGCTCGATCCGTCATACTCACCACCCAGAAACCACTGGCCATGTCTAGAGAACAGTACCAGAGTACTTTATCCAAATCTTCCACCAGCTCATTGATTAGAGGCATCGGATACACCACCAATCGAGTCAGGCCGTTAACTAACCGGTAATCAATGCACAAACGTATATCCACCCCGTTCTTCTTGATGATGATTACCACCGGAGATGCCCATGGGGACGTTGAGAAACTGGTGATCTTGGCTTGCAGCAGGCCCTTAATCAGATCCGATATTGTTCTCGGAACTGAGGTGCCACCTTCCGCACCCTTTGAGCGATCGGCCTCGCATCACCGACATCGATGTCACATTTGACTCCGCGGGCAGCGGGCGGTAATGCATTACCTTTACCAATCAGCAGATGTCGGCTTTCCCAGATCTTCTGACGTAGCCGATCCACTTCTGCGGGTTCGTTCGCCCCTGGATCCACTTGGATGTCGTCAATCGTGACCTCCTCTGTGGTCAGTGGTACTTCCGGGATCACCGCCATGCCTTCTCCGAGATCCTCGGCCTGTAGATCCCCACCTTCATGGTAACAGACTTGTTCATCTTCAGGCTTCGTCGGATCCATCACTGGATCCAAGCACCGCGACTCTCCTTCACCCGTCATTCCTTCAGTTTTCGTGAGATTGGGTATCCTGGTACCGGGGAAGTTTCCTGTTGGATCGACTTGATCCTCCGGTGAGTTTACACACGACGGTTCCTGTTTGGCTAGTGTTGCCACTCTCGACAAGGATCCAGGCACTTTGTCCCATGGAAAACTCGGATCCACTTGTGGGTCAGCAGGATCTGGCGACTCGGCTTCAGTTCTCTGCGATCCCCCATCCACCGACTCTGGGTTATCTAAGGACCGCCTCTGGGGATCATCCCCGGTCTTGGATCCAACCTCTATCGCTTGGATCTCAATTCGACGATCCCTCTGTAGGATCTTCCGCGGAGTTGGGTATGAAGGCCGATCTACCAAGGGGCCAGTTGGCTCCGCCGGGAGCCCCCCCCTTCTCCGAGAGATTCGATCTCGGTAGTCGCCTCGTACGCCAGATTCTGCCATTCTCTGTAACGACGGGATCCCACTGACACATATCCAGGTCTCCTAGGGACACCGTCCTTCGTTAACCATCGCCCAATCTCCCCATAATGGCCCAGTAAGAGTCTCTTGCTGCTGACGTTCGTGACCTGGAGGTATTGTGATCGACCTGGTCCTTGGATTACTGTAGGCACCCACTTTTCGCCCCGAGTGACCCACAGTTTCTCATGTTCCACCCACTTCAACCGATCTGGCAGCTCCCAGGTTTCTCCGGGCTCGATCCAGGTCGTCTTATCCGCCCTTATGATCCTTATCTTCGCCCCGTACAACGGTCGCCGTCCGCTGAGCTGGATCCGCATCTCGTCGGGGAAACACAGTGTCCCATCCGCCAGATACAACCTCACTCCGGCTGGTACCATGAAATCCATCCCGAGGATGGCGTCCTGACCAGCGAGATCTCCAACCCAAATATCGAACCAGTATACCAAACAACCTGCCAGCGTGATCTTAATCCGCATTCTCCCATTCGTACGATACACGCCTTCTTCAATCCCAGCACAATCTTGGATCCGACTCCCATTCACTTGGCACCCAACCTTACGAGCAAAGGCGGTATCTAGTATTGACACCTCGGCACCACTATCTAGGAGTAGGATCGCTTTTTCATTGTTGATCTTGCCCCCTACCTTGGCCTGTCTGAACCATTTTCCTGGGGCATGGTACTTCCAGTATCCACGGGACTCCCCTGTCAGGAGACCCATGGATCCGACCTCTTCAGATCCCCGGGAACCCTTGGTAGGCTCAAACCATCGACCATGTTGGCGTTTCTCCCAATAACCCCGTGCCTCTCCCCTTTGTAGATCCAGGGTTGAAGAGACTTCGGATCTGGCAAACTCATCCACTTGGCGCAAACTAGAAATCTTGGCAACTGAAACTTCATGTAGATCACGTGTATTATCGACTGGATCTAGGGTCCTGCTACCTGGATCTAGCGATGTCTTGTTCACAAATGCATAAATGCAATACCTAGAACGCTCGGTTCGTACCGGATTCAAACCCGGCGAGCGTCCTAGTTTAACATCTTCTCGGCCACTTCTGGCAACATCCCTCTGTGCTTGGTAGGATCAAACCATTGGCGGATCTGGTTGTAGAATTCCTCCATCGGACACTTGCCGACGTCGTGAATCTCGCCACAACCACGACACACGTAGAAGCAATGATCTCCGGGATGACCTTTCTTGCCACACTTCTCACAGACCAGATGTTTCCAACATCCAGACTCTGTGTGCTTCCGGGATCCGCACTGCGAACGCCTGATTTGCGCTGTCCCATCCATGAGATCTCTGGATCTGTACATCCCACGGTCCCCGGGTATGGTATCCTCCGATCGAGAGTTGTCTTCGGTCTTCGCCGTACGATCGTTGGGTGCAGTGAGACAGACTCGGCGGTAATCCTCGGGGTCGGAGTCCGAACCGTCGGATCCCGATTCAGTTCCTGAGTCGGGCGCCGTGACTTGGTGGACACGTCGAGCTGGAGCCGTGGGCGTCGGAGCCTTTTGGCGATACTTGCCGGATCCGACCGCCGCCTTCTTCTGGCGGTGTTTCGCGCGATCCACCGCCCGCAGCACTTCCTCAAGCTCGTCTGCGTCGGGAAGTCGTAACAGGGCCAGCCTGTCGGCCAGACCCACGTCTCCCAGCGTCTCGGTGAGATGATCCACGTGTTCCCGCAGTACCTTGGATCCCCCATCCTTGATCTTCAACTTGGCCCGTAGACCGGCCACATTTAGTCGATATAGGTATTCTAGCGGGGATTCATCCGATCTGCGGCGAGCATGGTAGTATTGTCGTGCCACCGACACTCCCAATCCACAGTACTGGGTCTGGAAACTGCGCAGCAAATCTGGCCACTTGTTCCTGGTGGATCTGCCCAGCTGCCGATACCAGTTCCTGGCTGGCCCCGCTAACAGATCCGCAAAGGTCAAACACTTCTCAGCATCCGACGCTTGATCTCTCATGAGGGCCGACTTGACTTTGCTGATCCATGTTCACGCTCGGTCTTCGTCTTGATCCTTGCCCGTGAACTCCTTCAGATCCGATATGGCTGAGATCCGTATCCTCTGGATCATGGACGATCCACCCGCCCCGGCTGCGGCTGTTGCTACCGCCGCTGATAAAGGGGATGGGCCATCCCGATCATCTGGGTCGAGCTCATCATGGGAGTTGTCTCCCTCCACTGACTCCATCTCCACGTCTCGTGCTCCATGTTCGTGGAGCACTTGCGCTTGTGACACGGGCGCTCTCATACCCTGTTCGGCCAGAAAACGACTCATCGCAGCTTCGAAGTGTCGCTGCAGGGTGCCCGAGGAAGTGTCGGAAGAGCCTGTGGCCGTCTGGTCCACTGGCGAGACCG
The DNA here is from genome assembly GCA_011320135.1 of Phytophthora betacei. Classification (NCBI taxonomy): domain Eukaryota; phylum Oomycota; class Peronosporomycetes; order Peronosporales; family Peronosporaceae; genus Phytophthora; species Phytophthora betacei. The sequence goes on from JAANHX010000505.1 coordinate 147,253, forward strand.
GATCCGTGAGGCGATTACCTTGAGCCCGATCTGACGATAACCCCACTGGCTTCTTGCCGGTCATGGCTCGATCCTGGCCAGATTGTATCAAATCACGGGTAGGGCGCACTGGATCCCGAGTCTTCACGCTCAGAGGGCGCTCCCTGTCCCCGGATTCTCGCCCGCGCTTCCAGCATGGATGCCCCGGAGGGTCCTAACGTCATGCGTCGGGGCACGGACGGCGTGTCGGACCCATCCTCAGCCGCGGATTCGTAGTTCGAGGACGCAGCTTGGCTGATCCTCGGTGACGACACTGGATCCATAGTGCGCGACCTTTCTCCGGTGATGGACTTAGCTCTGGCAAAGAGGTCCCGCGTCGCGGATACTATGAGATCCAAATCTAGCTCGACGATATCCTCTGCGTCGAACACACCAGCTACGATGCCCGACTCCGTAAGCAAACGTAATAGACCTTTGACTGCCACCAACTTGTTCGCCGTTTTTGTTGGTGCTCTCACCGGTTCCCTTGGATCTTCGATCTGTCGTGGATTCAGGATCCGCATGACAGGATCTTGATGCAGAAAATCGCGTAGAGCTTGGTGGCGATACACAAACTCAAGATCCTTGTCAGACCAGCTTGACCTGGATCCAGCTTGGTCTTCTTCCGACTCTGGAGCTTGCATCTTCTTCCACGTAGTCTTACTCGTTTTCGTCTTCTTTCTCGTTTCTTCGACTAGCGGGCTTGGGTTTAGGTACGGTGTTGGCTTAACCGGTGAATCTGCAAATGCATACCGTTTCGCCTTCACTTTCCCTGGCTTTGTTAGCGGATCTTGACGCAAGTCAAGATCCGCAGGGGTCCCCGAGGGGGCCTGGGGAGGATAGAGAGGATTCTCTTCTAGATCCGGATCCACCTCTCTTCCGTCGACAAAGTTCCTCCCAGGCCTCCATCGATCCGCGGATCTTGTTTCATTCAACAGCGTCTTCGTCGATCCGACCTCCGACGACGCCTCTTCCCCTGGCTCAATCTTCACTTGAGCATCTTCTTGGGACTCACGGTGAATCCCGAGTCACCAAAAGATCCGGGCACGCGCACCATTGTGGTGTAGCGGGATCAGCAAAATCTGCGAGATTGCTGGATCCAACTTACCAACTGCGCCCAGACACCGACTAACGGAGGGGGTCCCCCGATGATCCGTGTTCTGCTGAACTTTCCTCACCTTGTGTACCCGTCGGTTGGGTGGGATCTTGCTCTCTCGGTAACTTCCGAAGAGTTCAAGTGGTGAAGCTTGAGTGTCTTGGCGAGACGTGGGGATGGGATGGAGCAGCAGTGGTAATATCTTCACTCTGCGTCCGTGGTTGGTTCCGAATCCTAAGCGAATATTCGAGCTTATGGATCCAGGGCTAGATCGTGGATCTGGCCGTAGGGTTGCCTTGCGGGTGTGTTCCCTTGCCTTTGTGTGTTCCTTTACGTCGTACTTGCCGCCTCCTGTGACAGGATCTTGAGAGTTGAGAGCCTCTAGGGTATAACCGACCAAGTAGTAAATTCGGTCAACCTGTCGGATTTGCACGTGTAAAGGAAAACTCACTAGGTTGTAGGATCTGGCCAATGTATTATCCAGTTATCGCTACCAACACTAGATTCGCAATTCCCAACCTTCTCCGAGCTCGTACGGCCAATGTAGTTCCGGTTCTTGAGGGCAGGAAGGCACTTGCGTGTTACTGTGCAAATAGAAGTCTGTATTGATACTTAAGCCTATACCTGCCTGGATTTCTACCTTCTGTGTCTTTTACCTGTTAAATCCCTTACCAGGCTCGGCTGCATGTCCCTTCTCTCCTTGATTCATCATCCCAGCTGTATTATCCTCAGATCCACCGGGTCCATGGCGTAATCATTATGGTCACCCTATTATGGGTACACTCATCCGGATCCAGGTTGCTTAGATCCACTTCACTGTATGTGTATGCTCGTCACGGATCCGAGCTCTCAAATCCTCCAACATCGTTCCGCGCCCGTCTGTGATCTCCATTGTCCCACGAAAGTTTGCGATCCACTGCATCCATCATCCCTGTATCCCGGATCCAGGTCCCTCTATGCGGGATCCTCCCCTCCTTAGATCCGAACTCGGACGTATGGGATCCGGGACACCTCGCGGTGGATCTTGACTTCTCATTAGTCGTGGCTACTAGATCCACCTTCAGATGACACATACCAACATTCCTTCATAGGATCCACACTCGATCCACCGTTACATAGTATATCCCATATCCACTTACGTGAACCCAGGTAAGGGTGGATCCGAGGTATTCCTTGGTGGATCCTGCCTTCCCATACATAACCCATACCAGATCCATCGTCGGCTCATACGGGATGCCGCTCATCATGACCAATCCACCTCAGGCAACGTGAATCCCTACCTGGCGATCCAAATCCTCTCTAATCACTTGAAAATATCACTGATTCGGGATAGTGACCCCTTGCTGGGTCCATTCTCTTATTTCTGAGAAAGCACTTCACTACAGAGACGTTTGCGGGGTTTCTCTTCCTCATTGATAGCAGCTTTGGGAGTGCCCTTAGCCTTGACGGCCGGGCTCTCAGAGCGCACAGACGTCCTGGGACTGTGATCACCTTGATCACTAGCGAGCGACTGCACGCTGTCATCCTTGTGCTCGCTGGGCACGGGGCTGCGCCCTCCCGCAGAGCCCGCAGGACCATCGTGCGTGCTCTCGGACTCAACTCCGTCCTCACTTCCAGAGTCGAACTCACGTTCTACGAACCGAGGGTTCAGACGATTGTCTGGAGAGGCCGAGGGCGACGGGCTGCGGCGCTTGCTGGTTCGCTTGCCCACAACCTTGTCGCCCGATGAACCGATCGCCTCGGAGGCCACCTGAGTAGCCTCCTTAAGTGCCGAGCCTTTGCCGTGAGGCTTAGTGCTCTTGGTTTGCGCCTTTCCGGCAGCAGCCTTGGAGCGTGCCTTTGCACCGTTCTTAGCAGTGCCACGAGGCATGGTTAACGATCGAAGTGGAAGACCTAGAAGAAGAGCGCACAGACTGCTGCTCTTGGCTCTAACTGTGAAGTGAGCATCCGCCGCGCTCGCGCGGCCAAGTCGATGGTTTTCGACTTTGAGAATGAAAGTTTGTGACGAACGCCTCTTCATTCTGATTGGTCGGTAAACCGAACCTAAGTGGGGGAGGATGTAACGGGGTACGTAGCCCTAAGTGTACCCTGGTTACATGAAGTGTGACACGTCATACTTCGGGATATTTGGTACAAAGTACCAAGGTCGTCCAAAGCCAACCATTGGTTGATGACATTGCATTTCTATAGGTGACTTATAGTTTGTATTAAACCCAAGCTTTATCTACCTATAAATATACTCAGTTTACATTCTACCTTAATTAGGTCACTTCGCTCTCTTTTGAATAAAGAGGGGACCTGTGAACTGCCGTTCACTGAGAGTTTGTATACTCTCGGAAGCTAACTTCCTCTAGCGCAAGGTGCTGTGTGACCCCGTCACATACACCTTCCAGCTGGGCAGGCGCTCTATTTGACTGGGCGTACTACACGAGGTTCGGCTATCCTCATAATCAACTTTTATTCGATTTAAAAGCCTAGGCGTCTGAAGCGGGGTAAGACGGTAGCAGTAGAATTTAAGAAAAAAATGAATTTTCAAACTGTCAAATGGGATCTTGACAACAAAACTCGAAAAATTGTTGTTTTTAGAGTTTATCATTTCACATTGAAGTGTCTGAAATACTTGAAGTACTACTGTAGTAATAAAGTACAAGGCGAAGAAGTTACGGCAGGTAAAGGTCTAAAACTCGCACACCACGTAGTATTACTGAGCTAATAGCCTCAAGTGGAGAATTACTTTCAAGTATATACTGCTGGGCCAGCCACGCATCACGAGCAGGCACAGCCGTCTTGCAGTTGTCACTAAACACACCGTCAATTCCCATATCGAACAACGCCAAGTACTCCAGCGTTGCGTTACCAGAGTAATTCGCCGCCAGTCGATAGTTCTCGTCACGCATCGTCCACGTGTGAACCTTCAGACCGGCGGCATGTGCGTCCTCGATAATGTTCGGATACTCAACGATTGCATAGTCAGCGTCTGTGACTCTGCCGTCACCGTTTGAGTCCACGACGCCACCGTTCGCGTCCGCCTTGACAGCAATCGGCTTCAGCAGGTATCGCTTCCAAGGAGAAATAATATCGGCGTACGTGGTAACCTCAGCAAGCCCGGCGGGCGTGGTGAGGTACCCGAAGTAGTCGGTACGGTTGGCCAGAGTCCAGTCGTATGGACGATCGGACGGTGCCTGGAAAAGGACTTCACCCGTCAGCGGGTCATTGCCGAAGCCATCGATTAGCTGCACAAGAGTGAGGTTAGTAATCTCGTTCAGCTCCCGCAGGTTTACAGTCTCAAAGGATTGGATGAAGACGGGGGCGTCAGCGTGGTTCCATCCGTACTTGGTCAGTAGTTCGAGCATAGTGTTTTCAATAGGCAGCCCAAGCGCCTTGTGGAAGCTCGAGTGCTTCACCTCTGGGTAGATGGCAATAGTGCGGTTGTACTCGGCAGACTTGTTTTGTGCGAGCTGGATGACTTCCTCAAATGTCGGGATTTCGTAGAGTCCGTCGAAACTCTGGTCGCGTTCGGGCAACGGCTGCACGGTGCGCAGCGTTTTGATCTCCGCGAGCGTGAAGTCGCTGACGAAATAGCCGAGTATCGGCATACCGTCGACTGTCTTTGTGGTGAGACGGTCAGCAAACTCAGGGTGGTCGGCCACGTTGGTGGTGCCGTCGATGTAGGGTTCGTGACGTACAACAAGTACGCCGTCCTTAGTGCTGACAAGGTCGGGTTCAATGACATCGACGCCGGTTTCAATGGCGAGAGTGTAACCTTCAATGGTGTGGTCGGGCAGATACCCCGGGGCACCCCGGTGGCCAGTGATGGTAGGGTGCTTGAGTGAGCTGAGCGTCCATTCCGGAAAGACTGTCGAAGTCGTCGTTGGCGCCGACTGAGTAATGGTTGCGGTGCCATCCGTGACGGAAGCATCTCCGCAGACGTCGGCTTTAACTTTCACAGCAACGGAGGCCAACAGTGCACTGGCGTACCAAACGTTAACCATGGCCCTTGATCACCTAAAGAAGTTATTGAGACGAAGGGTACCGCCGCAGAGAAGACTGATGCTGCCCTCGTGGCGAATTCGAAAGTGACTTGAATGATGACAGCAGGCGAAAGGATTAGGATTGGACCCCGGACGTTGTCCTGGTCTTTGCTTTGATACTGTAGAGATCATGCGAGGCCGAAGATGGGAACTACAAGCGCCCAGTTTTTGCTACTAAAAAGAGACCGTACTGAATTTCGTGCCGTAACCAAATATCATACGATACATGTATTTCTTTGTAGTAATACTTCTACTAAATTAAATATCCCAGTTTTAAAAAGCTAACAAAATATTTTAATATTAACTCAGAGATAAAAATATTAGTAACTTAGATGATATTTGAGATATTTCCCACTTAAGTACGTTTCTTGTCACCATACCCTCTGCGAGGGCTCACCAAAGAACGAGAACAAGAACAAATACCTTGATTTCACTCTGTCGACTTCAAACAACTGCAACCGTTTGCAGTTTTCCATCTCGATCGGTTTGTCTGTGTCACAGTGAAATACTACATGTAGAGCAAATACTCGTCAGTTTTAAAGTCTACCATCACTACTGCTATCTTAGAACCTGACCGAAAGAGTCTGCCGATAGCCTCGTCCACATCGTGCGTCTCATAAACCTGCAGCCTGTGACGCTGGATAATGCGCTCAGCAGTGCCAACACACCGCACCAACCTTGCCGTCACTCTCACATTCAATGTGAGAGTGACGGACAAATTTTGTCCCGCCTTCTCACTGTTGATTAAAAATACTTCCGTTAGTCGAACATTAACGACATATGATTAAACCGATTTCGGAATCTTTTTATGATACTAATTAATTAAATCATAGCTACTAATAAAAATATTAGTTTTGATAATACTGTATCATTTTGTCTCAAAAGAAAATATTAGGCAATATTTAAATATTAGCTGGTCTGCTAGGTGATATTATCACTATATTAACTTCACCGATTTTGGAGTTACCATTAACCCCTTGATTACCAAGATCGGCCACACATAACACACAAATGGATGTCGTATTATACGACGAAGCCATGTCACGTAAAGTTTGTATGGAGCAGATGTTCGACATGCGGTTAGGATAATTAGCTTTCAGTCGGTTTTGTTGCACAGTGTCGTAAGTCATACGACTCTGCTTGTTTGGGGATGGATCTTATGTCGTATGAGACGACTTCATAGAAAAGAGCGTCGTGACAGAGAAGCCAATCAGTTACAAAAACTTGCAAACTGAAGTCAGTCACTTGCAAAGAAAAGAAAAGATGGTACAGTCGTGCACCTCCAATTCGGCAGGGTGGACCATATCAACAGTGCCAGGGCATAAGTGCACAGCGTAAAGCAAAAAACGAACGCAAATCCAGTGCACTGATTATTTGTTTTGTTAATTCAGTACCAAATTTACGCAAATCTACTGCATAATCTTGGCGTCACACGCGCGAATCGCGGGCGCGCAACAGCGCTTCCGGTCGCGATAGGCATCCGGCAAGGCGGCAACGTCCGCCGACCGCTTAAGAATACTCTGGACGGTAGTGCGCTTTACTGCTTGGGGGTTCTAAAGTGCTCCGTTGCCCAACGAGCAAGTTCGGAGTGAGAGCATGCAGGATCTGACTTGTGCTTCTCGTACAGAGACTGATTTTGTGTGACATGTAGGAGGAAGGGCGATGTCCCATTGTCTTTGACGGTAAAAATCAAAGTGTGTGTTTGTATGAAGACGTCCGATCAAAAAATTTAAAATCAGATCGATGCGGCGTGTCATCCCTTCGCGAGGAGGGGAAAACCGTTGAGGTTAATTGCTAGGGTGGTGATGGGCAAAGGTAATTGCGCATCCGATTCGCGTAATCATAAAATCTGGCAGGGTATCGACTGATACCGGTGCCGAATTGGAGGTGCACGACTGTACATATATTCTGTAAAAGTGCGCCGCAATCTTCACTCATCTCGCAGCATGCATGCAAATCAAACTATGACGCCAACGTTATCGCCGCTCTCACTTTCGTAGCCATCGTTGTCCTCCTCCTCCTCGTCGTGAAGCCGGAGGTCGCGGCGAGTCTTTTGTCGCTTTCCTGCCTTCTGACCTGGACGGCGGAGCACAACGCGCTTGCCCAAGGTCGCGGGGATTGCGAGGCCGCCATCAAAGTCGTCGTACCAGATCTCAAAGCACGTCTTGGCCACGCCTTTGTAGTGACGACGGATCTTATTGCATAGCCAACACTTGGCATTATCCACAGATCAGCGCTCGCAGTAGAACGTGGTGGCAAAAGACTTCTTCTTTGAATCCTGGCGCAGCAGAGCGCACATCTTGCACGAGCGCTGCCGTCTCTTTTGGACCCCACTCACTGTTACCCAATCCTCTGCCTGCTCCAGCGCGTGCGTCAAGCGAACTGCTGAGCACTTTCGTTTCTTGGTGACGTTGGGAGGAGTCGCGACGATGCCGGCGAAGCCTTCGGCCTTGAGCTGAAGCAACTGGTTTTGGAGTACGGAATACCACTCCGTGCGCTTCATTGGCGTTGTGGTGTAGGGATTTCCAGATTCGACCATACGCCAACCTACTTTAGGTCAAGAATCGGTTCGGTCTGATAACCCAGAGCTTAGGAACAAAGGATCACGGTAAGTACTCGGCGATCGGTCCGGATATGCTATCCGGATAGCCGCTGAGCTCAACGGTCGCCTGAACTCAGCTGAAGGGTCGGTAGATGTAACGGGGTTACATGGTGTGGAACACACAGGGGTACGAAGTACCCGGAGAGTTAACAAACTCTCAGTACATAAGTTGGAGAGTTAACAAGGTATCTCAGTACGTTGGCTGAAAGCCACACGTTATGCATTTGATTAGGTTTAACTATGCTAGATAGTTAAAGAGATACATTTACCCCTAGGCGGCTTGGCCGCAATAATAGTAAATAAAGCACTTCTGGTTTTGAAGCATAAAAGTTAAGGTATTAACTTTGAGCCCTGGTCTTGGGCTGTAAGTGTCCTTTGGATAAGGAACTTAGTATTAGTGACTCTTTGAGTCGAACGTCTTCCTCTGACGCTAAAGCTACGGCAGCCCCGCTGCACTTGGTAGCACTTGTAGTCAATCCCGCTCCTGAGTCGGTTGACTATATCCTCTGCGAGGATGGAACACCCCGTGTTCGCGAATTTGCCCCCGGCGCAGCAGAACGCGCTTACTAAGCTTATGTCCTTGCTTGGCCCGGAGGGCGTGGCTCATCTTGCATCGCAAGGTCCAGAGGCGGTCACTGCCAGGCTGGAATCGTTCTCCCGCTACGAGAACGCGCTCTTGGAGCATGTCCAAGAGAAGATGAGCGCCGCAACGGCGGCGGCGTCGGTGACGCGTGAAGAGTCTATGAGACTGAAACCGCTCATGGTGAGCGTAAAAACCTTCGAGGGGAAGGATGGAGAGAATCTCCTTCTCTGGACCCGTGAGGTCGAGATGGCCATGGGATCGGCCCTGCTCCAATCTGAGCATCAGCGCGTGGCGCTGGCTATCTCCAGGCTTGGAGGTCGCGCTCGCGAATGGGCACTAACGTGCGGCACGTCTGTTGACGCTGCGTTTCCCACTTGGGATCAGCTGAAGCAACAGCTTTCGCGCGTGTTCGCGCCGCCTAATCAGGCGTACCGTATCCGGTCAAAATTCCTTGCTACCCGCCAGGGTAAGAAGGAGTTATTGGACTATGTCCAAGAGTTGAGAACTCTTATCGCCGGAATGGCGGCGGAACCTCTTCCGGAACTGGTCAGCGTGACCGTGTTCATGGAGGGACTTCGTGTGAGCGCAGCTCGAACGGAAGTGTTCCGTGTACACCCTAACTCTTTTGAAGAGGCGGTGGATGTGGCATTGAATGCCGAGCACAACTTCAGGTCGGCGCGACCTGGTTGGAGCGCTGGTAGCGCAAGCTCTTCGAGCGGTCCAGAGCCGATGGACCTCAGCTATGCTGAAGATGAAGAAGCGGAGCTTCTTGCTGCGGAGCAGCGCGCCGGCATTTGCCGATGCTTTGTGTGCAATAGCACTAAGCACTTGAGGGCCTATTGCCCTCTGCGCAAGAAGTGCGAGGCTCCGGCGAGCCAACCCTCCGGGTCATCGCCGGGAAACGGCAACTCCCAGTAGGCGCGGGGCGGCCTACTGGGGAAGAACCGAGTTCTGTTGTACCTCGAGGAGGTAGAGGGCAACGGGGCTCAGCCCCGAAGAGAGCTGAGCTCTCTCACGAGAAGAGTGTGTGCAAGCCGGGCTTGCTGGTCGTTCAAGCGAACGTGAAGGGCTTTGCAAAGCCATGGAGAGTCTTGATTGACTCGGGAGCCTCGGGCAACTACGCCCGTCGCTCCACCCTGGAAGGGAGTCAGCTGTATGCTGAGGCACTGGAAGTGCCAACGAGAGATACGATCTCTGTCCGTCTCGCGACGGGGACACTGGTAACTGTGTCGAAGGTCTCTGTCGACCTTGGAGTGAAGTTTGAGAACTTCGATAGCGTGGAACGCTGTTTGGTCTTAGACCTGGATGCGAGGTATGACCTCATCCTGGGCATGGCATGGCTGGAACACCATGAGCCATGGATCGACTGGAAGTCGAAAACGCTAGGTGCGTCACACCCTGCTCCTAGTGGAGCTTTGGTGAGTCATGAACCCACCTCTGCTAGGAAGCAGAAGCGCTTTTGGCGCGAGCACGAGGCCGAGGCGGCCGTAGTGCTGGACATTGGTATGTCCGAAATTGTTAGCAACGAGGTTGCTGTTTGCCCTGAGGGCGTACGTGGTGCGGCACGTTATCCGCTGAGCGGTGCAGGTCAGGTCAATGACCAACTGCTGGGTCCTGGTGAGGACGAGCGCGGAGTGGCGCGTAATCCACTGAGTGGTACGAATCTGGTCGATGACCTACCGCTGCGTGACCCGAGGGTCGCGGTCGACTGCGAGTCGAGGCATCATGGGCGTGGCCCAGGAGATGCAGGTGAAGTGACACCTAGTTTACTGTGTGAAGGTCAAGAACATCTTGGCTTTCAGCCGAGTGTCTTGCGAGACACTGTATCCTCTTCGAGGAGTGATGGTGCTGTTGCACCCGGGGGTGGTGACGGAGATGTCGCCCCACCGCCCTCATCCGGCCGGGCTCGGTCGCGGAGGGAGAGGAGAAGAAGACGCAGGGCGTCTGTGACGTCTTCGACGTCGGACGATGTGTCCAACGTGACGAGCGGTGATGCTCCACGTGATTGCTGTGAACAGCTGTATACACTCGTGAACGGAGTGACGGGGGAGGTAGAAGGCGATATCAGCCTTGATACTCTGCCCGCTGCTGATGCTCTGCTAGAGCTGGACGAGATGTCCATTGCCGAGTTCGGCGAAGCCTTAAAGGCAGGCGAGCTAGCCGAGGTGGTCTTGCTGGGACCTGAGGAGGAGTTGAACTCCTCATCCGTCGTGGACGACGCGGTCCTAGAGGACACCAAGAAGGCGCTGAGCGCAAGAAGTGGATCGGCGATCCTCAAAGATCCTTCGGATCCCTTCTACCCGGTGGTGAAGGAGTATGGAGACGTTGTCTCGAAAGACCCACCGACGGGCCTGCCTCCGGATCGAGGCGTGTGTCATGAGATTGACCTGGTTCCTGGAACCAAATACTGCGTAACAAGGCAATGGCCTTTGCCGAGAGAGCAGTGTGACGTCATTGACGCATTCTTCCGTGCGAAGCACGAGGCAGGGATGGTGCGTGAGAGTAAGTCTCCGCACTCGACACCCACGTTCTGTGTCAGAAAGCTGAACGGCAAGTGGCGCATTGTTCATGCTTTTAACAAGCTAAATGCGGCCACTATCCCGGCGCAAACGCCGATTCCTCGCAAGGATGTTCTGCAGAACAACATGGTAGGCTGTACGTTGTACAGCGCGCTCGACTTGGTCGATGGCTACTACCAATTGCTCATGAGAGCGAGCGACATTCCGCTGACAGCGGTGAGTACTCCGAGCGGTATGCTCTGGGAGTGGCTGGTGATGCCCCAGGGGCTGTCGAACGCACCAGCAACGTTCAATCGTCTTGTGACGCAGTTGTTTAGGCCCCACCGGGCGTACGCTCAAACGTACTTTGACGATATATTCGTCCATAGTCGTGCTGAGCACGGAAAGTCAGACGTGGAAAACCACATTGACCATTTGCGAGCGGTGCTCGAGTGCATGCGCACTAATAAGTTGTATGCCAACTTGGACAAGTGCGTCTTTGGCGCGGAGGAAATACCTTTCCTCGGGTGCTTCATTGGGAAGCGAGGCTTAAGGGCAGATCCTGCCAAAGTCAAGGCCATCGTGGACTGGCCGGTTCCCAAGAACCAAAAGGACTTACGCAAGTGGCTAGGCTTAGCCAATTACTTGCACAAGTACAGCGCGAATTACGCGGAGATGGCTCGGCCATTATCAGATTTCCTTAAGAAGGACGCACCATGGTGCTGGAACGTCGAGCACGACGGAGCCTTTGAGGCTGTGAAGGAGAGCCTTCTCCAGGCTCCGATCCTTGCGCTACCGGACCCGGATAGTCCGTTTAGCGTTGTCTGTGACGCCTCCGATTTTGCAATCGGTTGTGCTTTACTACAAGCAGACGCCGAAGGGCGTGAACGCGTGATCGCATTTGAGTCTCGCCAGCTCAAAGCTGCAGAGAAGAACTATCCAGTTCATGACAAAGAGCTACTTGCAATGAAGTATGCTCTAGTCAAATTCAGGGTACACCTGCTAGGCTCTAAGCCTTTTGTGATCTTTACTGATCATGCGTCGTTACGCACTGCGACACAGTCGCCTCATCTCTCTCAGAGAATGGCAAGATGGCTTTCCTTCTTTGCCGAGTATAACTTCGAGGTGAAGTACAAGCCGGGGCGGCTTAATGTAGTGACCGATGCACTCTCGCGCAGGCCGGACTACGAGTTAGCTCATGTCACGACAGTGACGTCGTCAGTGTCTGACTTGATACGCGGAGCGTATGCACAAGACGACATGTGCGTAGCGCTGCTACGGGCTCTTGGGAGCGAAGAGTTTAAAGACTCTGACAAGGAATTGTCTGGGCGCTTACGTGCAAGGCTGCATCGATACTCACTCGATGGCGGCCTGCTGTACTACAGCATCGACTCTGAGGATAACCCTCGTGTAGTCGTTCCTCATGATGAGGATCTAAAGTATCGAATCCTCTATGAGGTTCATGATACGCCCGTGGGCGGGCACTTAGGTCGGGAGAAGACCTATGGCTCGGTGAGCTCGATGTACTGGTGGCCCAAGATGTATAAGTGGGTTGGCACCTATGTACGCACGTGTGAGACGTGTCAACGGACGAAGTCCGCGCCGAGCACGGCAGCGCCATTGGCGAGTTTGCCTGTCCCCAAGGGATGTTGGCAGTCCATGAGTATGGACTTTGTGTTTGGCCTTCCCAAGGACAAGGCCGGAAACACGGGTATTGTGGTCTTTGTAGACCGATTGAGCAAGATGGCTCATTTAGCGGCGGTGCCGGACACCATAGATGGTGAAGGTACAGCTTTGCTGTTTTTAGACCGAGTCTTTCGCCAACATGGCTTGCCTGAGGCAATTGTCTCGGATCGAGACCCGCGCTTCACCGCGAAGTTCTGGACGTCCCTCTTCAGAGTGCTTGGCACTCGTTTGGACATGTCCACAGCGGACCATCCGCAGACCGATGGTCAAACAGAACGCGTGAATCGCGTTGTGGAGGATATCCTCCGAAGCGTATGCGCTGAGGCGCCAAAACGCTGGAGCCAGATGCTCCCACTCGTCGAGTTCGCATTAAATAATGCAGTGCACGCCTCGACAGGCTACACTCCGTTCTATGTGAACGGCTTGGTTAACCCTCGCGTCCCACTGACGCCGCCACGCAGTGGCTCAGGGCTTGATGGGGGAGGGATAGCCGAGCGGCTAGCTGATGTCAGCCCTGTTGCGGCTCGCAAGCAAGTCAATGACTTTGTCTCTTTGAGACTAAGCGTAATGCGTCAAGTACGCGACGCTATGGCTGAAAGCCAAGACATGCAAAAAGAACATGCAGATGCCAAAGGCAGACGCAATGAAGAAAGGTTTGAGGTCGGGGACCAAGTTTTATTAAATGCAAAAAACCTACCTACTCATGCAGTGTCTGCAGTCTTTAAGACAAAATTGAGACCACGGTTCATAGGACCGTTCAAGGTCGTGACCAAGAAGGGCCTAGCGTATACGCTTAACCTTCCGAAGAAGATGCGCACGCATCCAGTCTTCTACGTTGGCTTACTCAAGCCGTATCAGGACCCTGCTCAGGTGAGCGCGGAGGCGTTGGCGCCAACGGTGGCTGGGCCACGACAGGCTGCGCAACAGCGGGAGGCCGAACCACGGCAGGCTGAGCGACAGCAGGTGGTGGGACCACAAGACGCAACAGCAAGTCGATCTGACCTTGCAGCTGAGCGACTTGACGCTCAAGGTCCACGACTCGGTTCTGAACCGACTGTGGTTGTTCAAACCAGTCCACGCGGTGGTTCGTCTCATCGAGACCATCTGCAAGGCGACTCAGAGAGTCAGTCGTATCATGGAGATACTGGTTCAGGGAGCCCACACGTTGCTCCAGCGCGAACACGTCGCTGCGACTCGCGACGCGAGAGTCCAGCTGAGGCTCGGCCTCCTCCTGCTCTGCTCGACGAGCACGGCGAGCTCCACTTCCATGTGGAACGCCTGGTGGCGAGGCGCAGGCGCCAGGGTCGTACTCAGTACCTTGTGAAATGGAGGGGTTATCCTCACTCACAAAACTCTTGGGAGTTTGAGGTTGTCCTCCGGCAGGACTGCCCTGATGTCGTCGACGCTTTTGATCAGGCACACTCACTGCCCCGCCGCTACGGCGTACGACCGCGTCGTCAGGCGCCGAGCGCTTCCCGCCGCTAGAACGCGGGGATGACAGGTCGGTGGCTGAGCTCAAGCTCCGACCAGTGGCTGGAGCAGCCGGCTCATAGGAAAGAGCGGTGCTCGCAGCATGAGCAAGAGGTGGTGACGCCTCGAGGTGATGGGGACGGGGTCCCAGTGTTCGTCGTTGGCTTTCGACTTAGCGAAGTCTAAGCGCAAACGTCTCTCAAGACGAATATCAGTTTCAGAGAAACTTGCTCGAAGAGCATTGTAGGAGGGAAGCCGTCGAGCTCTCTCCACCCAGCTTCGGAATTGTGCTTCATAAGCACGCTGGGATTCCCCAGGGTTGAGAACAGCCGGGATGGTTCGCATAGAGGGAACCGGTTGGCGGTTTAGCTGCATCTGCAGGCGCGCCTGATACTCCTGAGGAGTTGTGACTTGTGGAGTCAGATATCGCTCTCGGAGCCGGTGCCGTTGCACTTGCTCATCAGCAGTCGAGGCCGCAGGCCCACACGTGTACGTGTTCAGCGGCTGCTGCGCCGCGAGGCGGGCCGCTTCGGCAGGGTTCCGCGGCTGGAAGCCGTAGTCACGGCGTGACGTTAGAACAAGTGGTCGGACCACAGGTCGGAACGACTGCGAGCGCTGCTCATTGGACAACTGACGGCCTTGGGCCTCGTCCAGGTCATTCGTAATGACGTTGTGATCGTATCGATCTTCCTCGTCATACCGCGACGATAGCGGTGGCGCATCGCGCAGCGAGCGAATCGGATTCGAACGTTCAGAGAACGGATGCGGTGTCCGCAGGTCTCTTCTTGTTTGAGATCGCGCCGTTGAGCGGCTAGACCTCACAGAGGAAGCTGGGGAAGACGCGGCACCAGTGTGCGACCTCGGAGAGGTTGGGTTGGAGTGATCCTCACTACCCATGGGCTCGTCGTAATCGACTTCGCCCTCTTCGAGTTCCGAGAACAGACCATCGTTCCCTCTGGGCGGCGCCCGCGGCTCTGACGAGCTTTGAGCTTTGCTCTTTTCTTGTTGACGGCTCATGGAGCGTTGACGGTGTCGACGGCGATACTCTTGGTGGTACTCCGCCACCGAAAGAGACGAAGATGCTCTTGGAGCAGTTGCGGAGCGCAGTTGGGGGTCTGGGACCGACGAGGCAGGGGCGGCGCGACGCGCTGGAGACGTTGGGCCGTGGGCCGGAGTGGGAGTGCCAGGCATCAAGGATGCGAACGCGTTTGTGAGCTCGTGGAGCTGCAGAACGCACAGGTGAGGTCTAGTGACCTCCGTCGTCTTGACAAGACGTGACCTCGCCGAGAACGGAAAGTTCGAGAACGGAATGTTCTCATCTTAGTGAGGGAGAGTGTAACGGGGTTACATGGTGTGGAACACACAGGGGTACGAAGTACCCGGAGAGTTAACAAACTCTCAGTACATAAGTTGGAGAGTTAACAAGGTCTCTCAGTACGTTGGCTGAAAGCCACACGTTATGCATTTGATTAGGTTTAACTATGCTAGATAGTTAAAGAGATACATTTACCCCTAGGCGGCTTGGCCGCAATAATAGTAAATAAAGCACTTCTGGTTTTGAAGCATAAAAGTTAAGGTATTAACTTTGAGCCCTGGTCTTGGGCTGTAAGTGTCCTTTGGATAAGGAACTTAGTATTAGTGACTCTTTGAGTCGAACGTCTTCCTCTGACGCTAAAGCTACGGCAGCCCCGCTGCAGTAGAGATCCGAAACGACTACATTTCACTAGATATTTGTATAAGAAGCATAGGATTAAATAGGGGGAGCCGAAAGGGCTCCCAGAAGATAACAGAGCAGAATTTTCCTAGTCCAAGACACGTGTACACTTTTCCGGTAAGTCCCTGCATAGGGCTGGATTATGCCTGCCGTCAATACTCGAGAGGCATAGCTTGTAGGGTATTGACTGGTAGCGCCAAGAGATTAGGTCGGTCCGGGTAGGACAAAGTCTCGCTACGCGCGAAAGAAAGTCTCGCATACTCAGCGGGCCGGTACGTCGGATAGCCCGGGTGCCGTAACACTTCTAGCCGAGCAGCCTCTGCGCTCGGTGACCTGTAAAAGCGCTCGCGCGCCGTCGTTCATCCTTTGGTGGAGGGCACAGGGTTGTGAACGAGCTCAGCCGAATCAAACTCGGTGGAGCCTCGGAAGTGATCTGACTTGGTTAGTCGGAACCGAGTGGAAGCGAGCCACTCGTCTGTCCCGGAAGGGCCGGACCGCGAGGGGACCACCCTCTGCGCAGGCCATACAACCGCCGACCTAACTCGGCGATTCGTTGTGGTTTGTGTAAGGAATCCACATCTGACGGTATTTGTGTGTTCTACTACACCACATTGCGAGGCCGCCATCAAAGTCGTCGTGCCAGATATCAAAGCACGTCTTGGCCACGCCTTTGTAGTGACGACGGATCTTATTGCATAGCCAACACTTGGCATTATCCACAGATCAGCGCTCGCAGTAGAACGTGGTGGCAAAAGACTTCTTCTTTGAATCCTGGCGCAGCAGAGCGCACACCTTGCACGAGCGCTGCCGTCGCTTTTGGACCCCGCTCACTGTTACCCAATCCTCTGCCTGCTCCAGCGCGTGCGTCAAGCGAACTGCTGAGCACTTTCGTTTCTTGGTGGCGTTGGGAGGAGTCGCGACGATGCCGGCGAAGCCTTCGGCCTTGAGCTGAAGCAACTGGTTTTGGAGTACGGAATACCACTCCGCGCGCTTCATTGGCGTTGGCCCCGCTAGTTTGGCCGCTTCCTTGTGAGAGATGAATGCGTTCACCATGACCAAGTCTACCAACCCGATAAATAGGCTTTTATAATACTTGGTAAATTTTATAGATGTCTGCAATGAGTAGGACTGGAGGCGGAGCTGATCATGCACGTCAACTCCGTCCATCCAGCGCTGGTAGTCCGTTACGGGCGCTGGGCATGGCACGGTGATGGCACCGACCCGCTTGACCTTACGCCCGATCGACGCCTTTGACATTACGGCGCCCGTCCACAAGTAGTGCACGGGCTTGCGATCCCACCAGTGAAAGGCGACCAAACGGGGGATCGCATGGGAGCGTGAGAACTTGAACGTTCCACGCGGGATACTCGCTGGCCGTGTCTGGTGCTTTTCTTTGACTACCTGATCGTAGCCCAGGCGGTTTGTCATGATGGTGCCGATAACATACACTTGCATCTTCAGGATCTCTACCGCTAGCAAGATAGATGAGTAGTAGCGGTCAAGCACGACCGCATGCCACGGGTACCGACAGGACGCAAGCACGATGTTCAAGTTCCGCACGACCGCGATAGCACCAGTCTTGGTGTCGAAGTGGGAGTCTCCACCTTCTCGCTTGCCAGCGTACATCTCGAATCTAGTAATATACGACGTTACACTGTCCGTCCGCGAAAAATGTTGTAAGTTATGACATGCAATGTCAACGCAAAGCCTCACCGGTGGCAGTAGGCTGTTCTCGAGTCGCACGTCATAAACATTTTTGTGCCGTATCTATGGGGTTTGTCCGGCATGAACATCCTCGTGGTGTTTCTCTTCGATGTCGCTGGCAGCACGCCCTCGCCAAACGAGAACACCGCCGGTAGCGTCCACCCCGCCAAGAACCGCCTTTGCAATTTGCCCACAACCGGCCGAAGCTTCCACAGCTTATACCGGCTGCGCGGTGCTTCGTTATCGACCATGTGCAGGTCGCGCAGGATGTCGGTGCAGTGATTCCTAGCCATGAACCGTCCGAAGTTCCCCGCAGGCAGCGCCCCGTCCTCTACCATCGTCCAGTGCGCGCTGAAGCGCCACTTCTGCGGGCACAACATGCGTGCCACGAGAAGGCCGAAAACGTGTAGTATCTCATGAGTCTTGTACGCGGGCCTGGCCTTGAGTCGCCTGCGAATCTGGGCCATGGACTCGCGTCGCGAGGAGGCCTGCTTCGATCGGATAGCTGCAGCACGTCGATCGACCTGTTGGAGGCTGTATCGGTTGGGCTCCGTGTTGATGAGCACCCACAACGACTTAGGCATGAAGTAGAATAATGTTAGCAATGGCGAGTCGCACAACGCTCTCAACTCCGGGATCGGCAGAGCTTCTTCAGTCCCGAGACCGCTGTACACTGGAGCGTCGCTCTCGAACGCTGATGATGCAGGAGTCCAAGTCATCTCGCGTAACGCTTTCTCTTGTGTTTTCTTGTTGAGTGTGTTGCTGCCGAGCTGTGTGATAGCCAAAGCTAGTGCGTCTAGAACTGCACAAACCATTTCCGGGCAGAGACAGCGGGCGGCTATGGCATATCGTCCCCAAGCCAATGGATTGGCCGAGCGCATGGTACAGACGGTCACGAGGGCGCTCAAGATGTATGTTCAAGACTTGGATCAGATGGATTGGGATGAGTACGCAGAACGACTCACCTTCGCAATGAACACCGCCCAGGACAGGATCCGGGGCGACACTCCATGTTACTTGGTACATGGGTGGGATCCTAAATCTACCCTAGAAGCGGCCATTCCGGTATGTAGCACCAAGAAGAGAAACCGAGATCCAAGACGATGGCGATACCAATTCCAGAAATATTACCAGCGAGCCAGATCTCAAGTGAACGAACGACTACGAAGTGCGATACAGGATCGAGCGGATCGACACAACGAAGGCGCCCGTCCCCATCGGATCCAAGTGGGATCGCAGGTGTGGCTATATTTAGATCGAGTGAAGGAAGGGTACGCCCGCAAATTAGCCCATTTATGGCACGGACCGTTCCGGGTAAGCGAAAAGATAGGGGAACATGCGGCGAAGTTGGAAACGGCAGGTACCGAATATCGCTTGTTCCCTGTAGTACACGTATCCAAGCTGAAGTTGGTCAAGGAATATCCGGATCGGCCACAAACCCGTCTTTCGGTGGATGAATCCGACCGGGTAGATTTCGACGAGGTCCTCCTACCGGAAGATAGTTGGAATGTGGATCTCGAAGCCGACGAGTTCGAAGTCGAGAAGATCACCGATATGAGGTCAGGGAAGCGAACTAGATACGGACGGATTTACCGTAAATTTCTGGTGTATTGGCGTGGATATGACGAACCCAGTTGGGTAGACGAGGCAGATCTGAACTGTGGAGCATTACTCTATGATTTCTTGCGGGATCGTACGAATCGTAACAGATTCGGCGTGATGCAGTCTCATGAAAAAGAGTAGGGAGGGGACCCATGGATGTGAGTTGGTCATGTCAATGGGAGGATGAAGAAGGGCCCACAGGAAGGGTGTGGGCCAGGAGGAGGAGGATCGCTGATGTGAGTTGGTCACATCGGAAAGAAAAAGAAGGCGAATCCACAGGGGAAGGGTGGATTAGGAAAAATGAGTGAATGTTTATGCATAAGAGTGACGTTTTACGTGTGAGGAGTCATGCTTGATCTCAAGCACGAGCTTTCGGGAGCCCGATCTATACTAACCCAATTGAGACTGGGTCGCAGGAGCTGGATCCGGATGAGATCCAAGGGTGGATCTAACCCGGATCCAGGTGTACACTGAAAGGGCGGATCTAGCCCAGATCCAGGCGTACGCTGAAAGGGTGGATCCAGCCCGGATCCAGGTGTACGTCGGAAGGCTCTGACAGGATTCCTCATTCAACAAGAGAAGGTTAAAGGAATATTCAAGTAACGAAGAGTGGATTAGAATAGCTTATGCATAAAGGTTAGCCCAACCCAGTTTCCAGTCGCTAGTTACTACTATGAAGCGAATCCACGAAGACTGAAACTGGGGGGCGTAGCGTGAAAGAACGATAGGGATCAGGTGGTCTTGGGCTGAACATTGAAGAACTTGCCCACCAGACGCTGGATCTGGTGTCCTGGGTGTTGGCTCGGGTCCCCCCGAAACTGGATCCGCCAAGGCTCAGCTTCATCAATCTTTTGCAAGGCCTCCAGCAGGTTCGTGGGTTCTGGGCGGTGGAGGTTGGGATCCTCCAAGTTGGCTTGACGGGATACAGATCCCGGAAACCAAGTTACCTTATCCCCGCGTCGGGAAAGGTGCAAGAAGGATGGATCCAACAAAATATCCACGTCACACCAACCGTCCTGGATCGCCAACACGAGGATCACGAGAACTTTCTTCCAAGCCCGACCGGCGTGACTACGTCTGTTGCCGCGCTGCTTGTTGAAGTTAAATAACCAGGTCGAGCCCCGCAGTTGGGTGCGAAAGATAGGGAACCGATGAGTGCCTTCCCATATGGCAACCCGGTGCTTGGAAACGAAATCCCGGAACGCACGAACGAACAACCCGAGACACCCGCGCACGTCACTTCGGAAGCTAACCGGATTCACCAGCGTGGTCGTCAGCGTATCCCATGGCGCGGCATCCTGTAGCTCTTCCACGTGAGATCTGGTAGCGAGCAAATCCGCATAGCCGGCCGTCGGGATGACATCCTCTTCCCGAGGGAATATCCACTCAGCTCGAAATGGCAGCTCAGGAAACAGGACAGTGATCTTCATTGTGACGATGGCGACCCGGTTCAGTTTCTTGGCGGACCAAGGCTCAATATCTCTGGTGGCGAAGGCCACAGGAGCACGCCGACCAGGAATGAAGGCGGCATCCGGACCAAACGAAGCCACGGGGAGCTTCCCTGGCAACGACGAGTTAGGAGGAGCAGGGATCAAGACAGATCCAGGGGATCCGCCACCATGAGGTGCCCCCCCCCCCCCCCCCCCCCCCACCATCGCTACCCGGTCCACCATCACTGTCGACCTGGATCGCGGATCCCGCAGTGCCGGCCCCGGATCCGGCCGTATCAGTGACTTGCGGAGGTGGTGTCGAGAGAGACCTCCGCCGAACTTCGGATCTGGACTGGGACAAGGCCCGTCGCGTGTCTTCCTTCAAGGCATCATCAGCGACTCGAGCCTCCTCCGAATCATCTGGGCTTTCATCGTCATCGTCGTCGTCATCGTCATCGTCGTCCGGAGTGAAGGAATAAGGGCCGGAGGACAGCGAACGCTTCGAAGACGATCGGATAGGAGGCCCCGAGCCGTCGGACCAGTCCGATCCCTCATCCTCGTCGTCCTCCGAGCTGCCAAGTCCACAACCAGTGGGGATGACATGTTTGGCTTTCCCTTTCCCGGATCCAGTTCCGACCGGCGGAGAGCCGGTAGAAGCTGGCCGGGGAACGGTAGGCACCGTCACCGAAGGGTTAGTAGTGGATCCCGACTGTGATGAGCCGGATTGGGCCGTAGATGCGACTAACCCCGTCGTAGAAGCAATCGCCGCGGATCCGGTCGAAGCCACTGCCTGGGACGACGGCGCGATAGTGGATATGGTCTTGGACGTAGATCCTGTCTTGGACGTAACTACGGATCCAGTCTTAGACGCCTTGGATCCGGCCTTGGACGCCGATCCCGACTTTTGAGACTGCGACGGATCCCGTCTTGGACGGCACCGTATCCGGCCTCGGATCCGGCCTTAGACGTTTCTGACTTTGAGGCTGCGACGGATCCAGCCTTGGCAGACGATCCGGACTTGGATGTCGTGGATTCCGGCTGAGATGCAGTAGCGGATCCAGTCTTGGGTCCAGATCCAGATTTTGACGTGACAGCAGTGGATCCAGCTTTGGATCCCGCACCCGTTTTGGACGTAGCTACGGATTCGGCTTTGGACTTGGATGCCGGTTTGGATGTGGCGAGGGATCCGGACTTGGATCCGGCACCAGACTTCGAAGGGGAGGCGGAAGGATGGGACGTGGATATGGATCCCGCCTGGGAGACTGAACTGGATTTGGGCTTGGCCTTGGGAGAAGCTCGGACATGCTTATGGGGACGAGGGGATCCAGTACTAGGAGCAGGGGATGCGCTACGCGGTCGTTTCGCGGCTGACGGACCCGCCCCACTTGCAGACGGTAGAGAAACAGAGACGCTAGCAGCAGGAGAGCATCCAGACAGGGGAGGAAGAGAATCCGAGATAGCAGCAGTCACCAAAGTCAGTCGTCGGCGCGCCAAGTCCCGCTCCAATAAGCCACGATCGCGCTCCAGGACTAGCTGCTGGTGCTGAGCAGGAGCAGCAGCGAGCTGATCCCGGAGTTTTGTTGCAGTTGTCTCGGCATTCTTCAATCTGTCACCTGGATCGACATAACAAGTGAATATGGGGTTACTAGCAGGAGACAAAAGAAGATCCACGTACTCATGCGACGGAGCTTGAATTCTAGTTCCGTTTGCGTTCGCTTGGATTCCGCCCACTCGGTAGCCGCCTTGTCACGCTGGAGATCGGTATCCGCCAGCTTGGCCTGGATCTCGTCGCGCACTTGAGTCATGCGGACGAATTCTTCAAGCGCGTAATCTCGCCCAGCAGCTGCTTTCTCGAGCGACTCTTTGGTATCTTTCAGTTCCTCGGAAATACGAGCCAGAGTCACATCCGGCGACGAGGGAGGTGGATTTGGCGCGGGGGACCCTCCACGCGCCGACCCTAAGGCGGATCCGCCATGGGTGGATCCCACATAGTCGTTGGTCACCACCTCTTCTTGCGTCAGGCGCAACTCGTCGCGGAGCCGATCCAAGCTCTCGTCCGCGGCCGCACTAGCAGTTTGGGAATCCTCCAGATCCCGCTCGAGGTCATGGATCCGGGATTGGAGCTGGTGGATCTCGGATCCGGCGAGCGCCATCTCCCCAAGGAGGTGGTCGTTGTCATCTCGCATGCCATCTCGCTGACGGTAGGCGCGATCCAGCCGTCCGGTCAAGTCGCGGATCTCGACCGCTTGATCGGCCAACAAGAGTCGCAGATCCTGTGAACGAGAGGCCGCACGGTGCTCCCACCCTAGGATCTCCATAGCCTGGTCATGGACCTGGGCTCGCAAAGTTTGGAGTTGGGTGGCGTGCGAAGACGCGGATAACGACTGATAAGCCTGCTGAGCAGCCGCCTCCGCCCGTCCGCGCCGCAGCCCGTCGCCCTCGGCCTCTCCAGACAATCGTCCGAACCCTCGGTTCGTAGAACGTGAGCTCGACTCTGGAAGTGAGGACGGAGTTGAGTCCGAGAGCACGCACGATGCTCCTGCGGGCTCTGCGGGAGGGCGCAGCCCCGTGCCCAGCGAGCACAAGGATGCCAGCGTGCAGTCGCTCGCTAGTGATCAAGGTGATCACAGTCCCAGGACGTCTGTGCGCTCTGAGAGCCCGGCCGTCAAGGCTAAAGGCACTCCCAAAGCTGCTATCAATGAGGAAGAGAAACCCCGCAAACGTCTCTGTGGTGAAGTGCTTTCTCAGAAATAAGAGAATGGACCCAGCAAGGGGTCACTATCCCGAATCAGTGATATTTTCAAGTGATTAGAGAGGATTTGGATCGCCAGGTAGGGATTCACGTTGCCTGAGGTGGATTGGCCATGACGAGCAGCACCCCGTATGAGACGACGATGGATCTGGTATGAGTGATGCTCGGAAAGGCAAGATCCACCAAGAAATACCTCGGATCCACCCTTACCTGGGTTCACGTAAGTGGATATGGGATATACTATGTAACGGTGGATCGAGTGTGGATCCTATGAAGGAATGGTGGTAGGTTTCATCTGAAGGTGGATCTAGTAGCCACGACTAATGAGAAGTCAAGATCCACCGCGAGGTGTCCCGGATCCCCTACTTCCGAGTTCGGATCTAAGGAGGGGAGGATCCCGCATAGAGGGACCTGGATCCGGGATACAGGGATGATGGATGCAGTGGATCGCAAACTTTCGTGGGACAATGGAGATCACAGACGGGCGCGGAACGATGTTGGAGGATTTGAGAGCTCGGATCCGTGACGAGCATACACATACAGTGAAGTGGATCTAAGCAACCTGGATCCGGATGAGTGTACCCATAATAGGGTGACCATAATGATTACGCCATGGACCCGGTGGATCTGAGGATAATACAGCTGGGATGATGAATCAAGGAGAGAAGGGACATGCAGCCGAGCCTGGTAAGGGATTTAACAGGTAAAAGACATAGAAAGTAGAAATCCAGGCAGGTATAGGCTTAAGTATCAATACAGTCTTCTATTTGCACAGTAACACGCAAGTGCCTTCCTGCCCTCAAGAACCGGAACTACATTGGCCGTACGAGTTCGGAGAAGGTTGGGAATTGCGAATCTAGTGTTAGTAGCGATAAAGGGATAATACATTGGCCAGATCCTACAACTTAGTGAGTTTTCCTTTACACGTGCAGATCCGAAACGTTTCCCGGATTTACTATTGGCCTGCTACACCCTAGAGGCTCTCAACTGTCAAGATCCCGTCACAGGAGGCGGCAAGTACGACGCAAAGGAAACGCAAAGGCAAGGGAACACACCCGCAAGGAAACCCTACGGCCAGATCCACGATCTAGGCCCTGGATCCACCAAGCTTGAATATTCGCTTAGGATCCAGAACCAACCACGGACGCAGAGTGAAGATATTACCACTGCTGCTCCACCCCATCCCCACGGCTCGCCAAGACACGCAAGCTTTACCACTTGAACTCTTCGGAAATTACCAAGAGAGCAAGATCCCGCCCTACCGACGGGTACACAAAGTGAGGAAAGTTCAGCAGAACACGGATCATCGAGGGACCCTCTCCGTTAGTCGGTGTCTGGGCGCAGTTGGTAAGTTGGATCCAGCAATCTCGCAGATTTTGCTGATCCCGCTACACCACATCTCTCGCTTGCCGAGGGTCTTGCGCGTGCTAAGGCCTCCAAAGCCGAAGGCGCCAAGGCCTCTAAGAAGCGTACAGCTTCTAAGTCTCCACTCCGCGAGGAGAAGGAGACTCGGCACTCCCATCGGGGCCTCTTCGACTCCTCGGATGAAAAGGAGGAGAAGGAGAAAGAAGAGGAGGAGGAGGGTGCTATCTCTGAGCCCCGGGAGGTCACGAATGACCTCGACCAGCAGCAGGAGGATTTCCAAGCTGTCCAGCGTGTGCGTGGGGGTTTGGAGGTGGCACCCGTCAGCCAGGGGGCTGCCATCAACTCAAGAGGGTATTGGCCTCCCGAGGAGAGCTCTGGGGCTTACCTCTTCCTAGAGCTTCTCGTCGCTCCTCGTGGTCTTGTTGGCGGCCACAGTGTTTATGAGCGTACCCATGTGCAAAAGGAACAGTTGTTCGTTGACAACTTGGAGGCTGCTCGGTGTGTGCTTCTCGCGCCACACCGCATCCCCCTTAAGGACTTCACGACTTGTCGTAAGAAGCCCGAGACCCGGGGTGGTCTCTACCCTCTCTGGGGATACCCCTGGGTTATGCCCGAGAACTGTCCCAACTGGGACTCATGTGAGGGCATGTTCTGGGCTTGGGTGGAGTCTCTCAAGTACTCACCCACGGAGTTACGGAGCTCCATGAAGATCAGCTGCTGTCCCGCATTCTGGACCAGCGTGATCTTCGTGTTCGGTTTGCCCACTTGGTCAGCAAGCGCATGCTGCCAAGGGACATTCTGAAGCGGGTGGCTTCTAGCGCTCACGGTGAGCGCGGGGACGTAGTGTCGTCAACGTCCGTACCCCGTTCGGGCAAGAAGCACCGGACTACTTATGAAGCTGCCGCCGCTTTTGTTCCCCGATTGCGACAGCCTTCGGGCAGTCAATCCGGAGCCGCTCAATCGGCTTTCATGAGTTCTCGGAGTGGGCATAACCCCTCCACTTCACGAGGAGCTGTCGCTTACCGCGACGCAGTTGCTCCTGGAGGATCCGCTCCACGTGGAAGTGGACTTCTCCATTCCGGTCAAGCAGGGGCGGAGGTGCCCTCGTACGAGTACGAGTACTCGGCGCCTCCCGAACGCCACTCTCGTCCGAGTGCTTCTCCTGCGGGACCGACACAGGGCCCTGAGGTTGACCGCCTTCGTCAACGCGTCCTCGTGCTTGAGATTGCCCTTGGCCTTGGGACTGGCGGTGATGCTGCCGCCCAGGCCGGGAATCAGGGCGAGCTCGCTCGTCTTGCGGACCGCATGGACCTGTTGGAGCGTGAGGTCGCGAGCCTGCATCTGTGGGTGGACCAACGGGCCTCTTCGTCCGATCTTGAAGAGGCATTCCGCTTGATCCGAGGGATCGAGGCACTGCTGCAACGTCCGGAGCCGCCTTAGGTGCACTCCCAGTCGTACGCGTATGGTGCGTACCCGGCGTACTCAGCGTACTCGGCGTATGGCGCCGGGGTCCGTTCGTATGGAGCCCCTCCGGCGTACGGACTTGACCGCAGCCTTGCCGTCCCGACCGAGGCTTGGGTGCCTGCTCCGACGCCCTCGTCGACGACTGTGACCGGCCCTCGCTTCGAGGAGCTGGGTCAAGGGGGGTCTGCGAGTCAGCAACCCCCTGCGGGTCAAAGTACCGCTTAAGACGTCCGACATAGAATGTCGGGTGCGTCGTCATTGACTTTGGAAGGTCGATGGTGTACGACGCACCATGTCTGGCCAGGACTGCAAAAGGTCCGATGAAGCGGTGCTTCAGTTTGTTGCTGCCGACAGAGCTGACAGTGTCTAGAGGTAGGTTCCTCGTGTCTAATAGCACTAAGTCCCCCACATTAAATACACTTAAGTTTCCTCTTCCATGTTTGTCTGAGTACTCCTTTTGTCGGTCCTGGGCCGCTGCCATGGCATCGCGGACCCTGCTGACAGCGCTCCGCTTGGTATCCATAAAGGATCCCACTTGTTTCCGCAGCGAAACTGGTCTCACATCCGATACCTGGGAGGAAAGAGCTTCCCGAGCCTCTCCCCCACTTAGAATAGAGGGGTCAGTGTCTCCTCGAAGAGTGAGAGGCACCCTGGGGTGACGGAACCCGCTCAAGTAGAACGGCTTGAATCCCGTGGACGCGTGCACCGCGTTGTTGAGCGCAAACTCAACAACTGGAAGCGGTGTCGACCACGTACGTGGTTCTTCCGCGCGCACACACTGCGCAGAGTGTCCTCGAGCACTCGATTGACGCGCTCTGTCTGACCGTCTGCCTGTGGATGGTCCACAGTGGACATCTGCAGACGAGTTCCCAGTAAAGGGAACAGCGTTTCCAAAACGCAGCAGTGAACCGCGGGTCTCGGTCCGAGACAATCGTCTCCGGGAGACCGTGATAGCGGAACACGCCATCGACGAACAACCTTGCGGTTTGTTCGCCCGTAGCAGTGACGGGAACCGGAGCAAGATGTACCATCTTGCTCAGCCGACACACGAACACCAAAATTCCGGTGTTGCCGTGTCCGTCGGCGGGAAGCCCAAAGATGAAGTCAAAACTCATCGACTTCCAGCAGTCTGCCGGTACGGGCAGGCTCTGTAGTGGAGCCGAAGAGTGCCCTGCGGGTTTGACCCGCTGACATGTTTCACATGTCTTAACGTATCGGGCGACCCACTTGTACATGTGGGTCCACCAGAAGGCCCGAGAGACCGACAGAAAGGTCTTCTCGCGGCCCAAGTGGCCGCTGGAGGGCGCGTCGTGCGCCTCCGCGAGGATATCGAACTTCAGATCCTCGTCGTTGGGTACGACCACCCGTGGCGGTTCATTGGGCTCCACCCGGTAATAGAGGAGGCCATCCTTTAACTCATATCGGTGGAGCCGTGAGCGCTGTCGCGACGAGAGCCAGTCGGACTTCGCGCTCGTTCCTGCCATGAGGAGCTTGACGATAGGCGCGACAGCCTCATCGTCCCGATACGCTATGCGTATCCGATCATATAGATCCGTTGTCACCCGTGTGATGTGGGTCAACGCATAGTCAGGACACCGAGAGAGGGTGTCCGCAAGCACGTTGAGCTTGCCCGGCTTGTATTCGACGCGGAAGTTGTACTCCGCGAAGAAGGACAGCCACCTCGCCATCCTTTGGGAGAGGTGAGGCGAGTTTGTCGCCGTCCTCAAGGATGCGTGGTCTGTGTAGATCACGAAGGGCCGGGAGCCCAGAAGGTGAACACGAAACTTCACAAGGGCATATTTCATTGCCAGGAGCTCCTTGTCGTGGACAGGGTAGTTCCGTTCGGCGGCTTTGAGCTGCCTGGACTGAAACGAGATGACTCGTTCATGTCCAGCCGTGTCGGCCTGCAGCAATGCACACCCGATGGTGTAATCAGAGGCATCGCAGACGACGCTAAACGGCTTCGTCTCGTCCGGCAGGCCAGGACAGGGGCCTCTTGGAGACTGGCCTTGATGCTGTTAAAGGCATCCAGGTGCTCTTGCTCCCAGTGCCAGTCGACGTCCTTCTGAAGGAGGCCCGACAAGGGCTTAGCGAAGCCCGCGTACCCTGCGCTGTACTTGTGAAGGTAGTTGGCCAAGCCCAACCACCTTCGAAGATCCTTCTGGGATCGGGGCGTCGGCCATGCTGCTATGGCCTTGACCTTGTCTGGGTCAGCCCGAACGCCCACGTTGCTTACGAAGCAACCGAGAACTTTAATCTCTGGAGACGCGAAGACGCACTTATCGATGTTGGCGTAGAGCTTGTTCGCTCGCATCACGTCCAACACTCGACGGAGGTGCCCCAGATGCACCTCCATGGCCGTCTTGCCTCCCTCGGACGGCTATGGACGAATATGTCGTCGAAGTACGTTTGTACGAAGCCACGTAGTGGCCGGAACAATTGCGTCACCAGGCGTTTGAACGTCGCCGGGGCACTAGATAACCCCTGCGGCATGACGAACCACTCCCAAAGCATGCCACTTGGAGTGCTCACCGCGGTGAGCGGGATATCGCTCTCTCGCGTTAGATTCTGGTAGTATCCGTCTACCAAATCCAGCGCACTGTACAGTACGCTTCCGGCCATGTTGTTTAACAACACATCCTTTCGTGGAATTGGTGTTTGGGCCGGCACCGTCGCGTTGTTCAGCTTGTTGTAAGCATGGACTAGACGCCACTTTCCGTTCGGCTTCCGAACGCAGAAAGTCGGCGTCGAGTGCGGGCATTTCGACTCCCGCACCATGCCTGCCTTGCTTTCACAGTGAAGAAGGCATCAATAACCTCGCTCTGTTCGCGCGGAAGAGGCCATTGCCTCGTGACACAGTACTTTGTGCCAGGCACGAGATCAATCTCATTGTACGCCTCGATCTGGTGGGAGTTGGGTCGGTGGGTGTTTGTTCACCACGTGCGCATTCTCCGTCACCAAAGGATACACCGGATCTTTGGGGTTCTTAAGGATCTCAGAACCCAAGCGCGTCTGACGCTGCTTGTTTAGGTCTTCCAGGACGTTCTCGTCCAAGACCGAGGAGGAGTTCAGCTCCTCCCGAGTGATCTCAGGTCTCATGAGCACCATCTCAGCAATCTCTCCAGCCTTGAGGTTGGCCAGGAAAGACTCAACCGTCATTTCCTCGAGGTTCAGTATCTCTGCAACCTCTGGCAACGGTTCCAAGTGGACACCAGGTGCCTTGACGGATAAACTGGTCTCGCCATCGAAGATGTGATAACACTTTTCCACCGGCCTTGTCGGAGGCGCCCGGGCCCTGGACTCCGAGTCGCTTGAAGCGACGTCGACCTGAACGAAGCTCAGATCCGACTTGAGGCGGCGGCGGCGTCGTTGACGACGGCGACCGTGACGTGGAGCTTTGCTGCCCACGTCTGGGGATGTCGGCGCTGCGACATCCGAGGCACTCGTGGCCTCGTGTGGTACTATGTGTAACGGGCCTGGGGTGTCCGTTACTTGCTTACACGTAGTGATGAGGAAGCGTACAAGTCCAGTGATACTGAAACCAAGTACTTAGTCTGAAGGAAAATCAACTCTGTTCTTATTTAGGTCCAGGGCGGCTTGCCCTGACCACTCAAATACACGTCAACTCCTTATTGGTTGATTATGGGTCTGGCTCCCCATATTTCAACCAATAAGATGACGGCAGTTCAGCACACGCTACTCGTGTGCTGCTGCACCTACTTTTGTAATGCAAATCTACCTACTTATGTAATGGTGTGACCACTACAAAGAACCTATAAAACTACCTACATATGTAACTTGGGAGGGCCCATTACATCACCCCCATCTTAAGACAGCAATCATATAATGTGGGTGCACTTCGGAGAACAATCGGGAAAAAAACAGGGAAATGGCGGAGAAGAGAACGCTTGAGAACTTGACGGGCGGGAGCTCCTGCGAAGCCCAGGAGCAGCACAATACAACTTGCGCGGACGAGAACAACATGGCGCAGCAGACGGGGGCGGCGAACCAGGCAGGAAGCGGAACAACGCGGACGGCTCCAGCGTCGGCGACGACGCTGAACAGTGGGTGGACCGCTGATATCG
Organism: Phytophthora betacei; assembly: GCA_011320135.1. Taxonomy (NCBI): domain Eukaryota; phylum Oomycota; class Peronosporomycetes; order Peronosporales; family Peronosporaceae; genus Phytophthora; species Phytophthora betacei. Next base: position 177,353 of record JAANHX010000505.1, read on the forward strand.
CACCTGAGAGCGTGAGTCGACTTGGGGTTCGGCCCGGCGTAATGAACGAGGATATGAAGCCGTGGGCGCTGTACGACTTGTCCGGGGCGGTGACCCCGGAAGCGCTGGACACCATGCATGACCTCTTTCGGCGCTTCAGGCGTCTCCGGAACAAAACACTCGACGGCGCGTCGTACGAAGCTTTGCAGAGATCATGGTGCGCATTTATCCGGCGGTGGATTCGGATGCAAGAGGCTGGAGAAAGTGTCGTCGGCTGGCTCGGTGATCGCGAAGCCCTACAAGCCGAGCATTCACTCGGTGATCTGCGCCTGAAAGTCTGCGACGACGCTTGGACCGAAGACCGTTTGTGCTATGTCAACGTACGCGAAGGTTGCAGTTCGTGTGACATCGGGCGACGCCCGACGCAAGCTGAGTGGGATCAGCATATTGTCGAGTATCCGCTCATGCCGACCGAACACGCTTGGATCGAGAAGTATAAGCGCTCACTCTTCGAGTTCACCCAGGCGGCTATTCGCGGCGGCTCGCGCCGACAGCGTTCGCGACGGAGCCCGTCTCCGGCGCATTCGACGTCTCGTCGGGCACGTAGTCGATCGCGTTCTCGATCGCCGCGAGGTCGCTCGCGGCCGCGTTTGACTCAAGGCTGGAGTCGTAGTCGTGGACGACATCAGGAACGTCACGAAGCAAGTTGGCGCGAGGCTCCCACGTATCATCAGCAGGTTGAAACCCGAGCCATCGTACCTTATACTTCCGCGCGGCGGGAGCCGCGTGTTGAGCCGACGACTTGGTCGAGTGACGCGCGCGGGGAGGATTTTCGTGATCAACAATACGGTCCACGATCCAGCACGTATCTCCATTCGAGTCAACGATGGGCGGAGGACCGTCGCGGTGGAATTCGACGCGACCTGGTTGACCAGGACGACGTTGAGCAGGCGCTGAACACTTCTCGGGACGCACAGGAGGAGGCCGAGCGGGCGGCTGAGAGCTCTCGGAACGCCGAGGCGACGGCGTGTAGTCTGCGGCAGTCGAATCGTGAACTCTTGCAGCGACTGCGTAGTCTGGAGGCGCAGGTGTTTGGCGGACCGAGGGGTGGAGCTCTTCCGCGCGAGCGGGGAACTGGGACAGATGGGACGCTGGCTCGACAGGCTCATCGCGAGGGCCGCTCAACGCATGCTCCTGCTCCGCCTCCGGGATCATCGCGGGAAGATACTTCTTAAGTCGCCCGACGTAGAACGTCGGGTGTAGTCGTAGCGACGCAGGAATGTCTAGCGTGTAGGCATCACCCATAACTCATAGTACTTTGAATGGCCCAATGTAGCGCGGCGCGAGTTTGCTCGCGCCTCGTAATAGCAGAGGTACGAATTCCATCCGTTGAGAGTAATACACGTTCACCAATCTTGAATGCACTTGTGTTCTTGCGGCCACGTTTGCCAGCGTTTTCCTTCTGCTTGTCAACCGCGAGTTGTAGCGCGTCACGGACGAATCGGGTAACCGATTGGCGATGAAGGACAAAGTCGGAGACCGCTGCCTTGTCAGCGGGTCGCGCTGGAGGTTTCGGCGCGTAGTTAGCCACAGTCGAGTGTGGCTGTGCTGGAGCGATCAGCGTTCGGTGTGCCCAGTCAACTAACGGCGACGACGTGGATTGCGCGGGTGCGAGGATCTTCTTCGACTGTAAACGCGTCACCGCGTTGATGTCTACTGCAGGAATAGCTGAACTCGTAGACGGTAGAACCGTTGTCTCACCGGAAACCGGTGGTTGAACCAGTATCGGAACCGGTTGGGCAGGGTTATCACATTCCTCCCCCTTCAGAGTGAAGCCATCAGTCGCAGTGGGTTGGCCCACAGCAAGCTGTGCGGGGATACGTGGATGACGCGCGTTGTTGACGAAAAACGGAGTCAATCCCGTCGACGCGAGTTCGGCATTGTTGAGTGCAAACTCCGCAAGAGGCAGGAAGGAACTCCAGTTCTCGAAGGACGGGGCATAACTGCGCAGAACATCTTCTAGCACGCGGTTGACGCGTTCCGTTTGCCCGTCAGTCTCCGGGTGCGCCGCTGTCGACATGAGGAGTTTGGTGCCCAGGAGGTCGAAGTGTTTCGTCCAGAACGCCGATGTGAATCGGGGATCGCGGTCAGAGACGATTGATTCAGGAAGGCCGTGATGTCGGAAGACAGCGTCGACGAAGAGCACCGCGGTATCGGCCGCGGTGATTGAGTCCGGAACCGGAACGAGATGGCACATCTTGCTAAAGCGATCCACGAAGACCAGAACACCAGTACGACCGTCAGTATCGGGTGGGAGACCGAATATGAAGTCCATTGACACAGAGCGCCACGCCTCTGTCGCCAGAGGGAGAGAACGCAGCGGAGCTTGCGATGACGGTGACGGCTTAACGCGCTGACAAGTTTCGCAGGAGCGGACCCACTTGCGCACCCACTTGTATAGGTGATGCCAGTAGAAGTCGCGGGATACCGCTGCGAAAGTCTTCTCACGGCCCAAGTGGCCACCCACTGGAGCGTCATGGAATTCGTGTATAATTCTTGCGCGTAGATCGGGGTCGTTGGGGACAACGACGCGAGGAACATCGAATCGATCGATACTGTACATCAGTAGATCACCGTCAAGTTGGTATCTGTGAATCTGGTCGCGCGTGGAGCGGCTCAGTGTCTTTAGCGTGGCATCACTTGGTGTGCGAAGGTGTTCCAGGATACCGGCATATATCGAGTCATCTCGATACGCGGCAGAGATCTCTTCCCGCAGGGGAAGTATTGGAGATACCGCCGTCATCAGGTTCACACCTGCAGCCACACATGTGGCGCAGTCCAATTCGTCGTCGTCCGTGTCTTCAAGTGACTGACGACCCAAATCTCGGCGTGGATCGTAATCGGGGCGCCGAGATAGGGCATCCGCAAGGATGTTATTCTTGCCTGGCTTGTAGTGAACGACGAAGTTGTACTCGGAGAAGAATGACAGCCATCGTGCCATGTGCTGAGAGAGATGAGGGCTCTTCGTCGCTGTTCGCAGCGACGCGTGATCTGTGTAGTTCGCGAATGTCTGCTCACCGAGTAAGTACACTCTGAATTTGATCAGTGCGTAGCGCATCGCAAGGAGTTCCTTGTCGTGGACCGGATAATTCTTCTCAGCGGGCTTCATCTGTCTGGATTGGTAGCTCACGACGCGTTCGCGACCTTCGTCGTCGAACTGCATCAGTGCACAGCCGATGGCGAAGTCGCTCGCGTCGCAAACAACGTGGAATGGCTTTGAGTCATCTGGAAGCGCCAGGATTGGGGCCTCCGCCAAGCTTTTCTTCACTGCATTAAATGCTGACTGATGTTCGGGAGTCCACGACCACGTGATGTCTTTCTTCAGCAATGAAGACAATGGCTGGATCAGACCAGCATAATTTTTCGTGTACTTGTGGAGATAATTTGCGAGGCCAAGCCACTGACGCAATTCAGTCTGATTCTGCGGCGTGGGCCACGCACAGATGGACGAGACCTTCTCAGGGTCCGCTCGGACACCATTTTTGCTCACATAACAGCCAAGCACCGGAATCTCCGGGGCACAGAAGATGCACTTCTTCAAGTTCGCGTACAGTTTGTTTTCGCGCATGACTTGGAACACTTGTCGTAAGTGATTTAAGTGAGCTTCTGTGGCGCTGAGATCGCCCTCAGCGCGGCTGTGAACGAAGATGTCATCGAAGTAGCTCGGAGCGAAGTCGCGAAGTGGGCGCAGAACGTGGGAAACCATGCGATTGAACATGGCTGGTGCGTTTTTCAGGCCCTGCGGCATGACAAGCCACTCCCACAGCATCCCGCTGGGAGTGCTCACCGCTGTGAGCGGGACGTCGCTGAGTCGCATCAAGATCTGATAGAAGCCATCGGTCAGGTCGATGGTGCTGAAAATAACACTGCGGCCCATGGTGTCAAGTACCATATCCTTCCGAGGGATCGGCGTTTGTGCTGGGATGGTGGCGTCGTTTAGCTTGTTAAAAGCGTGAACAATGCGCCAACCACCCGTGGCCTTCTTCACGCAGAACGTCGGACTCGAGTGTGGCGAGGTACCCTCGCGCACGTGACCCGCTTTGCGGCGGCTCTCGAAGAAGTCGTCAATGGCTTTAACCTGATCGCGTGGGAGGGGCCACTGTCGCGTCACACAGTACTTGGAACCCGGCGTGAGATCAATCTCATGGCGAATGCCTCTGTCAGCAGGGAGCTCAGCTGGAATCTTGTCGGGAAAAACATCCGCGAACTCGCGGACGGTGTCGTACACTGGATTGCCCGAGTCGCGGAGTGACTCCCACGACTGGGCAGCGAAGCGCTCTTCGCGCGCCGACTTCGGCTCAGCGTTCTTTGGACGAAGTGGAAGATTGTCGGTAGCGACCGTGTGGATCTCTTCCGCCGAGGCAGACTCGGTGATCAAGCAGACCTGCTCGATGTCTCCTGACTTCAGATCGCGCAGAAAATGCTTCCAGGAAAGACCCGAAAGGCGTGTGATGGAAGAAGCTTCGCGAGGTGGGCTCTCAATGTCAAGTGTGCGTGAGCGAACGGCGCCTCCTTCCACGTGTTCCAGGACGTGTATGGACTCATTCACTGCGATATCGGCGGTGGGCTGACCACGTCGCTTAAGACGGCGTCGCTTGGATTTCTTCTTGTGGCGTCTCGAACCGCTGCTCGAGACAGAAGACTCGCTATCGCTGGACGAGGGATCACCCCCCTCTAGACACGGAGGGGCACCATCAACCGTGTCGGTAGTGCGCGGGAGCTCTCGATGCTCGACCGCGCCATCGACTGGCGAGAGCCCCTGCTCGATCACCGTCGTAGCCGGTGGGAGTGCAAACTGCTCGACCACCGCTGTGGATGACGGGAGCTCCAACTGCTCGACCGCCGAATCGCGTTGCGGGAACCTCTGCTCAACCGCTAGAGTGTTTTGCGGGAACCCATGCTCAACCGCCTTGGTGTGTTGCGGGAACCCATGCTCGACCGCCGTGTTGCGTGACGGGAACCCATGCTCGACCGCCGTGTTGCGTGACGGGAGCCCATGCTCGACCGTCGTGTTGCGTGACGGGAACTCATGCTCGACCGCCGTGTTACGTGGCGGGAACCCATGCTCGACCGCCTGCTCGGATTGAGGGAGCCCCTGCTCTACCGCCAAAGTGTTAACAACCTCGCTTCGCAGCGAGGGGTTTTCGCGCAACAGCGCTGTGCAAGACATACAGAGAGGGCCATCGCTCGCTCTCTGCTCAACCTGCATTGTGGACAACCGGTTCACGACCCTGACATGGGGCCAGTCCTTCTGGGCAACAAGGAGGTGAGTGAACACCTCACTCACATCGAAGCCAGAGCGGTGTTTAACCGACCGAGCCAACCAGTCAATCTCTGGTTGATATCGTGACAACCACGGGATACCCAAGATGCAGTCGAACGCGTAGTTCATCTCAATCACGAGGAGGTCGTCGTTGCTGCGGAAGCCGTCGAATGTGTACGGCAACGTGATCTCGCGCCGTGCAACGCGGCGTGGCTTTCCTTCAACAAGTTTGACGACGACCTGACCTCGACCATTACGGACTGCGATCTCTCTTGGAAGCATCGATAAGCACGATTCACGAAAGAAGTTATTCGACGCTCCTGAGTCCAGGGGTGCGCGAAGTGGTCGCCGGGCGCCGGCGACATGAAGACTGACGATGATCAGCCTCGAGTCGCCCGACGTGGTGGTGGCATTAAAGTGTGCGTGGAGCACAGGAGGGCTAGAAGGTTGGGTAGCCACCGGGGGACCCGGACCTCCATTCCAGCCAGTAGGGCGCCCCGCACCTACTGGCCCTGACCGTTTTTTGACTGAACGGCAGGTGAGACTTCGGCGGTGTGCGCGAGTACCGGCGCTGGCGCGCGGCATTCCGCCGCGCGATGACCGATCTTCCGGCAGCGAAAGCAAGTGATCGGGCGATTATGACGGCCGTTGGGCCCACGAGAAGTCGACTGACGGTGACTATTCGACGCGTCAATCGCGTCGATCTCCATGGGCTCGGGGGCTGACTCACGAGCTGCCGTAGACATCGCGCGCGCGTAAGACGCCACCACAACTTAGTCTTCGCGTAATGCGAGGGCGAATGCTTCCTCGAGAGAGGAAGGTTCCGCTCGGGTCAGGCAGTACCGTGTCATGCCTTCACGCATGCCGAATACGAATACATGGACCTGCGATGCTGTGTCAATCGGATTTGTCACGATGCATGACGCGAGGTGGCGAGTCTTTTGAACGTAGTCGCGCATAGTCATTTTACCTTGACGAAGGGCGAAGAACTCGGCACGCACGCGGGACTCGTCTTGAGGCGGCTCGAACGCGAGCCTGAGATCTTTCTGGAGAGACGCCAGAGTGGGGAATGCGTCGTGATCAACGACAAGTTTACCGAGGGCCCATTCCTTGGCCTTCCCGGACAACCGGGACAATAAGAAATTGACCTTTGACCCTTGCGCTTCGATCATTCTCGAAGTAATCGCGATGTCGACCTCGCGAAACCACCGGTTCAGCGGGAGGCGATTCGCTCCTTCACCGGAGTAGGTAGACGTCTCTAGCTTCACGACATCATTTTTCGAGGAACGCGCGGGAGTTGTTGCTCGCCGATTCGCATCGGCTAGCTCGCGTTCCATGAACTCTTGGGCTGCTTGGCGTTGTTGGTCGGACGTCGCTGAGCTCAGCAGCGACGCGATTACAGCCTCACCAGACACCGCCGCGAGGCGGTGAAGGGCTTCCCACTCGACACGAGTGAGATGAGGGAAAGCAGCATGTTCCAGGGTCGGCCCTGGCGTTTCAGACGTCATACCTTGGCTCATCGTGAACTTGGTCATGGGAAGGACTACAAAGTGCTACCAGGTGTAACGATGAGCTCATAACCCAAAGGTCGTAGGACCGTGACCAACAAGTGCTACCAGGTGTAACGGGCCTGGGGTGTCCGTTACTTGCTTACACGTAGTGATGAGGAAGCGTACAAGTCCAGTGATACTGAAACCAAGTACTTAGTCTGAAGGAAAATCAACTCTGTTTTTATTTAGGTCCAGGGCGGCTTGCCCTGACCACTCAAATACACGTCAACTCCTTATTGGTTGATTATGGGTCTGGCTCCCCATATTTCAACCAATAAGATGACGGCAGTTCAGCACACGCTACTCGTGTGCTGCTGCACCTACTTTTGTAATGCAAATCTACCTACTTATGTAATGGTGTGAACCACTACAAAGAACCTATAAAACTACCTACATATGTAACTTGGGAGGGCCCATTACACTATGGTACCTACACAGGAAGCGTGTTCGACGCCTTCCTCTTCAGTTAAGGTCTGGGCGACCGCATGTGGCACTTTGTTACCCACACAGGAAGCGTATCCGACGACCTTCTCTTCAGTTAAGGTCTGGGCGACCGTGTGTGGAACTCTGTTACCCACTCTGAACACGCTGTTCTCGGTGTTCGTGACAGCTGCAGCTGTCTGCGGAACTAAGTTACCCGCTTGTGGACCTAAGTTACCCACTTGGCCAGCGCCTCCTCTGGGCGCTGCCACCATCAAAACATCCTCGGAGTCGTCATATACGTCGACGACTCCCAAGCATCTGCCGAATGGTTTGGTACCCTGGCAACCCTTGCGGGTGCCCCGGGTCCTGACAGAGGTGGGAACATGATTCACCAATGCTCTGTCGGACTTCGCATGGCGGCTGGCACCGATTGCCTTGCCTCGCCAGTCGATACAGGGCTCGTGCTCCTCAAGCCAGGGCATGCCCAGGATCAAATCGTATGCATCCATGTCAAGAACAGTGAACTGTTCGAGGCTGTCAAAGTCTTCAAACTTGACGGCCAGATCCACTTGGACGTCGGGGACAGTGACGACCTTCCCGTCGGCCAGTCGCACTGACACCGTCCCGTTGCCCTTGCTTTCTCTCAAAGCATCGGACAACTTGTTGCTGTTGCGAGCAACCGTCTGGCGGCGTGCGAAATTCTTCGACGCCCCAGAATCGATCAAGATTCTAAAGGGATGATCGTATCCCCGTACACTTCCGTGTACTACGAGCAACCCGCCGCTGCTCTTCGCCGATTCGAGAGTGCGAAGCCTCTCAGGGGCTAAGTCCCCGTGGTACGCGCCACCCGCGCACCCATCACGAAGACTTAGTTCTTCCCCAGTAGGGCGCCCCGCCCCTACTGGTTCCCGGCGTTCCCCTGTCCCCGGGATCCTGGCTTCTGCCAGGGACCCTTGAGGACGGGCTTGGGGAAAGACCGTCTGCGGAGTCTTTCCGCGGGACAGTCGCGCTTTAGGTGGCCCATCTTCCCGCAGCCGAAGCGGCGGATGTCACGCTGTTCGGCGGACCCGAGTTCCATGGGAGCTGGTCCGTTGGGGCTTGTTCGACCGGGAGCCGACAAGGAGCTCCCAGGCCACGCTGAAGCCGGCGTACGCGCCTGGCGATGGCTGTATTCTTCTTGAAGAGCCACTTGAATCGCCTCTTCAAGGGTGTTTGACTGCACCCGGAGCAGCTGAGTGCGCGCTGGGCCCACTCAAAGGCCGTCCATGAACACAGTCATCTTGATGGGTTCGTTGAGTGGGTTTCCCACTAGGGACGCCGTGAGTTGCCGTATCTCTTGCACGTACTCGTGCAGTTCACGCCTCCCTTGTTTGCACGAGAGGAAGCGCGAACGCTGGCGGTACTCGTAGTTCACCAGGAGAAACGCGGCTCAGCGCAGTTCACACAGCTGAGCCCAGGATGTGAAACATCCAGGGGTTGTTGCTTCCCGAGTGTACACCCAACGCTTAGCACGGCCGCTAAGGTTGGAGAGTGCAAAAGCAACACGAAGTTGCTCGGTCGAGATCAGAGCCGCGTCCATCGCGAGCTCAGCTTCTCGGACCCAGAAGTGAAGGTTCTCGCCTTCCTTCCCTTCATACGGCTTAACCTTCAGCCGTATTGGCTTTGGGTGAGGCGGATTTGCTTCCGCCGCCGGAGCCTGCAGGTTCTCCCGCACATGCGCGATGGGGCCCTGCTCGTACGCGTCAAACGCATTGATGCGCTCGAGCTGCTCGGCCGGTGTTGACACCACCAGGCTCTGCAGGGCCTCCATCCCGAAGATGCCTGCCATCTTCCGAACCGACTCGAACTGAGAGTCGTTCATATGGGAGAAGTCGTTCCTATCCATGGCAACGAACTTCGGAGAGGTTCAGGTAGTCTACCCGCGGTGGCGTGGATTGACTACTAGTGCTACCAAGTGTGACGGGGTCACACAGCACCTTGCGCTAGAGGAAGTTATCTTCCGAGAGCATACAAACTCTCAGTGAACGGCAGTTCACAGGTCCCCTCTTTAGTTAAAGAGAGCGAAGTGACCTAAATAAGGTAGATTGTAAACTGAGTATATTTATAGGTAGGTTAAGTTTGGGTTTAATACAAAATATAAGTTACCTATAGAAATGCAATGTCGTTTGACCAATGGTTGGCTTTGAACGACCTTGGTACCTTGTACCAAATATCCCGGAGTATGACGTGTCACACTTCATGTAACTAGGGGTATTCTTAGGGATACGTACCCCGTTACAACGACGGAGGATGCCAGGAGCAGGCAGAAAACCAGAGCACCACGCACTAGAGCAACAGGTTCACGACTGGGTGATAGCACGAAACCGTAATGGATTGCGTGTGAAAGACAAGTACATACAACTCCATGCACTCAACATCCATCGTGCCATGATGGCCTCGACCCCGGAAAAAGATCGTCGCGAGTTCCAAGCGTCCGTGGGCTGGCTGTCCCGATTTAGATACCGTAACAACCTTGTATCCAGGAGGCAGACCAGTGCAAGAACTTTTCCAGAGAATGCCAGCCAAATTTGTCTTGATGTTATCAAAAATGCACAACAACTGATCGAACAACACAATATACAGCTTTGCAACGTCATCAACATGGACCAAGTCCCGAGATGTTCGCAACGTCATCAACATGGACCAAGTCCCGAGATTACGAGACCGAGCCGAAGTCGGCTATTACAACCCGTGGTGTGAGAGAAGTTCTGCTGCGGAAGGGAGGAAGGAGCCACAAACGGTTCACTGCAACTTTTGTCATTAGTGGAGATGGTCAATTCTTGACCCCTTATGAACTTTTCTCTAAACTCAAGAATAAACCGTCGGTTCCAGAGGAAATTCTTGTGGATGTGAACCCTACGGGGATGTGGAGTTAACCATACTTCTTGAGTACTCCCAAAACGTAATCTGTACCAGAAAAGAAACTCAGTTTTACCGAAAGCCTGTACTCTTCGTTATCGACTCGTACGCGTGTCACGTCAAGTTTTATGACGAGAAGAAGCTTCGACAGTACAATATTTTCGTTTTATTGGTACCACCCAACCTTACCAACCTCCTCCAGCTCTCGACGTTGCTGTTAACAGAATCTTTCAGGCTTTCTACAGAGAACAATACGACGACTACATTAGTTCGGCTTTGGGCGACAAACGACTTCAAACAAAAGCAGGGAACCCCAAAGTTCCGCGATACGACAAGATTTCCCAGTGGGTTTTGAACTGGACTGCTACAAAAAAACTCACTGAGATTTCGAAAGCGTTTTCGCTATGTGGCATGGTGCCAAAGATGGTGTTCGACGTTAAAGATCTGCATCCGCCGCTCCGCGATCTCTTAAGTCCGTCAGTTGACATGAACGAGGGGCATCTACGTTATTAGCACATAGTGGATGAGAATGACAATCGTGAAGAGCTGTGTGTTGCTCGACCTACCTGGTACCTCCCTGAGAACATGCGAACCAGCTTGTTCTGCTGTCTGCGATACAGTAGCGGTGAACAACCTCACGAGTACATTGACGTGCTCACTGAGTACATGAGCAACGTACAGGCTTTGGACGGTCTGTTTGATATTGACTATATCGCCTCGCTGAAGAACGGAAAGACGCTACCAGGCGAGCCGAGCTTTTTGCTGCAGCACACAGGCACCACTGGAATATTGAAGTCAAGACTCTGGATGAAGACTGCAAAGTCGTCGCAGAGTACACGTACACTGTTGACAACCCCACGGACACGGTGTACCTCGCACGGATTGGCTTCTACTTTTCGCTGAAGGTGAATGGGATGCATGTGTAGGATAATCGGCATGCTGTCGATGCTGTTCTTTTGACTTTTAGTTTATGTCTGCAATTGTAAGCCTAGGCTTTATATACGAATACAATGCCCACTGGGTTGTTTATTGTTTTTGAAAGCTTTGGCGTCTGAAGCGGGGTAAGACGGTAGTACTAAGTAGGAAAAGGAACAGCTTTCCGAATACAGGGATCACGATCCAGGAGGATTTACCACAATTCAGTAGAAAAGTACTAGATTGTACCCGAGGTGATAAGCATTTCTGTATACCGGTAATTAGTGGTTGTCAGTTGGATACAAGTACATATATATGAGGTTGCTCTAAAAATTTCAAATTTATCTAAGGTTCGCTCAAGCAAGACTTACAAGGCTAAGAAATTGAACGAAGGAAATCAAATCAACAAGCACCTAAAACCAAATCCGTGCTTTCGCCTCACTTCTTAGAAAGAAAAACGAGTCTATAAAAAATCGTATGTGCGGCTCTCTTACAACAGACGGCTAGCAGCTCATAACTACATCTCACAATATGATATGTTTACATGTAGTAAATGGGAGCTTATTTAGCGCAAATAACAGTGATCCAAAGAAAAATACATGTAGGAAAGGATGCCAAATTTAATATATATAGCATCAATGCATCTCCTAGATGGATCACGTATTCGGGCAGACTTCTTTGCCCTTCGACAAGACACGATGTCTATGCGCAACAATATTCAGAAGCCACAACACCTCGCCTTGTGTATCGTATCCAAGACTATAGATATGGCCTCTTAGGACCATGTGTTCGTGTTCGGAATGCGCGAGGACTACGTGGTGGCGGAGTCGTGCGCCCGCGCACTTACTACAGCTCGGGAATATGTGCCCGAGCCCATGGACATCGACGCCATCGATGCGACGAACCATCGCCACCGTCATGTAACATGTTGGAACGGCGGTCGGAACGGTCGTTCTCTCACGTGATTCTGTTGCCGGAAGGTCGGCCATCGCGCGGCGGAGTGCCACGCGCCAACTCCAGTGCTTTCGCGTGTCAATGCCGAGTCTTTGAGTTCTGACTAGCCAAAAACAGGTCCAGGTCAGTAGGTGCGGGGCGCCGTAACGGCTGAAATAAAGGTCTGGGTCCCCCGATGGCAACCCAATATCCTAGCCCTCCTGTGCTGCATGCACACTTTCATGCCACCACCACGCCGAGTGATTCAAAGATTGATCATTATCAGTCTTCATGTCGCCGGCGCCGGGCAACCACTGCGTGCGCTCCTCGATACAGGAGCGACCAACAACTTCTTCCGCGCGTCGTGCTTGTCGGCACTCGCGTCGGAATCACTGTCCGAGAGGGTGTAGGGTAGGTCGCTGTCAAGTTAGCCGATGGAAAATCACGCCGCGTCGCGCCGCGCGAGATCACGCTTCCGTGCACGTTCGATGGCTTCCAAACCATCGATGACTTCCTCTTGGTTGAGATAAATTGAACGTTTGAGTGCATCCTGGGTATGTCGTGGTTATCGGGCGATCAATCAGTGATTGACTGGTTGGCCCGGTCGGTCAAGCGTCGCAGAGATTATGATGCGAGTGAGGTATTCACGCACCTCCTGGTTTTCCAGAAAGATTGGCCTCACGTCACGATTGGGCATCCACGACGCACGTAGTGCACAGAGTGAGCGATAGCCCCCCTCCCCCTCTAAACGGCTTGCGCAGTGCTATTGACCAATAAACCTCGCAGCGATGCGAGGATAAAGACCGACTGGCGGTCGAGCAGGGGCCCTCGCAGACAGACGAGACGACGGTCGAGCAGGGGCTCCTATTGAACAAAGAGATGGCGGTCGAGCAGGGGCACCCGCTGGAGAGGGGCGAGATCTCGTCCAGCGAGAGCGATTCATCATCCTCGTGCTCGCACTCGAGGCGGCGAAAGAAGGCAGCGAAGCAGCGTCAGCTAAAACCTCGCTGAAAGCCCGTACCAAGTGATAACTCACTGACGGATTCAGTCTGCGTGCTTGCGTATATGGAGGGCACCTCCGGTCGTCGACGAACACTCGAGCTTGCAAACCGCCTCGAGAGTTGCAGTCGATCACGCGAGGTCCGGATCTATCCTAGAAGAACTTCCTTCGCGGTCTCAAGGCCGGTGAAATCGAACAGGTCGGCCTGGTTATCGACGTCTATTCGGCGTCGCTTGAAGCAAATGCTGTGTGGTGAAGTGCTTTCTCAGAAATAAGAGAAGGGATCTAGCAAGGGGTCACTATCCTGAATTAGTGACAGCACCAAGTGGTTAGGGAGGATTTGGATCGCCCGGCATGGGTCCACGTTTCTCGGGGTGGATTGGCCCAGATAAAGTGCCGTCAGGTGTAGGCCGACTGTGGATCTGGTATGAATGACGTATGGCAAGGCATGATCCACCAAGGGAAGACTAAAATCCACCCTCAACTGAGTTCACTTAGGGGATATAGGATGTACCATGTACAGTTGGATCAAGTGGGATTCCAACGAAGAAATGATGGTAGACGTCATCTGAAGGTGGATCTGGCATCAACGACCAACGAGAAGGCAAGATCCACCACGATATGTCTCAGATCTCACACTTCTGAGTCCGGATCCAAATGAGGATCTCACATGGAGTGACTTGGATATGGGATATGGGGATGTTGGATGCAGTGAATCTCGAGCTTTCGTGGGGTGATGGAGACCGCAGCCAGTCGTAAGACAATGGTGGGAGAGTGGTGAGCTCCGATCCATGACGAGTGTACATTTGCAGTGAGGTGGATCAAAGCGACCTGGATCCGGACAAGTGTACCCATAATATGGCGACCATACTGATTACGCCATGGATCCTGTGGATCTGCTGATGATACAGCTGGGATGATGGACCAAGGAGAAAAAGGGCATGCAGTCGAGCCCGGTGGAGGATTTAGTAGGTAAAAGACATAAAAGGTAGAAATCCAGGCGGATATAGACTTAAGTATCAATACAGTCTTCAATTTGTACAGTAACACGCAAGTGCCTTCCTGCCCTCAAGAATCGGAACTACATTGGCCGTACGAGCTCAGAGAAGGTTGGGAATTGCGAATCTAGTGTTGGTAGCGATAACCGGATAATACATTGGCCAGATCCTACAACCTAGTGAGCTTTTCCTTTACACGGGCAGATCCGAAGGGTTAACCGAATTTACTACTTGGCCGGGTATACCTAAGAAGGTCTCAACTCTCAAGATCCCGTCACAGGAAGCGGCAAGTATAACGCAAAGGAAACGCAAAGGCAAGGGAACACACCCGCAAGGCGACCCTACGGCCAGATCCACGATCTAGGCCCTGGATTTACCAAGCTCGAATATTCGCTTGGGATCCAGAACCAGCCACGGACGCAGAGTGAAGATCTTACCACTGCTGCTCCACTCCATCCCCACGTCTCGCCAAGACACTCAAGCTTCACCACTTGAACTCTTCGGAAGGCTCAGTGCTTCGTTGTGCTCTCGAGCTCGTCGTGCCTTCTCTCGCACTTGGAACTCAGCTGCTAATCGAAGGGCAACTTCTCGTTGTCTGTTCGCTTCTCGGCGCCACTCGACTGCGTCCGCCGAGTTGGCTGAGCGTCCCTGTCCGCGTCGTATTGAGCCCGTCATAGCTTTGAGTGTAGGCTTGCCGTCCCAACCTTGTACCAGATAGAAAGGGGTTTCTCGCCGAGTCGAGTCGCTTAAGTTGTTGATAGCGTGTACCATCTTCTCGGCGATGTCATCCCAGTCGGCTTGAAGTAGGTCTTCCACGTAGACCCGTAAAGTCTGAACCATTGTCATGACTGACCTCTCTTGTTGACCGTTGGCTTGTGGTCGGTAACTCAGCGTAGCTCTTGATCTCGACTGCATCATCTCGGAGAGCTTTTGGAATACTTCACTCATAAACCTTGGATCTCGGTCGTGCCGTATCAGAGACGGAGCCCCGAACTGCCTGAAGACGCATTCTTCAAACACCTTAGCCACTTCGAGTGCCCCGGTGTCATTCATAGCCTTAGCGATAACGAACTCCGTGAAGTGGTTTTGGAACAACAGCAGTGCAGTATTGCCCCGCTGAGTTCGAGGTAGGGGAATCACGAAATCCATTGACACGACTTGGAATGGATGGTCTGATACCACATTTCCCGGCGAGTAACCTCTCAACTGTGGCTTGCTCTTACTGGTACTGCAGTCCTCGCAGGCCCTAACATGTTTCACCACGTCGGCGTAAAGACCAATCCAGTAGTAGTCAGTCTTGACTCGGTGATAAGCTCTGACGATGCCTTGATGCCCCCCCTTCATTCGAATTGTGACAGTTATGAAGTATCTCGTCGACCATAGCTGACGGAATCACCAATCTCAATGAGAGGTTCGGCTCGCCGAGTTCGCCCTGTCGGCGAGTTTCATCTCGGCGGTATAACAGGCCATCTTCGCTGAGTACAAAGACTTCTGCGACTTTGCCGGCATTCTGAGCTTGACGGTGTGTAAGGTCCTCAAATTGACCTCTCAGGTACGCCTTCAGATCGGCCCACCTGAGTTCTTCGTCTTGTGCCTTCGCGATTCGTCGTCTCGGCTCAGTCTGTACTATCACTAAATCAATATCGTTGGCATTCTGAGCCGTCTGGGTTGACTCCATCTGCGACCCTGTTTCAACATTCGGCGTCGTGCGGTTAGTCCGCCGAGTCGACGCCCTGCTGACTTGTTCGAATTCATCTCCACTGCTTTCAAAAGCGGATTCTCCAAGATTTGTTGATATGGCTTCGTGATCCTAGCTTCCTCCTCTTGCTCTAGCCGAGTCTTCATCCAGCTCATCCTCAAAGTGAACTCGGCGTACTCGGCTACGAGTGACTGCCGTGACAATCGGGGTTTCCGCTGGGTTGTCTATGGCGTACAGCTCTTGGGCTACTCGGTTAATCATTCTCAGTTCTGCTTTCCTATCCGTCCCAAGAATTACTCGTCCGGCTTTTGCTTCGAGTGCTTCTGTAGCAAGAGAATCAGCCGCTGCGTTATAGTGTGGCGCAATGGGTCGATACCGGACCGAGTTGAGTCGCTTCGTGAGATCCTTGTGTCGTGCTAGCTCCACTTGCAACGTTTCCTTCTTGCATGCTATCACCCCATGGATTGCTGGATTGCAAGCCGGGAGTCACCCACGATAATCAGGTCAGTTATCCCTCGGTCAATCGCCGCCAAGAATCCATTGTTCATGCCGGTGTACTCGGCGATGTTGACTGTGGTGGACGACAGTTACGCACTCGCAGCGATCTCAATGTCCCAATTTGGAAGGCGCCACAGTATCCACAAACAACTTCCATACGCGCCGTATTTAGCTGTCTTCGCTGAGCCATCAAATGACAGAACACATCCCGCAAAGTCAGCTGGTATTCGGGCGTATAGCAGCTCCGGGTCCATTCTAACTGTCGCCGAGTTCTTGGAGGGAGGCGCAAGATGCTTCAAGGAATTGTCGAGTCCGATAAACGGGGTTATCGACGCCTGGAGCAGCTGGGCGAAGTCTACATCTCGTTCACGTACTCGCTTCACCTTCAAATCGTAGGGCGACAACATAACTGCGAAACTTACTGCGCGGCCGTACAACGACTTGGACTTAAACACTCATTCCAGCGTTGAGAAACGAGTGTAGATGTGCAGCGTCTTCCCCGCCAAGAGAGTGTAGCACACTTTCAGTAATTGTAACAGTGCGACCACTTCTTTCTCAACGGGATGATAGCCGAGTTCATTCTCCTTTAGCACGCGTCCGCAGAAGCGAACTGGGTGCAGCTTGTCGTCGTGCGGCTGCATCATAGTACTGCTCAAAGCCCAGTCATTAGCGTACAACATTATGGACTTCTTTCGCCGAGTCGAAATGGCGAAGAATTGGAGCTTCTGGTACCCGTCTTTTGAGCTCAGCGAATGACGCTTTTGCTGATGTCAAGTCACCCCAGGACCAAAGTCCGTGTCCTTTAGTTGATAGAGTACCGCTCCATAAACAGCCAAGTTCTGGATGAATCGGCCGTAATAGTTAAGCGCACCGAGGAAGGCTTGCATCCCATCCTTTGATTTCGGGAAGGAGAGCTCGGCGATCGCGGCGATCTTCTTCGCATCAGCGCGTATGCCACTCGGTGTAATCTCGTGCGACAGGAAATCAACCTTGGGTTGGACAAAGATACTCTTGATAAAGCTGATGCTAATTCGACATTCTGTGAACCGGGCTAGTAGTCGGTCCAGTGTCTCCAAGCAGGCGTCGAGCGTCTCCCCTCCAAAACAGATATCATCGACAAACGACCTCCGCTTGAACACCGGGATAAAAAAAAAACGGTCTGGTTCTCCATTAGCGAACATGTCGCCGTCCGGTCCGTTGACCAGGTCTTGGACCGGATCGCAGTCAGCTTGTGATTGGTGGTCCGCTTCGAACTTCGTCAGCTGACCTGGCGTTGAATCGCCGACTCCGCCGAGCTCGACTCGCCGAGTTCCCGACCCGGCTTCAGCAATAGTCATTCGTTCAGCAAACAACTGCCATCCTCCCTTTGGTTGAACGTATTCCCATAGAGCGTTGTTGATCAGTCGCTGGTAAATCATAGGCGCATTTCTTCAATCCGAACGGCATTCGTAACCACTCGAAGTGCCCAAGTGCACAAACGAACGCTGAGATCTGCCGAGCTCGGCGAGTCATAAGGACTGCCCAGAATCCACTAGCATCATCAAGCGAGTAAAACCACAAGTAACGCTCCAAATCGGTGAGCAGGTCATTAACTAGTGGCATGGCGTATTCCATCGGCGTCGTAATCGCATTAACTAGTTTATAGTCAATGCATAGCCGAATATCCACACCATTTTTCTTGAGCACTATCACCACTGGTGAGGCCCAAGGGCTGCCCGAGAATGATATCAACCCAGCTCGAAGCAGCCCCTTCAACAACTCGTACAGTTTGTTCAAGTGGCGGAGAGGTATCCACCGAGCTTTCTGTTTGATAGGTGCGTGTCCTTGAACGTCGATGTCGCACAATGCTCCGTACGCTGGAGGCGGCAGGGCATTACCACTTGAAATCATTATCCCTTCGTGCTTTTGCAGCTTTGCCACCAATCTAGCCGACTGTGCTGGCGTATGGCTACTTGACTTGCCGTTTGGAGCGCTATAGTCGAGTTCTGTAGACTCAACTTCAGTGAGGTCGGGAAGGAACGCCAACTCGTGAGCGTAGTCTGTCAACTCCAGATCTGTCCCACTCCGCTCAAAGATATCGGTCTTACTGTCGTCCTCATCATCCTCTTTCTCGTCTTCGGTCGCTGCGATAGCCACGCAGTGTTGTCTTAGGGTTTCTGTTGGGTCTCTCGTCGAGTAGCATTCATCATCTTCAGCTTGTTCTAAACCGTAGCCAATTCCGCCGGGGTCGAACACCGTCGTCGCTGAGTTCGTTACTCCGATCTCAGTTACAGTACCTCCCAACAGTGATACCTCTGATAAATCATAGTTGTCGTCCACGTCAGGGCCCGTATTCGCTGAGTTCACCACGATGGCCGATCTGACTTCTGCGCGTTCAAACTTGTCTCCGAGGTAGATGGTATCATCGTCATGTCGTCTAACCTCGCTCGAACCGGTTTCGGCCTCCATAGTTTCCAACGCTGAGTCCGCCGTAGCTGGGTCGTCGTTAGGCTTAATTCCCTCATGTAGTAATACCTTCCGACTATCATAGTATTCAGTCGCATCGGAGTGCTGATCCGCTGAGTTGGCTGCGACGGCAGAACGAACTTCCGTGCGTGCAAACGCGTCTCCGGGATAGCTGACGTCTTGACGACATGCTGCGGTCACGTCCGAATCACTCGCAGTGTTTAGATCCGCTGGCGCCGAGTCCACCGCCGCCGACTGGATAATGCAGGCTTTTGGCACACCCATCGCTGAGTTCACCACGGCTGCAGAGCTTAACCCATCGACTCCATACTCGGCTCGTGCCTCACCTTCATTACCGTGGTTACTTGTATTCACCGTCCAGCTCGGTCCTTCACTGTTAGCCTCAACATCTCTTGAAAGTAATACCTCCAGCTTGGAATTTGCAGTCGTCACGCTGAGTCTGCTGCGACGGCAGGACAGACATCCACGCGTCCACACTCGTTCCTCGCGTAGTCGGCTATCCTATGGCACGTCGGAACAACTCCCAAGTCATTTCTTGCGGCTGGATCTTCGAGCGCCGAGTTCGCCGTCACCACATGGTTAATCCCAGCCCTTTTAGTGGTCAGGGTGCTCATAGCTGAGTTCACCTTGCCCACAATACTTGGTCTAATGACTCCAAACTTGGCCCGGTCGTCAATAACGGGTTGGGCGTCACGTAGGACTCGTTCCGAGCGTTCTTCAGGGTCTCCTTCCGTGATAGCTACGTCTTCAGTCGCCGACGCTTCTTCCTTGGCCCCTACTGCACTTGTTACTTCAACCGCTGAGTTCGTGCTGGCGTCAGAAATGGCGCCATCGTCTTCAAACTTGGGCATATGATAGGAGACATCTTGGCTATCGTTTAGCACCGGCGTACGATCCGCTCGGACGTCTTCCAGATTGAACGCTGAGTTTATAGCCGGGTCACCCCTTGTCACCCCTGAAGTTGATATGACGTCGGCGTTACCGCGACGCCTCTCGTCTTCGTCGGCTTCTGTATCAGCTTCGATCCTTCTCCAGCGTTCGGCGCATGTTAACGCTGGTCCATTTTCCACTGGAGGGGGTCGTTTTTCCACCGCCGTCGGAATTGGGTATTTTCGTCTTTCCACAGCTGGCGGCTGGTGTGACAACCAGTCCTCGTACAGTCGTTGTTCTTTCTGCAGCAAATCTTTGTCCATCGCTGACTCAAATGCCAATATCTGCCAGTCACGGTATTTCGCCGAGTTCACGCGGACATATCCCTCATTGGCCAGCACTTCGTGTGGTTGCCATTTTATCACATAAAAGTGAGGTGGGCACCAGACTGACGTCGGTCGTACGTTCGTAATCAGGACATGGGTTGGTCTTCCTCGGCGATTAAAAACAACCGTTGGAATCCAACTTTTCGTCCGTCGCACCCACAAGTCATGCGTCGACTCACTGGGTTGTCGCCTGGGCAATTTGAACTCAGCGGTCATTCAACTTTCGATTGTTAACCCGTCTGGTGGCCCACATGGGACATTTGGTCCGAACTCGGTCTTTGTCGGCGCATTACTTGATCGGATGAGTGGGATCACCATCTCATCGGGTAGCTCGACCGCCGAGTTGTACAGATCCAGACGGATCCCAGCTGGGATCATAAAGTCAGTGCCGAGAATCAAATCGACTCCGGCATGATGAGGCATTATCCACACTTCAAACTCGTATGCCACTTCCCAGCCGAGTGTCACCTTCACAACTGCTCGTGACATTGTCACCATTCTGTCTTTACTTATTCCTTGTATGTTGATTCGCTTATCTCGGTTGGCCACTCTCTTGAGACGCAGTTTCTCGCGAAGTACTCACTAATCGCCGAGCCATTTGCTCCGGTATCCAATAATATCTTGGTCCTTCGGTCGTTCACTGCACCCAATACGAGAGCTCTCATTCTAACTCGGCGATCAAACGTCTGTGCTGACCACCATCCCAGCCGCTCTCCCGGAAGCAGCTTCATGATTCTGGTACGATGCACAGCCTGGTCTGACTGCCGAGTTACACTTGCAATCGCTCGGTGGTTATCATCTAACTCACCGAGCTCACGTTCAATTCCGTCGATTTCACACATCCAATTGCCATCCCCGCTTCTTCCCTCGGGCCGTCCTGCTTCACCTACGAAGGCAAACAAGAAGTTCGCCTCAACTGCAGGTTCAGCTGACTGTGGCAGCCCGGCATATTCCAACCCAGTCAGTGTTGGCGGGCCGCCGAGTTTAAATCACTCGGCGTGTAAAGGTTTTGCAGGTCTTCTGGCACTTGCGACTTCGACAGAGTTCTTCACGAACGCAGCCAGCTTCTCGTATTGACGAAACCGCTCGCACTGGCCGACTTCATGGACTTGTCTGCAGAATATGCAGCGCCGCCGACAGTAGTGAGCCGAGTGCCCCGTTCTTCCACAAGCTGCACAAGGTCCACGCTGTGAGTTGTCGCGTGATCCTTCTCCTCGGTTTGGCTGTTCTCGTTGGTTGTACAGTCGCGGAGGTCGATTCGCCGAGTTCCCCCAACTTCGATTCGAGCCATTCTGGTCTCCCGCCGAGTTCTCTCGGCGGTCCGGTGTATTTACCTTATCATTGGTAACGCCGGCGTCTATGTAGTCGTCGTCTTCCGCTGAGTCGTAACCTCCGGACTGGTCCTCATCATCCCATTCGTCTTCGGAGTTGTACGGACTCGGCGGGTTCTGATCGATGAGTTCCTCCCCGTCAGAGTCAGCGTCAACGACAGTGACTCGGCAGTCGCGCTTTTCTTCCTTGCGACTGCGCTTCTCATCTCGACGTCCATCTCGGCGTTCATCTCGGCGGCTTTGATCCTTCCGCTTGTCGTCTCGACCTCGAGCGATCACGATTCGGTAGCGTTGCTTCTTGCGCTTTTCTCCGAGGATCCGACGATTGATTATCTGCTCCACCTTACTGATGTCTTCCAACTGCAAGGGGTACATCAAATCCATCACATCGTCATCACCACAATGCAACAAGAAGTGCTCGACATGGTCAGCTACGTCGGCGCCACCTTTCTCGTACTGGATCTTGGCTGTCCGAGCATACCCATTGAGTCGGATCAGGAAGTCGCAGATCGGCTCGTTGACTTTACGTCTCGCCGAGTAGTAACGAGTGCGGGCGGATTGGTCAAACTGTGAGCAATAATAATCCAGGAACGCCTCGCTGAGTAGTTTCCAACGTCGCTGAGTCTTCTTCGGCAGCTGCCTATACCAACTCTTCGCCGCCCATCCCAAGCATAGCGAGAATGGTTCGCACCAGGCACTTTGGGGCATCCTGGTGCTCTTCATCTCGTAGATGAAACGCTTGAGCCACTGGAGCGATGCGTCAGAACGGCAGTGCTTCCCTTCGAACTCGGCGATTTTGTCGAGTGAGGCGTGGGTTCGGACTTCTAGGTATTGAGTCGAATCTTCTTCAGCCGCGTTGAAGCTCAAGTTTCGGATGTAGTCCTTCACGGTTTCTTCACGGGTTCCTCTCACATCGAAGGCGTCATCGTCCTCCTCGTCTTCCTCATAAGCCTCAGCTTCGTCTGCAGCATCATACAATTCGCGGTAACGACCTGCATTCCGCTGTCCACGACTCGGCGCTCGCTGAGTCGGGTTGAGCTTCATCAGAGTCAGCATGTGGGAGTCTTCGAAGTACGGAGTCCCTTGTGTAGCGCGGAACACTTCACGTCTCTTCATCTCCGGGGTCCTCGACAAAGGAATTTTGCTTGGGTCTTCGCCGAGTGTTTTGAACTCGGCTACTCGGCTGTACACCTGCTTCGTTCCATTAGGGGCCTTCTCCAATCCAAACGCCACTCTCAACTTCTTCTTCCATTGCCAGAGCTCAGCTCCGCCGCGGGTCAGACTCCCGTCGGACAGGATGAGGCTGTTTGGTCGGCTGTTGCACCGATAGCCCATCGCCTTCAGCAGCAACACAGTTTCTTCCACCAACTGATTGATATTGGCTGCACGCACCGGTTGAGTTAACTCAGGACCCAACATCGGCCACTTCGTCTGCGCCATCGCCACAGGCGCGAACATCATCATCCATTCCGATCTCGTTCTCATCTCCTCGCCGAGTCGAGCCAACACTTTATTGGCGCTCGACGTATCGGCGTTCCTCGTCGCTTTCGGAATAAGGGGCGGACGGTCCCCTTGAGCAACGCCATGTTCTTCTTCATCTTCTTCATCGTCCGCACCTTCGTCGAGCTCGGCGGATAAGTTGCGCTTGACAGGACGTGGGGTTCCCATGCGTCCCACCTGCAGCGTCAACTCTTCCACCTCGCCAAGTAGCTCGGCGGTAGTCTTCGTTTCTCCGAGCTGAGCGGTCTCGGCCTTCTCTTCATACTCTCCTTCACTTGCATCTCCGTTCTCGCTCTCCTGGTCTTGGCCATCCTCGTCGAACTGGACGGTTCGTCCCACCTCCATCGTCATGGCGATGAGTCGTTGATCCGCCGGGTCCGACCCCGCGAGAGGCGATCCTCCAGCCGTCGCTGGGCTTCCGTCGCTCGGAGTTGCTGATCCCTTGACCATCTTCACGCTTCTCTTTCTCTTCTCTTCCTCTTAACTTGGCTAGCTGGCACCTATAAAAACAAGCACACACTCCTGTTCCCGGGTCGCGGCACCAGTTGTGGTGTAGTAGAACACACAAATACCGTCAGATGTGGATTCCTTACACAAATCACAACGAATCGCCGAGTTAGGTCGGCGGTTGTATGGCCTGCGCAGAGGGTGGTCCCCTCGCGGTTCGGCCCTTCCGGGACAGACGAGTGGCTCGCTTCCACTCGGTTCCGACTAACCAAGTCAGATCACTTCCGAGGCTCCGCCGAGTTTGGTTCAGCTGAGCTCGTTCACAACCCTGTGCCCTCCACCAAAGGATGGACGACGGCGCGCGAGCGCATTTACAGGTCACCGAGCGCAGAGACTGCTCGGCTAGAAGTGTTACGGCACCCGGGCTATCCGACGTACCGGCCCGCTGAGTATGCGGGACTTTCTTTCGCGCGTAGCGAGACTTTGTCCTACCCGGACCGACCTAATCTCTTGGCGCTACCAGTCAATACCCTACAAGCTATGCCTCTCGAGTATTGACGGCAGGCATAATCCAGCCCTATGCAGGGACTTACCGGAAAAGTGTACACGTGTCTTGGACTAGGAAAATTCTGCTCTGTTATCTTCTGGGAGCCCTTTCGGCTCCCCCTATTTAATCCTATGCTTCTTATACAAATATCTAGTGAAATGTAGTCGTTTCGGATCTCTACCGACCCTTCAGCTGGGTTCAGGCGACCGTTGAGCTCAGCGGCTATCCGGATAGCATCATCCGGACAGATCGCCGAGTACTTATCGTGATCCTTTGCTCCTAAGCTCTGGGTTATCAGACCGAGCCGATTCTTGATCTAAAGTAGGTTGGCGTATGGTCGAATCTGGAAATCCCTACACCACAATATACTCAGTTTACATTCTACCTTAATTAGGTCACTTCGCTCTCTTTTGAATAAAGAGGGGACCTGTGAACTGCCATTCACTGAGAGTTTGTATACTCTCGGAAGATAACTTCCTCTAGCGCAAGGTGCTGTGTGACCCCGTCACACGGCTAGTGATTTATTTATAGCACTCGGGCACGAAGAGATAGGTAGGCTATCCTTAGCCTATGTGCCGAAGGCGCCAAGCCCTCAAAGAAGCGTACAGCCTCTAAGTCTCCACTCCGCGAGGAGAAGGAGTCTCGACATTCCTATCGGGGCCTCTTCGACTCCTCGGAAGAAGAGGAGGAGGAGGGTGCTATCGCTGAGCCCCGGGAGGTCTTGAATGACCTCGACCAGCAGCAGGAGGATTTCCAAGCTGCCCAGCGTGTGCGTGGGGGTTCGGTGGTGGCACCCGTCAGCCAGGGAGCTGCCATCAACTCAAGAGGGTATTGGCCTCCCGAGGAGAGCTCTGGGGCTGACCTCTTCTTAGAGGTTCTCGTTGCTCCTCGTGGCCTTGTGGGCGGCCACACTTCTAGGGGCATCAACGAACGTGCCCTGGTTCAGAAAGAACAGTTGTTCGTTGACAACTTGGAGGCTGCTCGGTGTGTGCTTTTCGCGCCACACCGCATTCCCCTTAAGGACCTCACGACTTGTCGTAAGAAGCCCGAGACCCGGGGTGGTCTCTATCCTCTTTGGGGATACCCCTGAGTTTTGCCCGAGAACTGTCCCACGTGGAGTTCTTGTGAGGACATGTTCTGGGCATGGGTGGAGTCTCTTAAGTACTCACCCACGGAGTTACGGGAATTCCATGAAGATCAGCTGCTGTCCCGCATCCTGGACCAGCGTGATCTTCACGTGAGGTTTGCCCACTTGGTCAGCAAGCGCATGCTGCCAAGGGACATCCTGAAGCGCGCGGCTTCCAGCGCTCACGATGAGCGCGGGTACGGAATGTATTCGTCGTCCGTACCCCGTTCGGGCAAGAAGCACCGGACTACTTATGAAGCTGCCACCGCTTCTGCTCCCAGATTGCGACAGCCTTCGGGCAGTCAATCAGGAGCCGTTCAATCGGCTCCCACGAGTTCTCGGAGTGGGCATAACCCCACCACTTCACGAGGAGCTGTCGCTTACCGCGACGCCGTTGCTCCTAGAGGATCCGCTCCACGTGGAAGTGGACTTCTACATTCCGGCCAAGTAGGGGCGGAGGTGGCCTCGTACGAGTACGAGTACTCGGCGCCCCCCGAACGCCACTCTCGTCCGAGTGCTTCTCCTGCGGGTCCGACACAGGGCCCTGAGGTTGACCGCCTCCGTCAACGTGTCCTCGTGCTTGAGATTGCACTTGGCCTTGGGACTGGCGGTGATGCTGCCGCCCAGGCCGGGAATCAGGGCGAGCTCGCTCGTCTTGCGGGCCACCTGGACCTGTTGGAGCGAGAGGTCGCGAGCCTGCACCTGCGGGTGGATCGCCGGGCCTCTTCGTCCGATCTAGACGAGGCCTTTCGCATGATCCGACGGATCGAGGCTCTGCTGCCACGTCCGGAGCCGCCTGCGGCACACTCTCAGACGTACGCGTATGGTGCGTACCCGGCGTACTCAGCGTACTCGGCGTATGGCGCCGGGGTCCGCTCGTACGGAGCCCCTCCGGCGTACGGTCTTGACCGCAGCCTCGCCGCTCCGACCGAGGCTTGGGTGCCTGCTCCGACGCCCTCGTCGACGTCTGTGACCGGCCCTCGCTTCGAGGAGTTGGGCCAAGGTGGGTCTGTGAGTCAGCAATCCCCTGTGGATCAAAGTACCGCTTAAGACGTCCAACATAGAACGTCGGGTGCGTCGTCATTGACTTTGGCAGGTCGATGGTGTACGACGCACCATGTCTGGCCAGGACTGCAAATGGTCCGATGAAGCGGTGCTTCAGCTTGTTGCTTCCGACAGAGCTGACAGTGTCAAGAGGTAGGTTCCTCGTGTCTAGCACCACTAAGTCCCCCACCTTAAATATACTTAAGTTTCCTCTTCCATGTTTGTCGGAGTACTCCTTTTGTTTATCTTGGGCCGCTGCCATGGCATCGCGGACCCTGTTGACAACGCTCAGCTTGGTATCCATAAAGGATTCCACTTGTTTCCGCAGCGAAACTGGTATAACATCCGAGACCTGGGAGGAAAGGGCTTTCCGAACCTCTCCCCCACTTAGAATAGAGGAGTCAGTGTCTCCTCGAAGAGTGAGAGGCACTCTGGGGTGACGGAAGCCGTTCACGTAGAACGGCGTGAACCCTGTGGACGCGTGCACCGTGTTGTTGAGCGCAAACTCAACAACTGGAAGCTGCGTCGACCACGTACGTGGTGCTGCCGCGCACACACTGCGCAGAGTGTCCTCGAGCACTCGATTGACGCGCTCTGTCTGGCCGTCTGTCTGCGGATGGTCCGCAGTGGGCATCCGCAGACGAGTTCCCAGCAAAGGGAACAACGTTTTCCAAAACGCAGCCGTGAACCGCGGGTCTCGGTCCGAGACAATCGTCTCCGGGAGACCGTGATAGCGGAACACGCCATCGACGAACAACCTTGCGGATTGTTCGCCCGTTACAGTGACGGGAACTGGAGTACCATCTTGCTCAGCCGACACACGAACACCAAAATTCCGGTGTTGCCGTGTTCGTCGGCGGGAAGCCCAAAGATGAAGTCAAGGCTCATCGACTTCCAACAATCAGCCGGTACGGGCAGGCTCTGGAGTGGGGCCGAAGAGTGCCCTGCGGGTTTGACCCGCTGACATGTTTCGCATGTCTTAACGTACCGGGCGACCCACTTGTACATGTGGGTCCACCCGAAGGCCTGAGAGACCGACAGAAAGGTCTTCTCGCGGCCCAAGTGGCCGCTGGAGGGCGCGTCGTGCGCCTCCGCGAGGATATCGAACTTCAGATCCTCGTCGTTGGGCACGACCACCCGTGGAGGTTCACTGGGCTCCACCCGGTAATAGAGGAGGCCATCCTTCAACTCATATCGGTGGATCCGTGAGCGCTGTCGCGACGAGAGCCAGTCGGACTTCGCGCTCGTTCCTGCCATAAGGAACTTGACGATAGGCGCGACAGCCTCATCGTCCTGATACGCCATGCGTATCCGATCATATAGATCCGTTGTCACCCGCGTGATGTGGGCCAACTCATAGTCAAGACGCCGAGAGAGGGCGTCCGCAAGCACGTTGAGCTTGCCCGGCTTGTATTCGACGCGGAAGTTGTACTCCGCGAAGAAGGACAGCCACCTCGCCATCCTTTGGGAGAGGTGAGGCGAGTTTGTCGCCGTCCTCAAGGATGCGTGGTCTGTGTAGATCACGAAGGGCCGAGAGCCCAAAAGGTGAACACGAAACTTCACAAGGGCATATTTCATTGCCAGGAGCTCCTTGTCGTGGACAGGGTAGCTCCGCTCAGCGGCTTTGAGCTGCCTGGACTGGAACGAGATGACTCGTTCGTGTCCAGCCGTGTCGGCCTGCAGCAATGCACATCCGATGGCGTAATCGGAGGCATCGCAGACGATGCTAAACGGCTTCGTCTCATCCGGCAGGGCCAGGACAGGGGCCTCTTGGAGACTGGCCTTGATGCTGTCAAAAGCATCCAGGTGCTCTTGCTCCCAGCGCCAGTCGACGTCCTTCTGAAGGAGACTCGACAAGGGCTTAGCGAAGCCCGCGTACCCTGCGCTGTACTTGTGAAGGTAGTTGGCCAAGCCCAACCACTTTCGAAGATCCTTCGGGGATCGGGGCGTCGGCCATGCCGCTATGGCCTTGACCTTGTCTGGGTCAGCCCGAACGCCCACGTTGCTTACGAAGCAACCGAGAACTTTAATCTCTGGTGACGCGAAAACGCACTTGTCGATGTTGGCGTAGAGCTTGTTCGCTCGCATCACATCCAACACTCGACGGAGGTGCCCCAGATGCACCTCCATGGCCGTCTTGCCTCCCTCGGACGGCTATGGACGAATATGTCGTCGAAGTACGTCTGTACGAAGGTACGCAAAGGGCGGAACAGCTGCGTCACCAGGCGATTGAACGTCACCGGGGCGTTAGACAGGCCCTGCGGCATGACGAGCCACTCCCAAAGCATGCCGCTTGGAGTGCTCACCGCGGTTAGCGGGATGTCACTCTCTCGCATCAGGATCTGGTAGTATCTGTCTACCAAATCCAGCGCACTGTACAGTACGCTCCCGGCCATGTTGTTTAACAACACATCCTTTCGTGGGATTGGTGTTTGGGCCGGCACCGTCGCGTTGTTCAGCTTGTTGTAAGCATGGACTAGACGCCACTTTCCGTTCGGCTTCCGAACGCAGAAAGTCGGCGTCGAGTGCGGGCATTTCGACTCCCGCACCATGCCTGCCTTCGCTTTCGCGGCGAAGAAGGCATCAATGACCTCGCACTGTTCGCGCGGGAGAGGCCATTGCCTCGTGACACAATATTTGTGCCGGGCACGAGATCAATCTCATGCCGTACGCCTCGATCCGGTGGGAGTTGGGTCGGTGGGTGTTTGTTCACCACGTGCGCATTCTCCGTCACCAAAGGATACACCGGATCTTTGGGGTTCTTAAGGATCTCAGAACCCAAGCGCGTCTGACGCTGCTTGTTTAGGTCTTCCAGGACGTTCTCGTCCAAGACCGAGGAGGAGTTCAGCTCCTCCCGAGTGATCTCAGGTCTCATGAGCACCATCTCAGCAATCTCTCCAGCCTTGAGGTTGGCCAGGAAAGACTCAACCGTCATTTCCTCGAGGTTCAGTATCTCTGCAACCTCCGGCAACGGTTCCAAGTGGACACCAGATGCCTTGACGGGTAAACAGGTCTCGCCATCGAAGGTATGATAACACACTTCTACCGACCGCGTCGGAGGAGCCCGGGTCCTGGTCTCCGAGTAGCTTGAAGCGACGTCGATCTGAACGAGGTTCAGATCCAACTCTCGGCGGCGGCGTCGTCGTTGACGGCGACCGTGACGTGGAACTTCGTTAACCACGTCTGGGGATGTCGTGGTGCCGACATCCGAGGCACTCGAGGCACTAAGTTACCCAGACAGGAAGCGTGTCCGACGTCTTCCTCTTCAGTTAAGGTCTGGGTGACCGCGTGTGGCACTTTGTTACCCACACAGGAAGCGTATCCGACGACTTCCTCTTCAGTTAAGGTCTGGGCGACCGTGTGTGGAACTCTGTTACCCACCTTGTACACGCTATTACCAGTGTTCGTGACAGCTACAGCTGTCTGCGGAACTAAGTTACCCGCTTGTGGACCTAAGTTACCACTTGGCCAGCGCCTCCACTGGGCGCTGCCACTATCAAAACATCCTTGGAGTCGTCATATACGTCGACGACTCCCAAGCATCTGCCGGATGCTTTGGTACCCTGGCAACCCTTGCGGGCGCCCCGGGTCCTGACAGAGGTGGGAACATGACTCACCAATGCTCTGTCGGAGTTTGCAGGGCGGCTGGCACCGATTGCCTTGCCTCGCCAGTCGATACAGGGCTCGTGCTCCTCAAGCCAGGGTATGCCCAGGATCATATCATATGGATCCATGTCAAGAACAGTGAACTGTTCGAGGCTGTCAAAGTCTTCAAACTTGACGGCCAGATCCACTTGGACGTCGGGGACAGTGACGACCTTCCCGTCGGCCAGTCGCACTGACACCGTCCCGTTGCCCTTGCTTTC
Source organism: Phytophthora betacei (assembly GCA_011320135.1). Lineage (NCBI taxonomy): Eukaryota > Oomycota > Peronosporomycetes > Peronosporales > Peronosporaceae > Phytophthora > Phytophthora betacei. The sequence goes on from JAANHX010000505.1 coordinate 207,152, forward strand.
TCTCATAGCCTCGGACCGCTTGCTTGTTGCTATTACGAGCAAACGTCTGGCGGCGTGCGAAATTCTTCGACGCCCCAGAATCGATCAAGATTCTAAAGGGGTGATCGTATCCCCGTACACTTCCGTGTACTACGAGCAACCCGCCGCTGCTCTTCGCCGATTCGAGAGTGCGAAGCCTCTCAGGGGCTAAGTCCCCGTGGTACGCGCCACCCGCGCACCCATCACGAAGACTTAGTTCTTCCCCAGTAGGGCGCCCCGCCCCTACTGGTTCCCGGCGTTCCCCTGTCCCCGGGATCCTGGCTTCTGCCAGGGACCCTTGAGGACGGGCTTGGGGAAAGACCGTCTGCGGAGTCTTTCCGCGGGACAGTCGCGCTTTAGGTGGCCCATCTTCCCGCAGCCGAAGCGGCGGATGTCACGCTGTTCGGCGGACCCGAGTTCCATGGGAGCTGGTCCGTTGGGGCTTGTTCGACCGGGAGCCGACAAGGAGTTCCCAAGTTCACTTGGGAATTCCAACACCACACAGCGGCTTCCTCCTGCTGTTGGTGTCGGTGGCGGCCTCTCTGTGCCGCTGTCGGTGTCGGCGGCGGCGGTCTCTTTCTGTTGTCGGCGGCGGCGGTCTCTTTCTGTTGTCAGTGGCGGCGGCGGCCTCTTGGTGTTGTCGGTGGCGGCAGCGGACTCTTGGTGTTGGTGTCGGCAGTGGGTGAAAAGCCTCCAGAAAACGGTTATCCATTAAAATCGATGCAGTCGGCTGAATGCTATATTTAGAGGTAAAGTTGCCCCAGTTGACCCACCCCCGAATAAAACACCCCCTTAGCGCCTTTAAAATTTGTTGTATTTATACCGTAGCAATTTCTAGAAAGCGCTAAAATGGCGACAGGATGCATGCTATCAAGAGCCTCTGTGATGACGAGATGCAGTAACTACATTTGTAGCTTCTAATAGCTTCCGTGAGGTGGTGCATTGCAAATTCTTATTATTGTACCCGATATTAAAGATACATTGACAATTTGTATCAATTACTTGGATATGTTTTACATTATTTAACGCCAGCTACACGCAGCTACTGAGAGCATCGAGCTCTACATCGACACGACGAGCAACTGGGACAGGCATCTGTACTTGGTGCGTCGCCAGCGGGCAACCAGCCGGCAGCATGCTTCCCGCCCTGCCGGGTGGGCGATAGCTCTTGCGGGGTCTGCACGAGGCCTGACGGCGACATCCTCGCTGCTGGTGGTAGATGGCTCGACGGTACAGCCGGAGTCCGGAGCGCCACCTGCAGGCACGCACCCAACGAGCAGCCTGCCGCCCGCCCTGCCATGCAAGCCGCCACAGCCCTTGAGGCTCCGCCCGCTGCTGATGTCCCCCTTACTCCTTCCATCCTTGCTCTCCTTTCTGGCCTTGCTGCCGTTCCTCTTTTCGTCGCCGCCGCCGTCGTCGCCCCTCACCACCTTTGTAACGGGGTGCGTAGCCCTAAGTGTACCCCTCGTTACATAAAATGTGACACGTCATACTTCGGGTTATTTGGTACAAGGTACCAAGGTCGTCCAAAGCCAACCACTGGCTGATGACATTGCTTTTCTATAGGTGACTTATAGTTTGTATTAAACCCAAGCTTTAATCTACCTATAAATATACTCAGTTTACATTCTACCTTAATTAGGTCACTTCGCTCTCTTCTAAATAAAGAGGGGACCTTCGAACTGCCGTTCACTGAGAGTTTGTATACTCTCGGAAGATAACTTCCTCTAGCGCAAGGTGCTGTGTGACCCCGTCACACTTGGTAGCACTCGTAGTCAATCCACGCCACCGCGGGTAGACTACCTGAACCTCTCCGAAGTTCGTTGCCATGGATAGGAACGACTTCTCCCATATGAACGACTCTCAGTTCGAGTCGGTTCGGAAGATGGCAGGCATCTTCGGGATGGAGGCCCTGCAGAGCCTGGTGGTGTCAACACCGGCCGAGCAGCTCGAGCGCGTCAATTCGTTCGACGCGTACGAGCAGGGCCTCATCGCGCATGTGCGGGAGAACCTGCAGGCTCCGGTGGAGGAAGCAAATCCGCCTCACCCGAAGCCAATACGGCTGAAGGTTAAGCCGTATGAAGGGAAGGAAGGCGAGAACCTTCACTTCTGGGTCCGAGAAGTTGAGCTCGCGATGGACGCGGCTCTGATCTCGACCGAGCAACTTCGTGTTGCTTTTGCACTCTCCAACCTTAGCGGCCGTGCTAAGCGTTGGGTGTACACTCGGGAAGCAACAACCCCTGGATGTTTCACATCCTGGGCTCAGCTGTGTGAACTGCGCTGAGCCGCGTTTCTCCTGGCGAACTACGAGTACCGCCAGCGTTCGCACTTCCTCTCGTGTAAACAAGGGAGGTATGAACTGCACGAGTACGTGCAAGAGATACGGGAGCTCACGGCGTCCCTAGTGGGAAACCCACTCAACGAACACATCAAGATGACTGTGTTCATGGATGGCCATCGAGTGGGCCCCGCACGCACTCAGCTGTTCCGGGTGCAGTCAAACACCCTTGAAGAGGCGATTCAAGTGGCTCTTCAAGAAGAGTACAGCCACAGCCAGGCGCGTACGCCGGCCTCAGCGTGACCCTAGCTACAAATGTAGTTAGGACGTTCCCACAACAATACGTCTACTAGGATAGTAAACGATCGTTCGGGCGGACCTGAAGACCCCAGTTCTGCCCTTGCATCGGGACAAACTGGACCTTGTAAACTACTTATATAGGCCAACCCGTAAAAATAAGAACACGCTACTAGCACGAGCAAAGCTAATAGGTGTTATGAATCCTCGTGGTCCCAACAGCGGAAGGGTACCAGGCACGGGTAAGCCATTTACGAGATCACCGAGTGTTCGACACTCAGTTGGAAGAATAAAAGGGATGCAATACAAGCACCCCCAGTCGTGCAAATAGGCAACAAATAAGCCGTCACGTAAAACCTCCCGATAGTAATCGGCCATAATACACAGTCTCTTGGCCTTGCCGGATGAACCCTTGCTACAGAGCTTCGAGTTCACCGACAGGCATAACACACTCAAACAAGCTTGACCAGACGCTTACATTGAAGCCGGACGTCGCTCTATGTGCTTGAGTGGAAATTCTGTTCTGTATTTAAGCTTACCCTTTCGGGTCTATTCCTAATAAGAAGTCCTAATCAAGTATACAAATATCAAGTGAACAATGATCCGTTATGGATCTTCTTGCACGCCAAGCGTCGTCTGCATCGTCGCATGAGTATCTTTAACGGTTCGCGCCCTGTCCCAGACGGTGAACGTGCTCAAAGGGTCGCTGAGTCTTTCGCGAACTCATCCCAACCGCCACCGAGGGTTCGTACCATAGATGGTCAGTTCTTGACCGCTGAATGCGAATCCGGCCAGTCCATTATTAAAAATAAGGACAGCCTGGATTCAGTGACATATGGACCGTATTCCAATATCCGCTGAGAGTTCGGTAGTGACGCCGTCGAGTCCCTTGCACCTTGGAGTCACCGTACATCACATGACCGAGGGTTCGTCGCGTGAACATCTTGGGCGGTGTCGCGTCTTTGTCGACGGGCGATTACCCGCAACTATGGAGAAATCACTACACCACAGCTGGCGGCATCAGAACCAGCAGCAATGACAGAAGATTGTATTAAAGAAATCAATGTTCTCTTGATCGTGTTACTATCACTATTAGTTGCTGCGATTGGTGAAGCTGATGGTAGAGTTTGCGACGAATATCTACAAGGGACTTAACGGTGGGGAACAATTACTTTGACGAGAATAGCAATTGTGTTGATGTAATGTCTCCAAAGCATGCATTTAGCTCGTACCTCCTCTGCAGTCAGTTTAAGCCTCTCTTAGCAACGAGCGCTACAGCCTCCTTCAACGTCGCCTCATTTTGAGTAGGACTAACGCTAAGATAGGACTCCACGTTCGATATCGCAGCATGCGACTCTGTAGAGATTGTTGTATTCGCAAGTAAGTCTGTATCTCCTAGGAGAGCTCGTAGCTCATCGGGCATTCCCTCCATGCTCGTTGTATACGCACTGTCCTCGAATTAATCACTCGTAGTGCTGGGCGCTAGAATTCTGCAAAAACGATAAAGCAGTTCTAATCAAATTTGACAGGGAAAAATTTACCCCAGTTGCTCCGAGCTCCAATCTCGGGGCAACTGGGACAAAAATAAGCGATTCTGATTGGCTGAGAGAGTTGCCCCAGTTGACCTGCCCCCGAATGAAACGGAGTCGTTTGTACCGAAATGATTACGCCAGTCGGATAAAATGAAAATATGCGCCGGCATCTTTATATTTGTAAGGGGAAACACATTTTTTCCGTGCACCTGATACGTCTGATGTGGAGTTTAGATGACCAACCTAACCCTTTATGGATTGATTGGCCAAGACTGACATGTTATTTGGATATTATTGGTTATCCAGAACAAATTAATATATGATTGGCCATTAATGCTGATACTAAACTTAAGTGAGGTCGGATAAATATGATGATATTCTTCCATGCCGGCTGAGGAAGGGCGGGAGATGGCGACGGCGTCGGTCGCGTTCTTTGGCGGCACGAAGAGCGAGAAACAGCTCGACGAGAATGATGAGATAGAAGGCTCTGATCTACCCCCGTCATTTGTCATGCCAATGCTATCTCGGGGCGATGAGGAAGAAGTCGCACCAGAGCAAAGCTCAGAACCTCGCGAAGAGACAGAGAAACAACCGGAAGACGCTTTGCAGCCCCAGGAAACGACAACTATAGACGTGCAAGCAGTCCAGGCGAATAGTATTCATCTAGAGACTACCACAGATGCCGAGGGCTCGGGAACGTCGGCAGCAGACCGACACGGGTACCAGTGTCGCTTCAAGAACTGCCCCAAGTTTTCTCAGGGAGGCGGCCTCTGCATCGCCCATGGCGGAGGATACCGCTGCCAGACACCGTTCTGTGCCTTCTTTAACTTACGCACGTGTCCAGACCACGGAGGATCTAAACGTTGCGGAGTTACAGGCTGCACTCGAGTGGCCCAGGGCACGTCAGCACTGTGCTGTGCTCATGGAGGAGGCAGGAAATGCTCTGTTAAGAAATGCGACAAATATGACGCTGGACAAGGGCTCTGTTTGGCTCATGGAGGAGGTAGAGACTGTACGACGAACGGTTGCACCAAGAAGGCGATCCGCTACGGTCTGTGCAGTGGACACGGTGGACGAGCGCGCTGCAAGGTTGAAGGGTGCGAGAAGTATGATCGAGGCCAGGGGAAGTGCAAGGCCCACGGCGGTGGCTACATGTGCAAAATGCAGGGATGTAAGAAGAAGGACAAGGGCGGCGGTCTCTGTGTTGCCCATGGTGGAGGCAAGAAGTGCTACGTTGAGGGGTGTACGACACCTTGTGTTGGTGGAGGCCGCTGTAAGCTGCATGGCGGCGGTAGACGATGCCAAGCTGAAGGCTGCCGCAGTTGGGCACTTAATGGTGGTCGGTGTAAACAACACGGTGGCACCGGCAAGCGCTGCACGCGTCGTGGGTGCGACAAACACGACCAAGGAGGTGGATACTGCCTTGCCCACGGTGGTGGCTTCACATGTACCTTCCCAGACTGCTCCAAGAAACAGGTATGAGCCATTCTTGCTCAACTCGCAGAGCTGTTTGCTAAACTGGCCATCCACTTGTATCTTACCACTTTTAGATCCGATTTGGACGATGCTGTGCTCATGGTGGTAAACCCCGGTGCACAGTGGAAGGGTGCGAGCGTCTCGGCCAGGCCCGTGGACTATGCAAGGCTCACGGTGGCTCGAAGCCTTGTAGCTTTCCGGAGTGCACGCGCAAAAATAATAGTGGCGGCTACTGTATTCGGCACGGCGGTGGAGGGCGCTGCAAGACTGAGGGCTGCAAGTCGACGAACCGCGGCGGAGGGAAGTGCAAACGACACGGTGGAGGTAAGAAGTGTACCGTACCGGGCTGCAACGAATGGGCTATCGGCGGCGGCGTATGTCCACAACACGAAATTTTCGCCGCGGCCGCAGTTGTCTCCGTATGACGATCATCGGCAGCGGCTGCCATCGCAGCTTAAAAGAAACAGCAACTCTATGCATGCGTAAGGCTTTGTGTATATTCATCTTGAATAGGCTTTCACCGTCCTTCAGTGCTGTCGTCCTTTTTACTTAGTATTGTAGTGCTATCGACTGCAGGCTACTTCCAAGAGCTATCAACAGTATCTCATCGCATGATTACAACCTTACAGAAACGCGAGGCCCGAGTTGATCGACTCCACTTCAGCGGGTGACAGCGGCAAGTGCTTCGCACTGCTGAAGGGAAGAACATCAGCTCTGGACGGATGCACAGGCACAGAGCGCAGTGTCAACGGCGGCAAGTTGAGACCCAGCGGCTTCAATAGCGGTGATGGCTTCTGCGGCAGCAACGAGCGCTTGCCAAGGAACTTGATCAGCGGTACGCGATTCCCAGATGATGCCACAGAAGAAGCAGCAACAGCAGCAGCAGTCGGTTCAGTATCCAGTGATAAGGAAGTGGATGTCTGTGCAGATGCGCTGGATCCGCTGGGGGCCAACGCGTCGTCCAGCGTGAAGAGGGGTTTACCAACCTCGACGTTGTCCTCCAACTGGGCCAACACTTCCACGACGGTGCCAGCCACATGGCTAGTCACATCCACACTTACCTGGCGGTACGGGCAGTCAAAGCGTTAGTGTATCAGTGCCACACTAAACAAATTTCAATAATAGTGAACACCTTGTCGGTCTCCAGTACGAGCACCACTTCGTCGGCATGCACGGCGTCTCCAGCCTTTTTGACGATCTCTACAAGCGTACCCTCGCTGATAGAGTCTCCCATTGACGGAACATTAACCGTCTGGATGGCGTGGCGTCCTGCAGACGCGTGGAAGGCGCGGCGCAGCGGCGTAGATAGCGAACTAGAGCAGCGCAGCATCGTTTGACAGCAAAAATACTCGCCCACACGTGGGGCTACCGTTCGTACATGTTGCAATACCGGTACAGTACAGGTATAATACGGTGAGCATACTGTAAGTAACGGGATACGTAAACCCGACTTGTGGGCGAAGATGTCGGATCAATTTGATGGCGTTGCAGCAGTTCCTGAGCCACAGGAGTCGCTAGCTGAATTGTTCGAGCAGATGCGAGTGCTGGACGCCATGCAACAAATGCGCGAGTGGGACTCGGCGAAGTTGCAGGCGGAGCTGTCGTTAGCGTTCTCATCTGTGCCTCATGCACCTTCGTTCTTCCTACAGTGTGTCGATCGCTACGGCCAGCTACCGGACAAGCAGGTAGCCCACATATCGCAGTGGGCCGAAACCGCTGTGGCTTGCATTAAGCTTTGTAAGGATCCACAGATCTCTCCGGCTGACAGTCTACTGGCTGGTTCCATGCTGCCGGCCTTCAAACGCTCGCGCATGCCCTTCGTGGCCGATTTCGCCCTCGCCTACCGCGTAGACGTGGAGACGCTAACATCCTTCTGCTCGCTACTTCTCAAGACCCGCGTGGGGCTGGCTGCGCACTTCATGGAATGTCTGAAAATGAAGTACCTCTTGCCGACCGACGTTGTTCTGGAGGCTGTCATGAAGCAAAAGGATTTCCGCACGGGTGACATGTTCGCCAAAAACCACAGAGAAACCCAGAAGAGATTCGTCCAGATGTTGATCGACGGTAATGTGCAGGATAAAGTGATCAAGAAGAGACTTTCATTGTTCAAGCTGAAGGCCAGCGCCTTTCCAGTCTACTTCGAACGGTACGGCGCTCAACGTGCTGGAGTCTTAACTAAATTGATACTTATTCAACAACGAGTTGTTTGCTTTTGTATACAGTCGACAGAAGGCTACGCTAAGGTTCCTCGTCTACTCGAAAGAGTACGAACAGGCCCTGCAGTTCGTCGAGGGCTCCGAAGATCTGAAATTGTACGCGTGTAAAATGATCACCCGACATGCCGGCGCGGGAAATGCTGCCACTAAGCAGTTTATTTTTCAGGCGGGTCTTGCGTACTTATTTCCCGAAGTGGATACGAGTGCAGAAGACGGCAAGGCTTTTAAAAACCAAGCCGATCTGCCTCCACTTGACTCGTGTCTGTCAGTGGTTGATGCCATCGGTGAAGCCAATATTGTCTTTGTGGATACTCCAACGGCATTGCAGCAATGTGTAGGTCACCTTATCGAGCAGCCAGCTATTGGTTTTGACTCGGAGTGGAAAGCAGTGCATGAGGTAGCTTCTTCGGAAGGGACTGCTGCGAAGTGTGCACTTCTCCAACTAGCATCTCGTGAGAAGGCGTTTGTCGTGGATGTGGTGGCCTTGATTGAGCATGGAAATATTTTACTCCCGCTTTTTCAATCGGAATCCGTGATCAAGTTAGGCTTTGATACGAGAGGTGACGTGAAGGCTCTGCGTTCGTTTTTAACCGGAAATTACACCGCTGAGAACGTAATGTCAATGCTGGTTGATCTGCAAGCTGTCACGCGAAAGCTTCCCACGCAGAAAGGAACTAAAGTCGAAGTTAAGGGTGGCGACGGTAGTAGCAGCAATGCCAACACTTTGGTGGCAAACAGCGAGGCAACAGGAACTGAGACTAGGTCCAGGAAATGGAAGCACACGCGTAGCAAGGCCAGTGAAAATGATGCCAGTGCAAACTCCTCGCGTTTGGGTTTGGCAGCGATTGCAGCAACCTATTTAGGTCTGCCTTTAGATAAGCGTGCGCGAATGTCAAACTGGAAACGGCGCCCACTTACGCAAGCTCAACTCCATTACGCCGCTCTCGATGCACACGTGCTTGTTCAAATCTACTACAAGATGCAAGAGCAACATCCAGTTGATGTCTTCGACGCGGTCTTGAAGCGATGTACACAGAAATGTGTCAGGTAATGAATAACAATTCCTTAGAAACGACGTCATGAACTGGCTAAATGTCTTTACCTGTGCAAAATTATTGTGAATCTGTGGAGAGATACAGTGTCCAATTCGGCCAGAGTTATGCTGGACGCACTTACGTTACAGGAAGCCCACCAAGTTCCACTAGTGCGATTATTTCAACCAGAAGACGAAGATATCCCTCAATTTTCAGACTGTCTTTGAATAACGTAGTTAAATCCATCGGCCCCGATGCAGACATCGATAATGACTATCGGATGCGGACTGCCGCATGTATTCTCTATCAGCTCATGTAGCTCGCTAGGGCGTCTGCAAAATCGACTCGACCAAAATTTTCCATACAGAAGAAATGCTGTTGGAGAGCATCCGGTAGCGCCGTCACCTTCAGAAAAAAATCATTGAGCTTCTTTTGCAGCTCCTCCTTTTCCTGCAAGATCCGTTCGAGTAAAAATACATTAGCGACTGGTTGATATCACAACTAAACTCGAGAGCAATTATCTTACCTCGTTTGTCTTTCGCAGTTGATGCGTCAGTTCCTGCAGTTCACACTCAATTCGGACGGTTTTCTCGCCCAACTCTAGCTGCAGCTTGGCAATTTTCTCGTTGAGTGCTTTCTCCTTCTCCTCTGCGGTTTTGATAGTCAACGCCAGCGTATCCACCAACTCGGTACGGTTATCCATCTCGCGCCGTAATACAACTTCCAGCTCTTCCACTTTTGCTACAAGCACCCCCTTTTGATTTATTGCATCCTGCTGGGAGAGCTCTAGAACAATTGCTTTCTCTTGCAGCTCGGCATTTTGACATTTTTGGTCGTTTAGCTCCTCTCGAAGCCTTATGGCTTCACTTCCATCGATTTTCACACGGGCAGCCTTCGCTTCATGCATCTTTTGCATCGTCTCCATTTCACGTGCCATTCCAGCGCGCAGCTGGGCTTCTTCTTGCTTAAAGTGCTCTACAAGAGCCTCCTTCTTATCTGCAAATTCTTTCTGAAGGTGAAGCCGCAGCTCTTCCAAGCGAGACTCACTAAGCTGTTGAGTCACCACATTTTCAAGTTGACGGAAAGCTCGAATCGCCTCGTGCTGGTAAAAGTCGCGAAGTACCCGAGCCTTCTCGGGACCAAGCGCTTTCTCGTTATACTGCTTGTCAAATTCTTGGATTGCATCCAACAATGCAGTAAATGCTCCACCGCCACGTATATATGTGGCACGTGCATAGAGTTCTGTCCACAAATTTTGTCGTAGCTCCTCGCAGTACACGTGTGACTTTTGCGTGAGAGTACTCAACTCAGTCGCGTAGTGAGCGCGAATATCTGCTTTGAGTTTCGTGCGAACAGTGCGATGCCTTGAGGACTTGTACTTACTCGCTGAATGGTAGACGTCCATGCTGAGACGCCAAATCTCTTCGTGCAGTTGCTTGAATGCATCCAGCTCCATGGGTGGATGCTCTAACACAGCTGGATGCACACAGTCTACATACGTGTTCAACGCGTCCTCAGCCAGTACTCGACACTTGTCCCCCGCAAAGTCGTCCCAAGCCGTTCCAAAGTCCAGCGGGTTTTGTTCTATCACCTGAATTGACAGATTGCGCAGAAGCGAGCTCAGCATCTCGCCCGTCATCTCCAGCCCAAATAACAATTTGACAGTCGCGTGTGCCCCACAGAAGTCGTCAAAATTCATCTCTGCAATACTGCGAGGGTAGAATATCCCCATTTTCTTGAATCTAAGGAGACTCTCGAGTGCTTCAGCGCTATTTGCTTTTCCCTCCGTCTCAGCGTCTGCCAGCTTGTCTACTAGCGAGCGACTTGGAGACCAGTCGATGTTCAGCATCTTGGGCAGCATTTCGAACACTTCCATTGTTACAAACTCTCTCATTAGCGTCCGAAACAATGACTGGAACTGCGGCAACGACGGCATGAGGCAGCGCGTGGACCCGATCTCGTCGTAGGACGAAATCACAAGCGACGAGAGCGCGCAGAAAGCGCCGACGAGCTGATCAAGACCTGAGGATGAGCCGTCCTCCGTCGTATTAACATCCATCACCAACACATGTAAATCCCCTTCTAGATACTTGACACTGGCCAGCAACAACAGAGACTCATTACTCGCAGAGAGAGCTGCTTCCTCCTCTCCCAGAACTTTAGCCATCAGTTCGCCCCTCGCTGCTCGGGTCGACGGTGAACCTAGAAGAATGACGACGGCTAAACGTTCCTCATTCAACTCCTGCTCCAGTACCAGTGCGCCGCCGAGTGTCAGCGAGCCGGACGCGTCCGCCAACGGTACATTGCGCCATGTGGTGGTACGTGTAGCATCCATTTTGTCAATTGACAAGTCTTTCTCCACTAAGGTACGTTTATCTGCTTCAACTTACCAATCGCTCCGCTTCTAACCTTCGGGAAAATATCATTTATACCCACAGAAAGCACAACAACACCGGGTAAATATTGTGAAAATATCACCTGTAGACCAGTTAGTATAAGAAATATCACCTAATATTTTCTTCTGAGACAAAATGGTATTATTAAACATCAACCAGGGGCTAATGGTAACCAAATATCATATGATATTTTTGATAGTAATAGTCAATATTGTGAAAATATCACCTGTAGACCAGCTAATATAGGAAATGTCACATAATATTTCTTCTGAGACAAAACGATATTATCAAATATTAACTTGAAAGTGACTATTACCACAAAAATAGATCCGGAACATAAACTTAGTGTATGTCCGCAACTCCGGCTATCCAGGAAGGACGCGTGGATACAACGTTAAATAACGTCGTCCAAACGAACGTTTAATTCCAATGCTTTTCTGTGGCTGTGAATCAGTTCCAAATTTCCCCTCTTGCGCGTACGCAAAATGAAACGCAGTACAGGCAGACAGAAGCGCGGGCCCAACGATGCATCTGAGGAATCCGCATACGACGACGTGGACGACGATGACGCTGTCGTTGCCGAATCAAACACAAACGCACACCAGCCTCCATCTTCGCCACGTGCACTTCATGTCACGTGCCCAAGTCTTCTGGATAAAACGTTTGCATCGGTCACCGAATTTGATTCATAGTTTGCTACGTATTCCGAAAGGACATTTCAGGTGCACAACCTAGTTAACGTAGGCAGCAGAGAGCATATGAATTGACAATTTCTGCTTCTGTTAGAACTATTACAAACGAACATCCACAACTCGAGACAGAAGAAATAAAACAATTTAAGAACAATACGCGCGCCAAGGGAAGGCTGCGTCTGAGTCGGAGCTGCTTCAAAACGCGGGGTTTCCTCATTATGTCGTCTACTACCTGTGCACTCACGCCGGGAATCCACGAAAAAGAAACGCAGTGGCTAGGCCTCGTCAAAAGGTCAGGCTTCTTGGCTGCAAAGCAAAGGTAATTTGATTGTGTCAAATTGTTTTAGGTATTTTGAGTGCTCATGTTTATTTTGTTTTTAAATAAAAGTTGTCGCTTCTCCAGAAGCGCGACGGAGATCGCTATTACCTCGTATTTTCTCTGCACACTGCGTCGCACAACCACAGGGTTGGTAAGGCAGAATACGAGCAAATTCGATTAATCGAATACGTGTGGTGTAGCGGGATCAGCAAAATCTTCGAGATTGCTGGATCCGGCTTACCAACGGCGCCCAGACACCGACTAACGGAGGGGGTCCCCCGATGATCTGTGTTCTGCTGAACTTTCCTCACCTTGTGTACCCGTCGGTAGGGCGGGTTCTTGCTCTCTCGGTAACTTCCGAAGAGTTCAAGTGGTGAAGCTTGAGTGTCTTGGCGAGACGTGGGGATGGGGTGGAGCAGCAGTGGTAAAATCATCACTCTGCGTCCGTGGTTGGTTCTGGATCCTAAGCGAATATTCGAGCTCACGTGGATCCAGGGCCTAGATCGTGGATCTGGCCGTAAGGTTGCCTTGCGGGTGTGTTCCCTTGCATTTGCGTTTCCTTTGCGTCGTACTTGCCGCCTCCTGTGACGGGATCTTGAGAGTTGAGAACCTTTAGGGCGTTGCCGGCCAAGTAGTAAATCCGGTTAGCCCATCGGATCTGCACGTGTAAAGGAAAGCTCACTAGGCTGTAGGATCTGGCCAATATATTATCCAGTTATCACTACCAACACTAGATTCGTAATTCCCGACCTTCTTCTAGCTCGTACGGCCAAAGTAGTTCCGATTCTTGAGGGAAGGAAGGCACTTGTGTGTGGACGATGTTGCTACCACCGAATTTAGATGGACATTAATTGGCTTCCTTCGGTAGTGCTGTACTGGCTATAATCTGGTGCATACATATGGGAAAAGGTTACCCATCAAAGACGGTAATTAATTTTTTATCTTTGGTTTGGTGTGAGAAATATACACCACAAAGGTCCAATCTTTGTGGTTCAAGTCTATATATAGAAGTTGTGCGACTTAGCGTTTTTTCGATGCATGTACGCGTGGGACCAAACGTAGAACCAAACAAAAGCAGAGTTGTGTATATTTTTGGTATACATATGTATATCACAAAAATGTTCAACAGGAAGGAATGAACTTACACGTCAATGACAACGGACTCTCTCTCAATGAAAGCAATTGCTTTGTACAGCAGACGCATGCGCAAATACGGCACAAGATTGTAGACACAATCGTTCCAAATAGCGCCACTTAAAATCATTTCCAGTATGGCAATGCTCCACACGCCACAGGAGCTGGAATCTTGTTGCGTACACCATGTAATGCGCTCATAGTGCAGCATGTCTTCAAGACCCAAAATCTTCTCAATCACAGCACGCATACTCGTCTCAATGGTAGTGTAGTTTGCTTTGAATTGAAGTGGGTCGAACATGAAACAGATTCTCTTCTTCTTGTCCACGAGAAACGCTACCCAGTGTAGATTGAGATTCATAGCACCAATTACACGTTGGTTTTGGGGATTACAAGCACCCAATCCTTTTGCCACACGTTTCTTTTGCTCGGGTAGCGCGAATCCATGGTAACTTGGACTCACAACTCCAACATTGCGATATTCGTCGCGCAACACAAGCAGGGAAACGAGAATCGACGTTGTGTGCAGCCAACGATTTTCACGCATGTCCAAAATTTGATGTCCAGCTACGAGCTCCCCCGGTACTCGATTCACGGCCAGATTAAGAGCATAAACGCATTGTTTGGGATGGCTCTGCAAATTTAACATAATACAGTTAGTTCTGTTAGTATTCGGTGTACCTTCGGTTGTGGTACTGTACGAACATTACCTTCGTTATGTGACTGGTGTCCACGAATGGATAGCGAATGTCTTCAACTTGCCATTCCACATCGTCCATCCACTTCATCGTACGAGCCACCAACTTGAAGTGATTGCGAGCTTCGATTATACTGGCCATAGCATCCAGCTGGTCGAATGTAGCACTTCCGTAATCTGGCCAGTACGCGAGTAGGTTGATATCCTCTGCTGCCTTGATAGCTTCAATGCCTTCAAGGACCTTGGTTAACTGAGGAATCTTCGTCACAACTGGGACTTCCTGGCCCACATTAAAGGGTCTGACCGAAACTTGTCCGTGCAGTTCAACACTTGGAATTGCAAGGGCGTCCACCATATCTTTAGCCTGAAATGCGCTGAATGGCCCATCCAGAAGCGCAGCCACCTCATCGAGCTTAACAGTCCTTGTCTTCTTTCCTTGGCGATATTTTGCAGCTAGAGCACGCGCATTTTCCCGGTCTTTCTTGCTCTGAGCCTGCTTTCTCTGAGCTTTTGTCATGCCACTAATCACGGGTCGGTCTGCGAACGCCCACGTTACTGCTTGTGCGGGCCCTAGCGTCGGTCCAGCCTTTGGATTATCTTTCTGTGTAGTTTCGGCTGCATTTGGTGTACGTTTAGTTTCCATATCTTCACATTCTTTAACAGCCGTATCACTTTTGCCTTGACCTGCAGTATCCTCCACATTGGTCGAGAGTTCGTCATTGTGCTGTGGTGGGGGCGAGACCTCAGCAAATGACATCTGGGATAAACGTGCACCAGTTGCCGAAGCCACCTGCGATAGCCCGGGAAAAACTGGAACTCCCTGACTTGAATACTCCACCACACATCCAGTGTTGAGCGCCGTGTAAAAGCCCTCAAGCCACCGCAACGCGACTCGGTACGTCGGAGTCGACTGCAACACCATGCGGTCGATAATTTTGTCAGTGACTTCCTTCGCCTTGCAGTACATGTCGGGGCTGTTCAGTGCCTTCTCCTTGGGGAGTGCAGGACACGTAACTTGCTTCATACCACCAGAAAGCACTTCACCGTCTACAATGTTATTAACCGAACTGTGGACAATCCATCTTGCGGGGAATGAGCGCATGGGAGGAATCATTGTCTCGAAATTACAAGTACTTCTGACGAACATCACATGACGACACGGTTATATGCAAGTCTTCATAAAGATACAGTCACACGAATTCGTCTACAAAACACACGAGCTAGTTAATGAATCATGTACCAAAAGTACACAGAAAATTACATAACCAACACAGAACACTGTACATACCTGAGTGTCCACTACATGAACTTGGCCGGACCCTGGACTCGTCACCTTCGCCGTTCCTTGCGTTACGACTTCCACCTGGTAATCTGCACCCGGACCCGTCGCTAATGCATGTTGCGCGGCCACTAAATCGAAAGCGAACGTGCTCACGTGCAAAGCCAAAGACGAAAGTTCTGCGTCTTCGTCACACCGGGAAGGCCTGCTCCCAACCTTGTGATATTCTGCGAGATACTGTTCTTCTGCATACTCTTGAAGGGTAATCAGCGTAGATAGAATCTGGTCGATAGTAAATGAGTCATTTATGACATCCTTGATCTTGCCCCACTTTGACTCAATCCTGTTATTGGTATTGTTTGTCAAGTGGGGGACGTTGCCGCGCTGGTAAGAGACCCACTCCTCTTGACTGTTGTCCCAGTTTTCCATAAATGTCCTGTATAACTGGTGCCTCGTATCGCCATCAAGTAGCTGCAACATTTGCTCCACGTGCATCTTCATACTCCTTTTTTGAGGTAGCGTAAACCAGAAGCCTCACCAAACTTTTCACTTCATTCTTCACGGCGGGTGCCAACCTGGCGACCTGTTTCTTCAACCATGTAATCACGTGCCACTGGCAGAGCAACTGGCGGGCGTCAGGAAACATCTCTCGTAGTACTTCCTTCTCACGGACAGCTTTGTCGGTCATAATCACGCGTATCTTCGTCCATTCGGGGTTGTTGGCTTTGAAAATCTCCACTACGCGCCGCAAATTGACTTTGTGCTCACTTTCTACAAGAGCATGGTGTACGTATTGGCCCTAATGGACGTGTTAGATTAATAACTAATGAATAAAACATCTAGCTTTACACGCATACCTTTCCGAATACATCGTGAGCTACAAAGCTGAATAACTTGTACCGATTGACGTTCGTGCTATGAGTGGAATCGACCATGACGACCTCAGGAAAAGCCTTGAACAATCTTTTCATCTTTGCGGTCTGGAACGTGGAGACACGAGCAACGTCTGTCTCACAGTCGACCAAAACGTCAGCAGAGTTTCCGCCGTTTTGCCTACAAAACTCGTCCAGGACTGCAAACGCCCTCTGAGCATCGTTAAGCCCCGCCTGCTCCTTCATCCTATGCCGCTGCACCATATTATGAACGTCACGGAGAGTAGTTCTCTTGTCTATGTAATAACACCAAAGAAAAACAGAAAAATATTATTAACCGAAAACATACCAAACAAGTGATGGTATGTACCTGTGCGCTCCCGTAAGTACTTCAGGATTCCCTGAGCATTAGCTCCTGATTTGCGAAGTACTTCGACATCATTCGTCAACCGCGGGTCCTTGACAATCCTGTTCTCTGCGTAGCTCTCCCAAATGCGCTTGTTCAAGTTGTGGTTGTGATTCCCCGACGTGGTTACCCTCACGTACCACGTACCACTAATGCTGGAAGTCACCCGCGCGTTCTGTGGTGTTGGAAATCCCACGTGAACTCTAGCTACAAATGTAGTTAGGATGTTCCCACAACAATACGTCTACTAGGATAGTAAACGATCGTTCGGGCGGACCTGAAGACCCCAGTTCTGCCCTTGCACCGGGACAAACTGGACCTTGTAAACTACTTATATAGGCCAACCAGTAAAAATAAAAACACGCTACTAGCACGAGCAAAGCTAGCAGGTGTTTTGAATCCTCGTGGTCCCAACAGCGGAAGGGTACCAGGCACGGGTAAGCCTTTTACGAGATCACTGAGTGTTCAACACTCGGTTGGAAGAATAAAAGGGAGGCAATTTAAGCACTCCCAGTCGTTCAAATAGGCAACAATAAGCCGTCACGTAAAACCTCCCGATAATAATCGGCCATAATACACAGTCTCTTGGCCTTGCCGGATGAACCCTTGCTACAGAGCTTCGAGTTCACCGACAGGCATAACACACTCAAACAAGCTTGACCAGACGCTTACCTTGAAGCCGGACGTCGCTCTGTGTGCTTGAGTGGAAATTCTGTTCTGTATTTAAGCTTACCCTTTCGGGTCTATTCCTAATAAGAAGTCCTAATCAAGTATACAAATATCAAGTGAACAATGATCCGTTATGGATCTTCTTGCACGCCAAGCGTCGTCTGCATCGTCGCATGAGTATCTTTAACGGTTCGCGCCCTGTCCCAGACGGTGAACGTGCTCAAAGGGTCGCTGAGTCTTTCGCGAACTCATCCCAACCGCCACTGAGGGTTCGTACCGTAGATGGTCCGCTGAATGCGAATCCGGCCAGTCCATTATTAAAAATAAGGACAGCCTGGATTCAGTGACATATGGACCGTATTCCAATATCCGCTGAGAGTTCGGTAGTGACGCCGTCGAGTCCCTTGCACCTTGGCGTCTCCGTACATCACATGACCGAGGGTTCGTCGCTTGAACAACTTGGGCGGTGTCACGTCTTTGTCGACGGGTGATAATCCGCAACTACGGAGAAATCACTACACCACAGCTGCCCCTGTCGCAATGGAAGCCACGGTACTGGTGCCCGTTGTGACATTTCTTCATTCTCCAATTCACCATCCAGTCACCGTATGTCCAAGCGTTTGAATCGGGCCGTGTCCGACGCGTTTCAGCGTCTCAATCCTCGCCGACGTCGCGAACGTGAACAGCTATAGGTACGTCAGCTCATCCCTCTCTTAAATCATCGGCGCCTTGCTCATCACCATGCATTACTCGTCTTGTGTCTTAGGAGAGCGAGACTGAGGGTTCGAACGCCCCTCAGCCTGCTGCACTTCCTCCGACAGTGGCGTGATCAGCCAGACCTCCGGCACTTCCTGTCCCGGACTCTTCATCCCCTGCGGTAGCTCCTGCGGCACTCCCTGCCGCCGCTGAATCCGCGGAGATGGCTCCTTCTGCTCCTCCTGCGCCTGCTGGTGGTCCACCACCACTCACCGAGGATTCGCTGCGCACCATGCTGGCTGAAAGTACGGAGGCATCGGTCGATCACATGATGACCTCGATAATTCCGTACTTGACTGCTATGGCTCGTCACCAAGTGCAGCTCAGCGTCGCGCCTCCTCTTTACGGCGATGTCCACGCTCAACGTCGCCTCGAGACTGCTGTTGGTTTCGATGATGTCCTCGCTGCATGTTCTACGACGTTCTCCAACATCTCAGCTACCTGTTGAGGGGTCCAGTGACGTTTCATTTTCAGTGGTCGCTCCCCGGTCGGCATTCATGTTTTCTTATTCTTAATTCACTTCCACAGCGTAATCATGTTCATGTTGTTCTTCAAAGGCATATACAATTTGTTGTTGCAGTAACGTTTTTCGTCTGTTACCACAGGCTGCATCGCCCTGTGGACAGTTCACACGTGATCCAGTCTCGCTAGTCTTCGTCCGCCACTTGCGCCATCTGCAGCCGATTCTCGCTCTTCTTGACTCGCAAATAGTCGTACAGCAGAGCCCCACATGACAAGTTGGATGCTGGTTCCCAAGTTGGATCTTCATAACCAACCCACTTGACTTTGAACTCGCGTATAGCCCGCTCCGTGCTCGTCGACAGTGGTGTTCTATCGTCGAGGATGGCCTCGACTTCATATTAACCGGCAACTTGATCTGGTTCCCAGCTGTCCTCAGGCAACAGTTCCTCATCAAAGTCGAGTCTTGCTTCATTAGTCGCGTCTAGTACCAGCCGAGTGTTCGGTCGACTGTTGAACTTGTTGACAGCCTTGAGTCTCGACACATGCACTACTGGGTAGAAGCGATACCCACTTCGGTCAGGCAGTTCCAGCTCGTACGCAAACTCTTCCACCTTGCGCTTGATCCGAAAAGGTCCATACCACCGGTGTGGCGAAGTGGTTTCTCAGAAATAAGAGAATGGGCCTGACGCGGGGTCACTCTCCCGAATCAGTGACAATTTCAAGTGATTAGAGAGGATTTGGGTTGTCTGGCATGGATGCAAGTTTCCTGTGGTGGATTAGCCATGACGAGCAGCACCCCGTATGAAATGACGATGGATCTGGTATGAGCGATGTACGAGAAGGCAAGATCCACCAAGACTTCTCTCGGATCCACCCTTACCTGGATTCACTTAGATGGATATGGGATATACTATATACGGGTGGATGGAGTGTGGATCCTATGAAGGAATGATGGTAGGTGTCATCTGAAGGTGTATCTAGTATCCACGACTAACGAGAAGTCGAGATCCACCGCGAGGTGTCCCGGATCCCATTTCCGAGTTCAGATCCCAGGAGGTGAGGATCCCGCATAGAGGGACCTGGATCCAGGATACAGGGATGATGGATACAGTGGATCTCGAACTTTCGTGGGACAACGGAGATCACAGACGGTTGTAAGATGATGTTGGATGATTGGAGAGCTCAGTTCCATGACGAGTGTACACTTACAGTGAGGCGGATCGAAGCGACCTGGATTCGGATGAGTGTACCCATAATAAGGTGACCATATTGATTACGCCATGGATCCGGTGGATCTGAGGATAATACAGCTGGGATGATGGGTCAAGGAGAGAAAGGGCATGCAGCCGAGCCTGGTAAGGGATTTAACAGGTAAAATACATAGAAAGTAGAAATCCAGGGAGGTATAGGCTTAAGAATCAATACAGACTTCTATTTGCACAGTAACACGCAAGTGCCTTCCTGCCCTCAAGAATCGAAACTACATTGGCCGTACGAGCTCGGAGAAGGTTGGGAATTCCGAATCAAGTGTTGGTAACGATAACTGGATAATACATTGGCCAGATCCTACAACCTAGTGAGCTTTTCCTTTACTTGTGCAGATCCGACAGGTTAACCGAATTTACTACTTGGTCGGTTACACCTTAGAGGTTCTCAACTCTCAAGATCCCGTCACAGGAGGCGTTAAGTACGACGCAAAGAAACTACAAAGGCAAGGGAACACACCCGCAAGGCAACCCTACGGCCAGATCCACGATCTAGGCCTCGGATCCATAAGCTCAATTATTCGCTTAGGATACGGAACCATCCACGGATGCAGAGTGAAGATTTTCCACTGCTGCTCCACCCCATCCCCACGTCTCGCCAAGACACTCAAGCTTCGCCACTTGAACTCTTCGGAAGTTACCGAGAGAGCAAGATCCCGCCCTACCGACGGGTACACAAGGTGAGGAAAGTTCAGCAGAACACGGATCATCGGGGGACCCCCTCCGTTAATCGGTGTCTGGGCGCAGTTGGTAAGTTGGATCCAGCAATCTCGCAGATTTTGCTGATCCCGCTACACCACAATGGTGCGCGTGCCCGGATCTTTTGGTGACTCGGGATTTCACCGTGAGTCCCAAGAAGATGCTCAAGTGAAGATTGAGCCAGGGTGTAACGGGCCAGGTATTTACTCCGTTACTTGCTTACACTATAGTGTGAGGAAGCTCGCAATAGGACGACTGAGTCTTAGGTTTAAGGAAAAATCAACTCTGACTTTATTTTAGGACCAAGGCCATAGCCCTGGCCACTCAAATACACGTCATAGTCCAATTGGCTAATAATGGGTCTGGCTCCCCATATATCAGCCAATGGCATGACAGCATTTCAGCACACGCTAGTCGTGTGCTGATGCACCTACTTATGTAAAGAAATCTACCTACTTATGTAATGGAGGGGCCCATTACATTACCCCCCTCTTAAAGTTGCACTTACGCAACATAAGCAGTGGGCGAAGAACAAATCAATCTGCGTGAGGATGGCGAACGGGGACTTGGCTAACGGGCGGAGCGAAACAGAGACGGAGACATCTCCTGCGAAGCGCTGGAGCGACATAACTCGACTTGCGGAGAAGACGACAAGCAGCACGATGGATCAACAGCGGACGGGGAGACCGACGACGGCGACGTCGTCGACCGCAGCGGCACGGGGCACGCGCGTGATGGACGACCAGCTCCGGGCATGGGCTCTCTACGATATATCCGGGGCGCGGGCTCCGGACACGCTGGACACGATGAAGGATCACTTCCGGCGCTTCCGTGGACTGCGTCAGAAGCCTGTCGAGGGTGTCGCATATGGTGCATTGCAGGAGTCGTGGTGCGCCTTCATCCGGCGTTGGAACCGGACGCAGGAAGAAGGGGAGAGCTTCGTCGGCTGGCTGGTGTACCGCGAGGAGATCGTCAAGGAGCACTCGCTCACGGAGCTCCGTGAGCGCGTCTGCACCAGCGCATGGGAGGACATGCGCCGCATCTGCTATGTGAGGGTCGCTGAAGGTTGTAACACTTGTACTGGATCGCGTCCGACTGTCGAGGAGTGGAGATGCCACATCGCCGAGTATCCGCTCGGTGAACAAGAACACGGGTGGATCGAGAAGTATCGTCGCTCGTTGGCCGAGAACGTGCGCGCCTCTAATCGCGCCGGCTCACGCCGACGCCCTGCACGTGAAGATTCTTGGCATCGGACTCGGTCTCGTTCGCGCGGCCGCTCAAGTCGTCGTTCTCGATCACGTTCGTGTGGTCGCACAAATCGCATATCTCGGTCCCGTTCACGTGGTCGACCAAGTCATCGGTCTCGATCACGTTCGCGTGATCGCTCGGGTCGCTCTCCTCGTGCGAGCTGGCATGTGTCACAAGGTGGTTCGCAGCGAGGCTGGACTCATACGCCTGGACCACATTCGGGACGTCCCGAAGGAGATTGGCACGAGGCTCCCACGTATCCTCGTCGGGAGCAAACCCGAGCCATCGTACCCGATAGCGACGGTCGGCCGGAACATCGTGGGCGAGCCCACGATGACGTTTGGGAGCGCGAAGTGGATCTTCGTGGGCAACGATGTACTCAACAATCCAGCGGGTATCTCCGGCAGCGTCAACAACAGGAGGAGGGCCGTCGCGTCGATAGCACTCGCGCTCTGGCGGCCCAGAGCGAGAACGACTTGCTGAACAGCTACTGGGATGCCCAGCAGGAGTTGGACGAGGCTCTCGATCAGACTGCCCGGGCCACCGGGGAGAGTGCGCAGCTGCGTCAGTCGAACCGAGAGATCCTTGCTCGATTGCAGATGCTGGAGAGGTCGGTTCACGGACGTTTGCAGACGGGGACGCAGCCTCGAGATCCGACTCCTGGTGCGGATGGATCGATGGCTCGCCGCGCCCGTCGAGAAGATCGCTCGACGCATGCTCCGGCTCAGTAGCCTGAGACGACTCTGGAATCGTAGCGGGGTGATACTTCTTGAGCCGTCCGACGTAAAACGTCGGATGCAGACGTAGTGACGTAGGAATGTCAAGCGTGTAGGCATCACCAATGGCTTTGATTACCGTAAATGGCCCAATAAAGCGCGGCGCGAGTTTGTTCGCGCCGAGGTTGGTAACCGCAGAGTTTCTAATACCTTCAGTCGACAGGAGCACGCGTTCGCCTGTCGTAAACGTGGCCGTGATCTTGCGGCCGATCCTATTGGCGTTCTCCTTCTGCTTGTCCACTGCATCCTGCAGTGCGTCTCGAACATAGCGGGTGACCGCTTGGCGCTGTAGTACGAAGTCGGAGACGACTGCGGAGTCGATTGGTCGCGCCGCATGCTTCGGCGCGTAGTTAGCTGGCGCAAGTGGGCTCGATGCGGAGCGTGTCACTGCGTTGACCGACGTGGGAACAGGGGATATACTCGAGATATCATTAGCAACCGGTGTATGTACCGGTTGACCCAGTACCGGTGTAGCCGCCGGAGACATCGCAGATGGAGTAGACGGCTTGTCGGCAGCTTCTTCCCCACCCAGAGTGGAGACACACGGCGCTGTGGGATGGCCCACGGCGAGGAGAGCAGGGACACGCGGGTGTCGCGCGTTGTTAACGAAGAAGGGCGTCAGCCCAGTCGACGCGTGTACCGCGTTGTTCAGAGCGAACTCGGCCAGTGGCAGAAACGAGCTCCAGCTGGAGAACGACGTCGCGTAGCTTCGAAGGACGTCTTCGAGGACGCGATTTACGCGCTCCGTCTGGCCGTCCGTTTCCGGATGGGCTGCTGTGGACATCATCAGCTTCGAGCCCAGTAGCTCGAAGAGCTTTGACCAGAAGGCCGACGTGAAGCGCGGGTCGCGGTCGGAGACGATAGATTCGGGAAGGCCATGATGACGGAAGACAGCATCGAGGAAGTGCACCGCGGTATCTGCCGCGGTGATCGCATCCGACACCGGAATCAGGTGAACCATCTTGCTGAAGCGGTCTACGAATACCAAGACGCCTGAACGTCCTTTAGCATCGGGTGGGAGCCCGACGATGGTCCATCGACACCGAGCGCCAGGCCTCGGTGGCCACTGGTAGAGGACGCAAGGGAGCCTGCGAAGACGAGGCAGGTTTCACGCGCTGGCAGGTCTCGCAGGTGCGCACCCACTTACGCACCCATTTGTACAGGTGTGGCCAATAAAAGTCGCGTGACACCGCGGCAAATGTCTTCTCGCGACCGAGATGAGCGCCCAGCGGGGCATCATGAAGCTCATGGATAATCCGTGAGCGCAGATCGGGGTCGTTAGGGACAACGACACGTGGGGCATCGAAGTTGTCGATGCTGTACGTCAGCAGCTCGTCCTCGAGACGATATCGGTGGATTTTGTTTCGTACAGAGCGGAGCAGGGCTCCCAGTGTGTCAGCGCTGGGAGAGCGGAGATGCTTCAGGATACTGAAGCACGTCGAGTCATGTTCATAAGCAGCTCGGATCTCGTCGCGAAGTGGCATTACCGGGGAGACGCTCGTCAGGTTGACGCCTGACGCCTCGCACGTGGCACACTCGTCTACATCGTCTTCATCCAGCGAAGCTTGTCGACCCAATGCACCGCGTGGGTCGTAGTCGGGACGCCGAGACATAGCGTCGCCGAGAATGTTGTTCTTGCCGGGTTTGTAGTGAACAACGAAGTTGTACTCAGAGAAGAACGAAAGCCAGTGGGCCATCCGCTGGGAGAGATGAGGACTCTTCATCGCTGTCCTCAGCGATGCATGGTCGGTGTACACCGCGAAGGTATCCTCACCCAACAAGTACACTCTGAACTTGATCAGAGCGTAGCGCATCCCAAGGAGCTCCTTGTCGTGAACAGGGTAGTTGCGCTCCGCCGGCTTCATCTGCCTAGACTGGTAGCTTACAACACGCTCTCGATCTTCTTCATCGAATTGCATCAGCGCACAGCCGATGGCAAAATCGCTCGCGTCGCAGACGACGTGAAAAGGCTTCGAGTCATCCGGGAGCGCGAGGATTGGGGCCTCGGCGAGACTCTTCTTCACCGAGTCGAAGGCGGCTTGATGTGCGGAAGTCCACGACCACGACACATCTTTCTTCAACAACGAAGAGAGCGGCTGGATCAATCCGGCGTAATTCTTCGTGTACTTGTGGAGATAATTTGCGAGACCCAGCCACTGACGCAGTTCAGTGGGATTCTGTGGCGTAGGCCACGCACATATCGACGACACTTTCTCGGGGTCGGCGCGGACGCCGTTCTTGCTCACAAAGCAGCCAAGCACCGGAATCTCCGGCGCGCAGAATATACACTTCTTCAAGTTGGCATACAGCATGTTTTTGCGCATCACTTGGAGGACTTGCCTCAGATGCTTCAAGTGGACTTCGAGCGCGCTGAGGCCTTCCTCAGCGCGACTGTGTACGAAGATGTCGTCGAAGTAGCTCGGTGCGAAGTCGCGGAGCGGGCGCAGCACATGGGATACCATGCGATTGAACGTGGCGGGAGCATTCTTCAACCCTTGTGGCATAACAAGCCACTCCCAGAGCATACCACTGGGAGTGCTTACCGCTGTGAGCGGTATATCGCTCAGCCTCATGAGGATTTGGTAGAACCCATCGGTCAAGTCGATGGCGCTGAAGACCTCACTACCCGACATTGCGTCGAGCACCCTTCCGAGGAATCGGCGTCTGGGCAGGGATGGTAGCGTCGTTCAGCTTGTTGAAGGCGTGGACGATGCGCCATCCGCCCGTGGCTTTCTTCACACAGAAGGTCGGACTGGAGTGCGGCGATGTGCGCTCACGCACATGACCCGCCTTGCGGCGGCTCTCGAAGAAGTCATCTATAGCTTGAACCTGATCTCGCGGGAGCGGCCACTGCCGCGTCACACAATACTTCGCGCCGGGCACGAGATCGATCTCGGGGCGAATTCCTCGGTCAGCTGGCAACTCAGCTGGGATCTTATCCGGAAATACATCTTCATATTCGCGGGCGGTCTCGTAGACTGGATTGCCGGATTCGCGTAGCGCGTCCCAAGACTGCGCTGCGAAGCGCTCCTCGCGGGCCGACTTCGGCTCAGCGCTCTTTGGGCGCGAGGGAGCGTCGCCGTCACTGACTGCATTCACTTCGAGCGACGCCGAATCGGCGTCGGTGATCAGGCAAACCTGTTCGATTTCATCGTCCTTGAGGCCGCGAAGGAAGTTCTTCCAGGAGAGACCTGGAAGTCGAGTGATCGACCCTGCCTCGCCAGGCGGGTTTGCAAGCTCGAGTGTTCGTCGGCGGCCAGAGGTACCTTCCACATACTCAAGCACGCAGACCGACTCCGTCGGTGAGCTGTCACTTGGTACGGGCTCTCGGCGAGGTTTCAGCCGACGCCGCTTCGACTTCCTCTTTTGCCGCCTCGAGTGCGAACTCGAGGATGATGAGTCGCTCTCGCTGAACGAGATCTCACCCCCTTTAGCGGGAGCCCCTGCTCGACCGCGGTAGTGTTCAGCGGGAGCGCCAACTGCTCGACCACCGGCTCAATTGACGGGGGCCCCTGCTCGACCGCCATCTCGTTCGTCTGCGGGAGCCCCTGCTCGACCGCCATCTCATTCGTCTGCGGGAGCCCCTGCTCGACCGCCAGTTGGTCTTCATCCCCGCGTCGCCGCGGGGACTCGTCAGTTAACAGCACTGCGCAAGCCGTGCAGAGAGGGCCATCGCTCACTCTGTGCACAACATGCGTCGTGGATGACCGGTCCACGACGGTGACGTGAGGCCAATCCTTCTGGGCGACCAGGAGGTGCATGAACACCTCACTCACATCATAATCACTGCGGCGCTTGACCGACCGGGCCAACCAGTCAATCTCTGGTTGATAGCGCGTCAGCCACGGCATACCCAGGATGCAGTCAAACGCGTAATTCATCTCAATGCCGAGGAAGTCGTCGTTGCTTCGGAAACCGTCGAAGGTGTACGGAAGTGTAATCTCGCGCCGCGCGACGCGGCGTGATTTCCCATCGGCCAACTTGACAGCGACCTCCCCTCTACCTTTGCGGACAGTGATGTCCGACGGGAGTACCGACAAGCACGACGCGCGGAAGAAGTTGTTGGACGCTCCTGAATCAAGGAGCGCTCGCAGTGGTCGCCGGGCACCGGCGACATGAAGACTGACAATGATCAATCTTGAATCGCTCGGTGTGGTGGTGGCATGAAAGTGTGCATGCAGCACAGGAGGGCTAGGAGGTTGGGTTGCCACCGGGGGACCCGGACCTCCATTCCAGCCAGTAGGGTGCCCCGCACCTACTGACCCTGACCGTTTTTTGGCTGGTCAGAACTCACGGGCTCGGCATCGACATGCGCAAGCACTGGAGCTGGCGCGCGGCACTCCGCCGCGCGATGACCGACCTTCCGACAGCGGAAGCAGGTGAGAGAACGATTGTTCCAAGCACCGCTCCGACGCGCTGCATGACGCTGACGATTGCTCGTCGCATCGATAGCGTCGATATCCATGGGCTCGGGCGCAGAATCCCGAGCAGAAGCAGGTAGCGCGTGAGCGTATGACGCCGCAACCACGTAGTCCTCGCGTAGGGCGAGGACGAATGCCTCTTCGAGCGTAGAGGGGTCCGATCTTGTAAGGCAGTAGCGCGTCATGCCTTCGCGCATACCGATCACGAATACATGAACCTGAGAGGCCATAT
The DNA here is from genome assembly GCA_011320135.1 of Phytophthora betacei. Taxonomy (NCBI): domain Eukaryota; phylum Oomycota; class Peronosporomycetes; order Peronosporales; family Peronosporaceae; genus Phytophthora; species Phytophthora betacei. Next base: position 234,326 of record JAANHX010000505.1, read on the forward strand.
CGATCGGCTTAGACACGATGCACGACGCGAGGTGTCGTGTCTTCTGGACGTAGTCGCGCATAGTCATCGTGCCTTGCCGAAGAGCGAAGAAGTCTGCCCGAATTCGGGATTCATCTTGCGGCGGCTCGAACGCGAGCCGAAGGTCACTCTGGAGGGTATCCAGAGTGGGGAAGACGTTGGGATCGACAACCAACTTGCCGAGAGCCCATTCCTTGGCTTTCCCAGACAACCGCGAGAGGAGGAAATGGACCTTCGCGGAAGGCGCCTCGATCAACCTCGAGGCGATGGCGATGTCGATCTCTCGAAACCAGCGATTCAGCGGAAGTCGATCTTCTCCGGCACCGGAGTAGGTGGACGTCTCTAGCTTCACGATGTCATTCGTGGAGATACGCGAGGGAGTTGACACTCGCCGATTCGCATCGGCGAGCTCGCGTTCCATGAATTCTTGTGCCGCAACGCGCTGCTCGTCGGGAGTCGCTGAGCGCAACAGCGACGTGACGACGGCTTCTCCGGACACCGCTGCGAGGCTGTGGAGAGCTTCCCACTCGATCCGAGTGAGATGGAGAAAGGCAGCGTGGTCGAGGTCTTGGCTCATGTCGAACTTGGTCGTTGGAAGGACTACGAAGTGCTACCAGGTGTAACGGGCCAGGTATTTACTCCGTTACTTGCTTACACTATAGTGTTGAGGAAGCTCGCAATAGGACGACTGAGTCTTAGGTTTAAGGAAAAATCAACTCTGACTTTATTTTAGGACCAAGGCCACAGCCCTGGCCACTCAAATACACGTCATAGTCCAATTGGCTAATAATGGGTCTGGCTCCCCATATATCAGCCAATGGCATGACAGCATTTCAGCACACGCTAGTCGTGTGCTGATGCACCTACTTATGTAAAGAAATCTACCTACTTATGTAATGGAGGGGCCCATTACACAGGGGAAGAGGCGTCGTCGGAGGTCGGATCGACGAAGACGCTGCTGAATGAAACAAGATCCGCGGATCGATGGAGTTTTGGGAGGAACTCTGTCGACGGAAGAGAGGTGGATCCGGATCCGGATCTAGAAGAGAAACCTCTCTATCCTCCCCAGGTCTCCTCGGGGACCCCTGCGGATCTTGACGCAAGTCAAGATCCGCTAACAAAGCAAGGGAAAGTGAAGGCGAAACGGTATGCATTTGCAGATTCACCGGTTAAGCCAACACCGTACCTAAACCCAACCCCGCTAGTCGAAGAAACGAGAAGGAAGACGAAAACGAGTAAGACTACGCGGAAAAAGATGCAAGCTCCAGATTCGGAAGAAGACCAAGCTGGATCCAGGTCCAGCTGGTCCGACAAGGATCTCGAGTTTGTGTATCGCCACCAAGCTTTACGCGACTTCCTGCATCAAGATCCTGTCATGCAGATCCTGAATCCACGACAGATCGACGATCCAAGGGAACCGGTGACAGCACCAACGAAAACGGCGAACAAGTTGGTGGCAGTCAAAGATCTATTACGTTTGCTTACGGAGTCAGGCATCGTAGCTGGTGTGTTCGACGCAGAGGATATCTTCGAGCTAGACTTGGACCTTATCGTATCCGCGACGCGGGACCTCTTTGCCAGAGTCAAGTCCATCACCGGAGAAAGGTCGCGTACTATGGATCCAGTGTCGTCACCGAGGATCAGCCAAGCTGTGTCCTCGAACTACGAATCCGCGGCGGAAGATGGGTCCGACACGTCGTCCGAGCCACGACGCATGACGTTAAAACCCTCCGCGGCATCCATGCTGGAAGCGCGGGCGAGGATCCGGGGACAGGAAGTCCCTGTGAACGTGAAGGCTCGGGATCCAGTACGCCCTACCCGTGACCTGATACAATCCAGCCAGGATCAAGCCAGATCCGGCAAGAAGCCAGTGGGGTTATCGTCAGATCGGACTCAAGGTAATCGCCTCACGGACCCTGTCTCGCCAGTGGACCAGCCGGCCACAAGCTCTTCCGACACCTCCTCAGGCACCCTGCAGCGACACTTCGAAGCTGCGATGAGTCGTTTCCTGGCCGAACAGGGTATGAGAACGCCCGTGCCACAAGCGCAAGTGCTCCACGAACATGGAGCACGAGACGTGGAGATGGAGTCAGTGGAGGGAGACAACTCCCATGATGAGTTCGACCCAGATGATCTGGATGGACCATCCACTTCGTCAGCAGTGGTAGCAACAGCCACAGCCGGGGCAGGTGGATCGTCCATGATCCAGAGGGTACGGATCTCAGCCATATCGGATCTGAAGGAGTTCACGGGCAAGGATCAAGATGAGGACCGAGCGAGGACATGGATCAGCAAAGTCAAGTCGGCCCTCATGAGAGACCAAGCGTCGGATGCTGAGAAGTGTTTGACCTTTGCGGATCTGTTAGCGGGGCCAGCCAGGAACTGGTATCGGCAGTTGGGCAGATCCACCAGGAACAAGTGGCCAGATTTGCTGCGAAGTTTCCAGACCCAGTACTGTGGATTAGGAGTGTCGGTGGCACGACAATACTACCATGTTCGCCGCAGATCGGATGAATCCCCGCTAGAATACCTACATCGACTAAATGTGGCCGGTCTACGGGCCAAGTTGAAGATCAAGGATGGGGGATCCAAGGTACTGGGGGAACATGTGGGTCATTTCATCGAGACGTTGGGAGACGTGGATCTGGCCGACAGGCTGACCCTGTTGCGACTTCCCGACGCAGACGAGCTTGAGGAAGTGCTGCGGGCTGTGGATCGCGCGAAACACCGCCAGAAGAAGGCGGCGGTCGGATCCGGCAAGTATCGCCAAAAGGCTCCGACGCCTACGGCCCCAGTTCGACGTGTCCACCAAGTCACGGCACCCGACTCAGGAACTGAATCAGGATCCGACGGTTCGGACTCCGACCCTGAAGATTACCGTCGAGTCTGTCTCACTGCGTCTAACGATCGAACGGCGAAGACCGGAGACAACTCTCGACCGGGGGATACCGTACCCGGGGACCGTGGGATGTACAGATCCCGAGATCTCATGGACGGGACAGCACAAGTCAGGTGTTCGCAGTGCGGATCCCGGAAGCACACTGAATCTGGATGCTGGAAACATCTGGTCGGTGAGAAGTGTGGCAAGAAAGGCCACCCCGGAGACCATTGCTTCTACGTGTGTCGTGGTTGTGGCGAGATTCACGACGTCGGCAAGTGTCCGATGGAGGAATTCTACAACCAGATCCGCCAATGGTTTGATCCAGCCAAGCACAGAGGGATGTTGCCAGAAGTGGCCGAGAAGATGTTAAACTAGGACGCTCGCCGGGTTTGAATCCGGTACGAGCCGAGCGTTCTAGGTACTGCATTTATGCATTTGTGAACAAGACATCGCTAGATCCAGGTAGCAGGACCCTAGATCCAGTCGATAATACACGTGATCTACATGAAGTGTCAGTTGCCAAGATCTCTAGTTTGCGCCAAGTGGATGAGTTTGCCAGATCCGAAGTCTCTTCAACCTACAAAGGGGAGAGGCGCGTGGTTATTGGGAAAAACGCCAACATGGTCGATGGTTTGAACCTACCAAGGGTGAGGTCACTGCAGATCCACCTAAGGTCTGTCTGGTCACTGGATACTGTGGATCTGAGGATGTTGGATCCATGGATCTGCTAACAGGGGAGTCCCGTGGATACTGGAAGTACCATGCCCCAGGAAAGTGGTTCAGACAAGCCAAGGTAGGGGGCAAGATCAACAATGAAAAAGCTATCCTACTCCTAGATAGTGGTGCCGAGGTGTCTATACTAGATACCGCCTTTGCTCGTAAGGTTGGGTGCCAAGTGGATGGGAGTCGGATCCAAGATTGTGTTGGGATTGGTGAAGTCGTGTACCGTACGAATGGGAGAACGCGGATCAAGATTACGCTGGCAGGTTGCTTGGTGTACTGGTTCGATATTTGGGTTGGAGATCTCGCTGGTCAAGATGCCATCCTCGGGATGGATTTCATGGTACCAGCCGGAGTGAGGTTGGATCTGGCGGATGGGACACTTTGTTTCCCTGACGAGATGCGGATCCAGCTCAGCGGACGGCGGCCGTTGTATGGAGCGAAGATGAGGATCATAAGGGCGGACAAGACAACCTGGATCGAGCCCGGGGAAACCTGGGAGCTGCCAGATCGGTTAAAGTGGGTGGAACGTGAGAAACTGTGGGTCACCCGGGGCGAGAAATGGGTGCCTACCGGAATCCAGGGACCAGGTCGATCACAATACCTCCAGGTCACGAACGTCAGCGACAAGAGATTATTACTGGACCATAACGAGGAGATCGGACGATGGTTGGCGAAGGACGGTATCCCTAGGCGACCTGGATATGTGTCAGTGGGATCCCGTCGCTACAAAGAATGGCAGAATCTGGCGTACGAGGCGACTACCGAGATCGAATCTCTCGGAGAGGTGGAGCTCCCGGCGAGGCCAACTGGCCCCTTGGTGGATCAACCTTCATATCCAACTCCGCGAAAGATCCTGCAGAGGGATCGTCGGATTGAGATCCAAACAATGGAGGTTGGATCCACGACGGGGGATGATCCCCAGAGTCGGCCCCTAGATAACGCAGGGTCGGTGGATGAAGGATCGCAGAGGGCTGAAGCCGGACCGCCAGATCCCGCTGACCCCAGAGTGGATCCTAACTCTGCATGGGGCAAAGTGCCTGGATCCTTATCGAGAGTGACAACACTAGTCAAACCAGAACCGTCGGGTTTAAACTCGCTAGAGGATCGACTGGATCCAACTGGTGGCTTCCCCGATACCAGGGTACCTGATCCCACGAAGACAGAAGGACTGCCAGGTGAAAGAGGGTCGCAGTGTTTGGATCCAATGGTGGATCCGACGAAGACGGAAGATGAACAAGTCTGTTACCATGAGGGCGGGGATCTACACGCCGAGGATCTCGGAGATGGCCTGGCGGTAATCCCGGAGGTGCCACTGACCACAGAGGAGGTCACGATTGACGATATCCAAGTGGATCCAGGGGCAAACGAGCCCGCGGAAGTGGATCGGTTACGTCAGAAAATCTGGGAAAGCCGACATCTGCTGATTGGTAAAGGTAATGCATTACCGCCCGCCGCCCGCGGAGTCAAATGTGACATCGATGTCGGCGACGCGAAACCGATCGCTCAAAGGGTGCGGAAGGTGGCACCTCAATTCCGAGAAAAAAATATCAGATCTGATTAAGGGCCTGCTGCAAGCCAAGATCATCAGTTTCTCGACATCCCCGTGGGCATCTCCGGTGGTAATCATCATCAAGAAGAACGGGGTGGATATACGTCTGTGCATTGATTACCGGTTAGTTAATGGCGTGACTCGATTGATGGTGTATCCGATGCCTCTAATCAATGAGCTGTTGGAAGATTTGGATAAAGTACTCTGGTACTGTTCTCTAGACATGGCCAGTGGTTTCTGGGTGGTTACTATGACGGATCGAGCTCGCGCAATATCTGCTTTCATCACACCGTTTGGCCTGTTCGAGTGGAACCGGATGCCGTTTGGATTGAAGAACGCACCCCAGATCTACCAACGCCTGATCGATAACGCCCTCTATGGATTCACCCGAATACCGGAACCCGAAAAGGGTGGATCCGGGGAGAATCATACGGAAGTGGATCCATTCGAAGCGGGGGAGCCAGGGGATCCTGGGGCCCCGTCTGTGTTAGGACGCAGATCTTACATCGACGACATTCTAATCCCGGCGGAATCGTGGGATCAGTTGTGCGAAAGAGTGACATCCCTACTGGAGGCGTGTACTAAGTGGAACCTCTCTATCAGTGTGGTGCAGAGTTATTGGGGGATGCGCAAGGTGGATTACTTAGGCCATCAAGTCTCCAAGGAGGGATTGGAGGCGAATCCTAAGGACCTGTCTTCGTTAGCCGACTTGTCCTTCCCACAGTCGTTACGAGCGATGCAATCCTTCTTGGGCAGTCTGAACTACTACAGTCGGTTCATCGAGGATTACGCACTGTTTGCCGCGGTATTGTATGAATTGAGAGAGGTAGATTTTGCTGCGATGACCACTCCAACTGTCCGGATCAAAATCCAACAAGCTCTAGCTCTGGAGATGTCGGATCCACGAAGGGATCCAAGTAACACGACGCCAGAAGAGGACCTAAAACAGGAGCTGGATCCACCCCGGGACCAAAAGAAAGAGGATCCAATCAGGATAGAGACGACGGAGGGGAGCATGGAAAAGGCAGAATCTCGGTGGATCCGAGCTCAACACGCATTCGTGGAACTGAGGAACAGGATCGCGACCACGCCTATCCTCCGTCATTTCGATCCGGAACGTCAACCTACGGTTATAGTTTATGCCAGTGACTGGGCCGTCTCAGCAGCTCTGGTACAAGAACATGAAGGGATCTGTCATCCGGTCACCTTCGTCAGCCGGACACTGAAGCCGAATGAACTGAACTACGGAGCGGTGGAGAAAGAGATACTCGCGCTTCTGCGCGTACTAGATCTCAATTACAACCTGCTGGTGGGAAGATCCATCCGGATCCTGACTCGACACTCTACGCTAGCCTGGCTGTTCAAGTCGGCCGGGTTGCAAGGACGTTTGGGACAGTGGGCAGCTTTACTCTCGCCTTGGACACTGGAGATCGTGAAATGTTCGAAGTGAGATCCTGGGAGTTGTGGCCACGAGCATCACACCTCGAGCCAAGATGGATGAAGCGCTGACTAGGATCGCTCCTAAGAAAGAGCCCAAACGCCGGATCCAGATCCCGATCCCAACGGTACAAGTGGATGAGGATCTATACGTCCTGAGCTTCGATGGATCCGCTGGCGTACGACGCGGAGGGGGAGCATACAGCGCAATACTGTGGAAACCGGCCGGATGGAAAGTCGTAAGGGCCAGATCCACTTACGCGGAAGGCATCACCGTCAATGAAGCGGAGTATAACGGGCTCCTACTGGGTTTGGATCTACTAAAGGGACAAGATCCAAAAAGGCTGGTAATTTGTGGGGATTCAAATTTGGTGATCAGACAAGTGCGAGGTGAGATTGACTGCAAGGCCCCGGCCCTAACACTGTTACGGCAGAAAGTGATGATCCACCTGCGTGGTTGGATGAATCACGAGTTGGTGCATGTCAAGCGAGATTGGAATGCCAGTGCAGATAGCTTGGCCAGTGCCGCTTTACGGAATCAATGTGGTGTCGAAGTGGAGAGAGAGGCCGAGCATCAGGATCTCGTTACGTTGAACCGACTAGACGAAGTGGTGGTAGTTGGATCCGGGAAAATGACAGTCCAGGTGATGGCTGTCACTAGGTCCAGAGGAAGGATTGGATCCAGCCCCCAGATTATCGATGAAACATTTGTGAAGGGAGTCCGCATTGAGCGGATCCTCAAAGCACAGAACGAGGAAGCGTGGATCTTGGGACTAAAGAAGTATCTGATGGGGGATGTACGAGACCTGAGTCGGGAGGATGCCAAATCCTACAGTATTATCGTTACGGATTACGCAGTGGATCTGAATGACTTGCTCTTCTATTGCCCCCCTACGAAGAGAGTCAACGAGGATCGGGATGGATTGATGAGATTGGTGATGCCAGAAACCTTACAACAGGATGTCCTACACCACTATCACGCTAGTTTAGAAGGTGGACATCAGGGTATTGGTCGGACCTACCAACGGATCCGGGAATGTTTCCACTGGAGGGGATTATTCAAGAGCGTACAACGATATGTCGGTGAATGTGTGGATTGTGAGACAGGCAAGGGCAGGACCACAATCGAAGGGGAGTCGGCCACTTCTGACTTGTTCCTGAGCAAATACACCACACAGAAGTGCGAGTACTCGTCGATGAACGTGACAAAGTAGCGTTTGCCACTGAATGTCGACGTCTGCATGGGACCACACACATCACTGTGAACGATTTCCAGCGGTTTCTTGGCGTGGTTGGTGCCAACGCCTCCGCGCTCACCTGAGCAGGGTCTTGATATGGCTTAAGCAAGCCAACATAGAAGACCGGATGCGTGCGCATCTTCTTCGGAAGATTGAGCGTATACGCTAGGCCCTTCCTGGCCACGACCTTGAACGGTCCTATGAACCGAGGTCTTAACTTCGTCTTGAAGACTGCAGATACTGCATGAGTAGGTAGGTTTTTAGCGTTTAATAAAACTTGGTCACCGACCTCAAACCTCTCAACATTGCTTCTGCCCTTGGCATCTGTATGTTCCTTCTGCATGTCTTGGCTTTCAGCCATAGCGTCGCGTACTTGACGCATTACGCTCAGTCTCAAAGAGACAAAGTCATCGACTTGCTTGCGAACCGCAACAGGGCTGACATCAACTAGCCGCTCGGCTATCCCTCCCCCATCAAGCCCTGAGCCACTGCGTGGCGGCGTCAGTGGGACGCGAGGGTTAGCCAAGCCGTTCACATAGAACGGAGTGTAGCCTGTCGAGGCGTGCACTGCATTATTTAATGCGAACTCAACGAGTGGGAGCATCTGGCTCCAGCGTTTTGGCGCCTCAGCGCATACGCTTCGGAGGATATCCTCCACAACGCGATTCACGCGTTCGGTTTGACAATCGGTCTGCGGATGGTCCGCTGTGGACATGTCCAAACGAGTGCCGAGCACTCTGAAGAGGGACGTCCAGAACTTCGCGGTGAAGCGCGGGTCTCGATCCGAGACAATTGCCTCAGGCAAGCCATGTTGGCGAAAGACTCGGTCTAAAAACAGCAAAGCTGTACCCTCACCATAAATGGTGTCCGGCACCGCCGCTAAGTGAGCCATCTTGCTCAATCGGTCTACAAAGACCACAATGGGTGACTTGGACATGTAGCTCACTCGCGTTTGCTTGCCGAGTGCACATCCGTCGCACAGCTCCCACTGTTTCACCGACGTCATGTTGATGCCTGCACCGTAGTCCTTTTTGACGATGGCGCCTAGACCGCCATGGCCAATGTGACCAAGTCGAAGATGCCAGAGGTACGATGTGGTGTCCCCTTTGCGATCCTTCGAGCTTGCCGCATTGGCCTCGTCGGGCACAACAGGTGTCATGCACAGCTTGAACAGCCCTTTGCCTTCACGCGCGCCGAGCTTCCAGTTGAGACCCTTTGCTTCCGCAAAACACCCATCCGTCTCGAACGTCACGGGACCAACATCCTTGGTGAAGCGACCAACCGAGAAGAGGTTGCGTGACAGCTTGGGAATGTGCCACACATTCGTGAGCACACCCTTCTTGGTCCCCGTGGAGTCTTCATGGACATCACGATGTCGCCGGTCCCGACTGCCTGAACCACACCATCGTCCGCGAGATGCACGTCCACCGGAGACATCTTCTTGTAGTTCTTCATGTACTCCTTCGAGTACGTAATGTGCTGCGTCGCACCCGAGTCGACCAGCCACTTGTCACTTGACTTGGTGGTCTTGCTCCCACCACCAGCCAAGAAGAGAAACTCGCCCGATTCTTCTTCATCGCGCGCGACGTTTGCTCGTTGCGGCCTCTGTCGCTCCGCATTTTCACGAATCCTCACCGGACACTTGGCGATCCAATGTCCTTGTTCGCCGCAGTAGTGACACGCGCTTGTCTTTGGCGCCTGTCGTCCCTTGCGCTTCCCGTTATCACTCGTCATGAACGCTTGACCGTCCGCGGCGCCGTCCGCACCGCCACCTTGCTCTTTGCGCTTCATGTCCTCATGCAGCAGCCGAGCCGTCACGAGTTCCCACGACAGTGAGTCAGCTCTCGACTCCAACGCCGTGATGAGGAACTGGTACGACTCGCTTAGACTTGCCAGAAGCGTGATCACCAAGTCGTCCTCGCTGACCGGAGCGCCCACTGCGTCGAGCTGTTCCGCCAGCGTCTTGATCTTGTTGATGTGCTCCAGCACATCATCACCTTCTTCCATCATCGTGGTGAAGAAACGTCGACGAAGGAAGAGCTTGTTCGCCAAACTCTTCTTCTCGAAGTGTCCTTCCAGCCTTGACCAGGCATCATGCGCACCATTCGCCGACCGAACCAACGGCAGCTGCGAATCCTCCATCGCGAGACAGATAATCGCCAGCGCCTTGCGCGACTTCCGCTTGAACGTCGCTTGGTCCAACGCGGTAGCGCAGTGCTCCATCTTCAGTTCGCCACTGACGACTTCCCACAGGTCGCGCTCTTCCAGCACCATCTGCATCCTGAACTTCCACGTGTGAAAGTTGGTTCCGTCGAACTTGTTGATGCGGGCGGTCGTTGAAGTGGCGTCCATGGCGTAGGCGTAGTCTTGGGCAGAGTCTGCGGGGCTTGGGCTCATAACCAAAAGGAAGGTCGTTTGTGCACTAGATGATAAAATGCAAAGTGATTGATTTATTGGAGCTTACTCTGTCTTACGTCCTAGTCTGCATCCAATCATGTGGTGCATCCAATCACCAACACTCTGGACTCGTTCAATCATCCTGTTCGTCCAATCATCTGTTTGCGCATACATCCGTTTGCGCAATTGACTTACCGTAAACATCGCGGGGTCCTTGGAAACCGGTTTTACTGGTATGCCGAAGCTGGACGAGACGCCTTCTTGACAACATAGTTCACTGTGTGCAGGTCGAGGACCTCTTGGCTTTCAGCCGAGCGTCTTGCGAGACACTGTATCCTCTTCGAGGAGTGATGGTGCTGCTGCACCCGGTGGTGGTGACGGAGATGTCACCACACCGCCCTCATCCGGCCGGGCTCGGTCGCGGAGGGAGAGGAGAAGAAGACGCAGGGCGTCTGTGACGTCTTCGACGTCGGACGATGTGTCCAACGTGACGAGCGGTGAGGCTCCACGTGATTGCTGTGAACAGCTGTACACACTCGTGAACGGAGTGACGGGGGAGGTAGAAGGCGACATCAGCCTTGACACTCTGCCCGCTGCAGATGCTCTGCTAGAGCTGGACGAGATGTCCATTGCCGAGTTTGGCGAAGCCTTAAAGGCAGGCGAGCTAGCCGAGGTGGTCTTGCTGGGACCTGAGGAGGAGTTGAACTCCTCATCCGTCGTGGACGACGCGGTCCTAGAGGACACCAAGAAGGCGCTGAGCGCGAGAAGTGGATCGGCGATCCTCAAAGATCCTTCGGATCCCTTCTACCCGGTGGTGAAGGACTATGGAGACGTTGTCTCGAAAGACCCACCGACGGGCCTGCCTCCGGATCGAGGCGTGTGTCATGAGATTGACCTGGTTCCTGGAACCAAATACTGCGTAACAAGGCAATGGCCTTTGCCGAGAGAGCAGTGTGACGTCATTGACGCATTCTTCCGTGCGAAGCACGAGGCAGGGATGGTGCGTGAGAGTAAGTCTCCGCACTCGACACCCACGTTCTGTGTCAGAAAGCCGAACGGCAAGTGGCGCATTGTTCATGCTTTTAACAAGCTAAATGCGGCCACTATTCCGGCGCAAACGCCGATTCCTCGCAAGGATGTTCTGCAGAACAACATTGTAGGCTGTACGTTGTACAGCGCGCTCGACTTGGTTGATGGCTACTACCAATTGCTCATGAGAGCGAGCGACATTCCGCTGACAGCGGTGAGTACTCCGAGCGGTATGCTCTGGGAGTGGCTGGTCATGCCCCAGGGGCTGTCGAACGCACCAGCAACGTTCAATCGTCTTGTGACGCAGTTATTTAGGCCCCACCGGGCGTACGCTCAAACGTACTTTGACGATATATTCGTCCATAGTCGTGCTGAGCACGGAAAGTCAGACGTGGAAAACTACATTGACCACTTGCGAGTGGTGCTCGAGTGCATGCGCACTAATACGTTGTATGCCAACTTGGACAAGTGCGCCTTTGGCGCGGAGGAAATACCTTTCCTCGGGTGCTTCATTGGGAAGCGAGGTTTAAGGGCAGATCCTGCCAAAGTCAAGGCCATCGTGGACTGGCCGGTTCCCAAGAACCAAAAAGACTTACGCAAGTGGCTAGGCTTAGCCAATTACTTGCACAAGTACAGCGCGAATTACGCGGAGATGGCTCGGCCATTATCAGATCTCCTTAAGAAGGACGCACCATGGTGCTGGAACGTCGAGCACGACGGATCCTTTGAGGCTGTGAAGGAGAGCCTCCCCCAGGCTCCGATCCTTGCGCTACCGGACCCGGATAGTCCGTTTAGCGTTGTCTGTGACGCCTCCGATTTTGCAATCGGTTGTGCTTTACTACAAGCAGACGCCGAAGGGCGTGAACGCGTGATCGCGTTTGAGTCTCGCCAGCTCAAAGGTGCAGAGAAGAAATATCCAGTTCATGACAAAGAGCTACTTGCAATGAAGTATGCTCTAGTCAAATTCAGGGTACACCTGCTAGGCTCTAAGCCTTTTGTGATCTTTACTGATCATGCGTCGTTACGCACTGCGACACAGTCGCCTCATCTCTCTCAGAGAATGGCAAGATGGCTTTCCTTCTTTGCCGAGTATAACTTCGAGGTGAAGTACAAGCCGGGGCGGCTTAATGTAGTGGCCGATGCACTCTCGCGCAGGCTGGACTACGAGTTAGCTCATGTCACGACAGTGACGTCGTCAGTGCCTGACTTGATACGCGGAGCGTATGCACAAGACGACATGTGCGTAGCGCTGCTACGGGATCTTGGGAGCGAAGAGTTTAAAGACTCTGACAAGGAATTGTCTGGGCGCTTACGTGCAAGGCTGCATCGATACTCACTCGATGGCGGCCTGCTGTACTACAGCACCGACTCTGAGGATAACCCTCGTGTAGTCGTTCCTCATGATGAGGATCTAAAGTATCGAATCCTCTATGAGGTTCATGATACGCCCGTGGGCGGGCACTTAGGTCGGGAGAAGACCTATGGCTCGGTGAGCTCGATGTACTGGTGACCTAAGATGTATAAGTGGGTCGGCACCTATGTACGCACGTGTGAGACGTGTCAACGGACAAAGTCCGCGCCGAGCACGGCAGCGCCATTGGCGAGTTTGCCTGTCCCCAAGGGATGTTGGCAGTCCATGAGTATGGACTTTGTGTTTGGCCTTCCCAAGGATAAGGCGGGAAATACGGGTGGTGGCTGGACCACGGACAGCTGCAGGGCAGCAGGTGGTAGAGCCACAGGAGGCTGAACGACAGCAAGTGGTGGATCCACGTATGGCTGATCAACAGCATGTGGCAGAGCCACAGGTCGCGGAGCGAAGTGCTCGAGATGCAGGAGCAAGGCAGGCTGAACGTTCAGCCGAGCGACTGGACGCTCAAGGTCCGAGACCTGGTTGTGAGTCAACAGTGGTGGCTCTAACCTATCCACAAGGTGGATCATCTCTTCGAGATCAACCGATGGGCGGTGAAAGTGAACGTTCGCGTCGTGGACGCCGGCGTCGTATGGACGCAGACGCCGTTCCGGCAAGTGCTGACTCTCCCCGCGAGAGCCCAGCTGAGGCAAGGCCTCCTCCTGCTCTGCTCGATGAGCATGGTGAGCTCCACTTTTACGTGGAACGCCTTGTGGCGTGGCTTAGACGCCAGGGTCGTACCCAGTACTTGGTGAAGTGGAGGGGTTACCCTCACTCAGAGAACTCATGGGAGTTTGAGGTTATCCTCCGGCAAGATTGCCCTGACGTCGTTGACGCTTACGACCGGGCACATCATGTGCCGAAGCGCCACCATGGCGTGCGACAGCGTCGCCAGGCGCTGGGCGCCTCCCACTAGAGTGGGGAGCGATCAGGTCAGTAGTTGAGCTCAGGCTCTGACCAGTGGCTGCAGCAGCCAGCTCGTACGTATGAGCGGTGCTCGCAGCGGGAGCAGGAGGTGGAGAGACCTCCTAGTGTTAGGGACATGGTCCCGAAGGAAGCAGGTGCTTCGTGTTGTGCTGAACAAGGTTCAGGCACAAGCGTCTCGATAGACGCATAGTTGTTTTGAAACAACTTGCTCGATGAGCATGATCCAAATGTGGATGCGCTGTAACAGCGAAAGTGGTGTCCCGGACGGGGATCGAACCTCTGGCCTTTGGCTTGACAGGCCGGAGCTCTACCATTGAGCTATAAGGGCGATGCCCGTACGTCAGTTCGAGAACGGACTACTCATGGTATCAGAGGGCTGCGCCCGGGTGGATTAGAACCACCGACCTGTGGCTTCCAAAGCCAGCGCTCGACCACTGAGCTGAAAGGGCGTTGCCCTTAAGCTTGTCCATTCAAGGACAACAGTTCATGGAACGAGAGGGCTGTGCCCTGGTGGGTTCGAACCACCGACCTGTGGCTTCCAAAGCCAACGCTCGACCACTGAGCTAAAGGCGGATTGCTCTTAAGCTTGTCCAAGCGTGGACAATCGTTCATGGAAGGACAGGGCTGTGCCCTGGTGGGTTCGAACCACCGACCTGTGGCTCTCAAAGCCAACGCTCAATCATTGAGCTAAAAGGGTGTTGCCCTTAAGCTCGTCCAAGCGTGAACAATCGTGCATGGAACGAGAGGGCTGTGCCCTAGTGGGTTCGAACCACCGACCTATCGCTTGTAAAGCGAGTGTTCAACCGCTGAGCTGTTGTCGACGACTCGAATGAGTCAAGAGCATTGCTCTTAGCGGTTTGCAGCTCTTGGAGTTGGCGCGGAGCGCGAGCGTAGGTCTGAGACCGCTTGAGAGCAAGATGCGCGCTGCGCTTGGAACATTGGGCCGTGGGCCGACGACGAGAAGTTGGGCATCAACGATGCGTAGGCGTTTGTGAGCTCACGGAGCTGTACAACGCTGGTGTGAGGTGTAGTAACCTCCGCCGTCTTAACAAGCCGTGACCTCGCTGAGGAGAGTTTCGAGAACGGAATGTTCTCATCTTAGTGGGGGAGAGTGTAACGGGGTTACATGGTGTGGAGCACACAGGGGTACGAAGTACCCGGAGAGTTAACAAACTCTCAGTACATAAGTTGGAGAGTTAACAAGGTCTCTCAGTACGTTGACCGAAAGCCACACGTTATGCATTTGATTAGGTTTAACTATGCTAGATAGTTAAAAAGATACATTTACCCCTAGGCGGCTTGGCCGCAATAATAGTAAATAAAACACTTCTGGTTTTGAAGCATAAAAGTTAAGGTATTAACTTTGAGCCCTGGTCTTGGGCTGTAAGTGTCCTTTGGATAAGGAACTTAGAATTAGTGACTCTTTGAGTCGAATGTCTTCCTCTGACGCTAAAGCTACGGCAGCCCCGCTGCACCACATGGTTAATCCCAGCACTTATAGTGGTCAGGGTGCTCACAGCTGAGTTCACCTCGCCCACAATACTTGGTCTAATGACTCCAAACTTGGCTCGGTTGTCACTAACGGGTTGGGCGTCACGTAGGATGTGTTCCGAGTGTTCTTCAGGGTCTCCTTCCGTTACAGCTGAGTCTTCAGTCGCCGACACGTCTTCCTTGGCCCTTACTGCACTTGTTCCTTCAACCGCTGAGTTCGTGCTGGCGTCAGAAATGGCGCCATCGTCTTCAAACTTGGACAGATAATAGGAGACATCTTGGCCATCGTGTAGCACCGGCGTACGATCCGCTCGGACGTCTTCCAGCTTGAACGCTGAGTTTATAGCCGGGTCACCCCTTGTCACCCCTGAAGTCGATATGGCGTCGGCGTTACCGCGACGCCTCTCGTCTTCGTCGGCTTCTGTATCAGCTTCGATCCTGTTGTCAAGAAGGCGTCTCGTCCCGCTTCGGCATACCAGTAAAACCGGTTTCCAAGGACCCCGCGATGTTTACGGTAAGTCAATTGCGCAAACGGATGTATGCGCAAACAGATGATTGGACGAACAGGATGATTGAACGAGTCCAGAGTGTTGGTGATTGGATGCACCACATGATTGGATGCAGACTAGGACGTAAGACAGAGTAAGCTCCAATAAATCAATCACTTTGCATTTTATCATCTAGTGCACAAACGACCTTCCTTTTGGTTATGAGCCCAAGCCCCGCAGACTCTGCCCAAGACTACGCCTACGCCATGGACGCCACTTCAACGACCGCCCGCATCAACAAGTTCGACGGAACCAACTTTCACACGTGGAAGTTCAGGATGCAGATGGTGCTGGAAGAGCGCGACCTGTGGGAAGTCGTCAGTGGCGAACTGAAGATGGAGCACTGCGCTACCGCGTTGGACCAAGCGACGTTCAAGCGGAAGTCGCGCAAGGCGCTGGCGATTATCTGTCTCGCGATGGAGGATTCGCAGCTGCCGTTGGTTCGGTCGGCGAATGGTGCGCATGATGCCTGGTCAAGGCTGGAAGGACACTTCGAGAAGAAGAGTTTGGCGAACAAGCTCTTCCTTCGTCGACGTTTCTTCACCACGATGATGGAAGAAGGTGATGATGTGCTGGAGCACATCAACAAGATCAAGACGCTGGCGGAACAGCTCGACGCAGTGGGCGCTCCGGTCAGCGAGGACGACTTGGTGATCACGCTTCTGGCAAGTCTAAGCGAGTCGTACCAGTTCCTCATCACGGCGTTGGAGTCGAGAGCTGACTCACTGTCGTGGGAACTCGTGACGGCTCGGCTGCTGCATGAGGACATGAAGCGCAAAGAGCAAGGTGGCGGTGCGGACGGCGCCGCGCACGGTCAAGCGTTCATGACGAGTGACAACGGGAAGCGCAAGGGACGACAGGCGCCAAAGACAAGCGCGTGTCACTACTGCGGCGAACAAGGACATTGGATCGCCAAGTGTCCGGTGAGGATTCGTGAAAATGCGGAGCGACAGAGGCCGCAACGAGCAAACGTCGCGCGCGATGAAGAAGAATCGGGCGAGTTTCTCTTCTTGGCTGGTGGTGGGAGCAAGACCACCAAGTCAAGTGACAAGTGGCTGGTCGACTCGGGTGCGACACAGCACATGACGTACTCGAAGGAGTACATGAAGAACTACAAGAAGATGTCTCCGGTGGACGTGCATCTCGCGGACGATGGTGTGGTTCAGGCAGTCGGGACCGGCGACATCGTGATGTCCATGAAGACTCCACGGGGACCAAGAAGGGTGTGCTCACGAATGTGTGGCACATTCCCAAGCTGTTATTGAGGGTTGCTGGTCTTGGGACTGTGTACCAGCTGTACCCATTAACCGGTCAACCTGAACCGGTCCAATACGATCCCGCTGTGATTATGGTAAGTTGTTTATGCCATCCATGATTGGACGAGTAGAATGATTGGACGAGTACAGAATGATTGGATGAGTAGAATGATTGGATGACCTAGGTAGTGAGGACAGTGTAAGCCCCGATAAATCAATCACTTTCGAATCTTCCTTCTTCCGCTCAAGTGCCTTAACTCCGGTCTCCACACCAAGTGCAGAAGTCACTCCGTTCAGCCCCAAGCTTCGTTCCAACACCTCTACACCGCTAACAGGTTATGAGCCCAAGCACCATGTCCTCTGCCCATGACGCCTCGACCAAGGTCACCATCGACAAGTTCAACGGTGACAACTACGCGACGTGGAACCGCTACATGCGTGGCGTGTTTCTGACCAAGTCGGTATGGCACGTAGTGAACCGGGAAACGACGCCGAGCTTCACGGACATCCGGACCAAGGACGACTACGTCAAGGCGAGCAACATTGCGTTCGGATTGATGTTGCTCCACATGAACGCGGACTACCATCACGTGGTTGATGACTGCGAGGAAGCGTGGGGCGCGTGGACGCGCTTGAAGACGCTGTATGGTGGGTCGCAGAAGGCTGGTCGCATCTACCTGAAGCGCCAACTCTTCAGCATGGAGATGTCGGAAGGCGGCAATGTCTTGCATCATTGCAACGAGGTCCTCAACATCAGCGCCAAGCTCAGCAGCATCGGCGCCAAGATGGAGGACGAGGACGTGGCGATCTGCTTACTGCGAAGTCTCCCCAAGAGCTACGAGAATGTCGTGCCCAATCTGGAGATGAGCAACGCAGAGCTGCGGTCGCAAGACGTTGTGAAAGTGCTCACAAACGAGCACATCAAGCGACAAGGTGAGAAGACGGCGACGGTGAAGACTGAAAACGCGGCTAAGGCGTTCAACACCGACCGAGAGTCTCGCCAATGCACGTACCGCGGGAAATTGGGGCGCATGATTGACAAGTGCTGGACCAAGCAGAAGGATGAGGGTCGAGGTGCTCGACGCGGCGGCAACGGCCGTGGACGCAGAGCTAACAACATCCAGTGGCGAAACGACGGCGACGACGACTACGACTACGATCGAGTAGCGTTCGCGGTTTCCCTAGAATGTGGAGTATCGACGAACAAGAATGTGTCTGGAATATGGGCGGTCGACAGTGGTGCCACGCACCACATCTGTAACGACAAGTCCAAGTTCGCCAATCTCATCGAGCGCAATGAAGGCGAACTTTCGGTGGCCGACGAGAACAAGGCGGCTATCAAGGGTGTGGGGACCATCGTGGAAAGAGTGGTCCTGCCCAACGGCGCCGAGCGCGAGATCGAGATCAAGAACGCGCTCTATGTGCCTAATATGAGCAAGAATCTGCTTTCGGTACCGCAGATCAACAAGAACGGAAAGTTCCAAGTGGTGTTCGATGGCACCGAGATGCACATCTCACGCAAGGACTCGAATCAAGTGGTGGCATCGGCGGATCTCGTAGATGGACTCTACTGGCTTTGCACGCCTCTTCGATCGGCAAATGCGGCGACAACTGGAAGGACGGTCGACCTGCACGCGCGTATGGGTCACGCTCCAGTCGATGTGCTTCGCAAGATGGTCGACAACAAGATGATCAAGGACGCGAAGGCACCTTCCAAGCCTAGCGGACCAAGTCTGTGTCGCTGCTGCCAGCAAGGCAAGATGGTCCAAAAACCATTCCCTAGCAACCGTGACAAGCGTCGTTACGACACCTTCGAGTTGCTTCGCTTCGACATTTGCGGACCCATGGAGAAAGCCTCGCTTGGTGGCAGCAAGTATTTGCTACTGATCGTGAACGAAGCCAGCGGATGCATGACGGGCTTCTGTCTGCGTGCCAAATCAGAAAGCGAAGACTGCATCAAGACGTACATCACGAAGGTGCAGAAGCAGTTTGGCAAGAAGGTCAAGTTCGTGCGACACGACGGAGCTCGTGAGTTTGCGACTAACTCGCTTAAAGACTTCTACGAAGACGCAGGCATCGAGCAACAAACCACGGTTCCGTACGCGCACCAGACTAACGGCACGGCAGAGCGGGCCATCCGCACCATCGTCACGATCGGCCGCAGCATGCTGCATCATGCCAAGCTGGACAAGTGTTTCTGGGGTGAAGCGGCGATGACGGCCATCTACGTGAAGAACCGCCTGCTGTCACCAAAGATCGAGTGCAAGACTCCGTTCGAGATTGTGTACAAGTCCGCACCGAGTGTGAAACACATGCGCGTCTTCGGCTGTCGAGCTTTCATCTTAACTCCGAAGGAGAAACGGCTAAAGTGGGATCCGAATGCTCGCGCCGGATTGTTCCTAGGCTACGAAGAAGTATCCAAGGCGTATCGACTTTATGACATCGAGGCGGGGCAGGTGGTTATCAGTCGCGATGTCAACTTCGATGAATCGACCTTTGGACTTTCAGCGCCAATTTCCGATGAAGACGTCGACGACCTGGACTTTGACTCTCTCGACATCGACAATGACGGTTCGCGTCAGACGGAGCACAGGCAGGCGGGGAAGCGCAAGAGCCGCCCGAGTGACGAAGATGAATCCGCCACAAGACCGCGAACTACACGTCATCGACCCGGACTGGAAGAAGCAAGTGCGCCGACCAATTCGTCTTCACGTCGAACAGACGTAAACGAAGAAGAAAAAGCTGGAGATCAAGATGAAGAATCGACTCCCCCCGTGTTTTGGCGTGCAAGTGCCAACGCAGTCGAAGCTGCGGTGGACTTATCGGAGCCGACGACTTTCCAAAAGGCGGTGAACGGCCCCGACCAAGTGCACTGGCGCAAAGCAATTCGTGCTGAGCTCAAGTCGATGCGACTTCGAGGAGTGTTCCGTGCTGCTAAGCTGCCTAACGGACAACGCGCTATTGGTACCAAGTGGGTGTTCAAGATCAAGCGCAAAGCGGACGAATCCATCGAGAAGTACAAGGCACGCCTCATGGCCAAGGGCTTCAAGCAAAAGTACGGCATCGACTACACTGAGACGTTCTCGCCGGTTGTCAAGTACGTGACGTTGCGCATGGTGATCGCTTTGGCCAAGTACTTTGGCTGGCCGCTAGACCAACTAGACGTGATGACGGCATTCCTGTACGGCGTGATGAGGGAGATCGTGTTTTGCGTGCCCGAAGGTGTCGAACTCGACGGTGACTTCGACTGCCTGGAATTGGTGAAGGCCATTTACGGTCTAAAACAAGCTTCGCGCGTGTGGAACGAGACCTTCGACGAGTTCGTATGCTCTATCGGCTTTCAAGT
Source organism: Phytophthora betacei (assembly GCA_011320135.1). Taxonomy (NCBI): domain Eukaryota; phylum Oomycota; class Peronosporomycetes; order Peronosporales; family Peronosporaceae; genus Phytophthora; species Phytophthora betacei. The sequence goes on from JAANHX010000505.1 coordinate 254,574, forward strand.
TTCGGCCTTTGATCCGTGCCTCTACATCAAAGTTGTTGATGGCCATTGTGTGCTCATACTGGTCTACGTCGACGATGTCCTGGTTACCGGAAGCTCACCCGAGCTGATCTCACGCACGAAGGACGACCTCAAGACACGCTTCGAAATGACTGACAGCGGCAAGTGTGTGTTCGTCCTTGGGATCGAATTGGTAGACGGTCCAGACGGCAGTGTGACGATGAGCCAACGGCGTTATGTGGATGACATCCTGAAGCGCTTTGGTATGGACGAGTGCAAGGCTGTGGTGAGTCCGGTGGATATAAGCACTCGACTGGTTCCAAGCGACGCGGCGACCAAGGTACAAGCTCCGTTCCGCGAAGCTGTTGGTGCACTAATGCACCTGATGACCGCGACGCGTCCCGATATTGCGTACGCGATGGGCTATGTGTCGCGCTTCATGGAGAACCCCCAAGAAGAACACTGGGTTGCGGTCAAGCGCATCTTTTGCTACCTGCAAGGCCCCAAGACGCATGGAATCTGCTACAAGCCGGGTAACAACATCGACTTTCGCGGATACTCTGACGCAGACTGGGCTGGTGACCTCGCGGACCGCAAGTCGACTTCTGGCTACACGTTCATGCTGATGGGTGCGCCAGTGAGCTGGGGCAGCAAGAAGCAGTCAAGTGTTTCGCTGTCTACGAGCGAAACGGAGTACATCGCGCTCAGTCTGGCAATTTAAGAAGGCAAGTGGATTCATCGCCTACTATACGAGATCTTAGCAGCTGCCAATGAGACTGGACCCGACCTCAAGATCCAAGAAGACAACCAGTCGTGCATCAAGATGACGAAGAACCCTGTGAACCACGGCCGCGCCAAGCACATCGACATCAAGTACCACCACATCCGCGATGAAGTCAAGCGTGGTGAAGTCAAGCTCGAGTATTGCGAGACTTCTGTGATGCTGGCTGACATCATGACGAAGACGCTCCCAGGACCTTGTCACATGGACCTAGCAGCTGCTCTCGGCATCCACGCGTGTTCGCATTGAGGGGAAGTATTGAGGGTTGCTGGTCTTGGTACTGTGTACCAGCTGCACCCATTAACCGGTCAACCTGAACCGGTCCAATACGATCCCGCTGTGATTATGGTAAGTTGTTTATGCCATCCATGATTGGACGAGTAGAATGATTGGACGAGTACAGAATGATTGAATGAGTAGAATGATTGGATGACCTAGGTAGTGAGGACAGTGTAAGCCCCGATAAATCAATCACTTTCGAATCTTCCTTCTTCCGCTCAAGTGCCTTAACTCCGGTCTCCACACCAAGTGCAGAAGTCACTCCGTTCAGCCCCAAGCTTCGTTCCAACACCTCTACACCGTTAACAGCTGTCACGCAACCTCTTCTCGGTTGGTCGCTTCACCAAGGATGTTGGTCCCGTGACGTTCGAGACGGATGGGTGTTTTGCGGAAGCAAAGGGCCTCAACTGGAAGCTCGGCGCGCGTGAAGGCAAAGGGCTGTTCAAGCTGTGCATGACACCAGTTGTGCCCGACGAGGCCAATGTGGCAAGCTCGAAGGATCGCAAAGGGGACACCACATCGTACCTCTGGCATCTTCGACTTGGTCACATTGGCCATGGCGGTCTAGACGCCATCGTCAAAAAGGACTACGGTGCAGGCATCAACATGACGTCGGTGAAACAGTGGGAGCTGTGCGACGGATGTGCACTCGGCAAGCAAACGCGAGTGAGCTACATGTCCAAGTCACCCAACCACGCCAAAGAACTGCTAGAAATCGTTCACAGTGATGTGTGTGGTCCCATGCAGACGTCGACATTCAGTGGCAAACGCTACTTCGTCACGTTCATCGACGAGTACTCGCACTTCTGTGTGGTGTATTTGCTCCGGAACAAGTCAGAAGTGGCCGACAAGTTTGCTGCGTTTGTCGCATTTGCGGAAACACAGACCGGCAAGGTCGTCAAGACGCTTCGTAGTGACAACGGTGGCGAGTACACGTCGGGCAAGATGGCTAAGTTCTGCAAGCGTCGTGGTATCGTGCAGAAGTTTACGCCTCCGTACACGCCTCAACTAAACGGTGTCGCCGAGCGGATGAACCGGACGCTGGTGGAATGTGAGCGCTGCATGTTGGAGCATGCTGGTTTGGCCAAGTCGTATTGGGGTGAAGCGGTAATGACCGCTGCGTTTCTACGTAGCCGGTGTCCCACACGTGCCATCAGCCATGACAAGTCACCGCACCAAGTATGGACCGGTAAGAAACCACTGCTGGCGAGCCTGAAGGTGTTCGGTTGCCATGCGTATGTGACGGTTCCGAAGCAGAAACGCACCAAGTTGGACGCTCGAGCAGTGAAGTGTCGGTTTCTGGGGTACTCGGAACACGAGAAAGCGTATCGTTTCGAGGAGATCAAGAGCGGTCGTGTGCTAGTGAGCCGCGATGCGCAGTTCATGGAAGACGTCTTCGACGGAGGGAGACGCAGCCACGATGAAGATGACATCGTGGAGCTTCAAGAAGAAGAAGTTACGGATCAAGAAGCATCGTCCGAGGATGAGACGATGGGGGACACTGCGCCGCGTCAAGAAGTTGAGCCCGGCAGCAAGCGACACCAGCGAACGCAGTCGTTGGAGAAAGTGGTAGAGATCCCGCGAAGCAAGCGACAGAGTCGGCCGCACACACTGGAAGAGATGTCAGCGGTCGCAAGTAGTCGAGAAGAAGATTTCGAAGCGGCCTACGTTGTGGATTCAGTGGGAGAAATGCCGACTACGTTCAAGTCGGCGATGGAATCCAGCAACGCGGCCAAGTGGAAGGAGGCGTGCAACTCAGAAGTCGACTCTCTTTGCAAGAACAAGACATGGTCGTTGGTGCCATTGCCCCAAGGTCGATAGGCAATCGGTTGTCGTTGGGTGTTTCGCATCAAGGAGAACCAAGCGCGAGAGATCGAGCGGTTCAAGGCACGACTCGTGGCCAAGGGATTTTCGCAGAAGTACGGCATCGACTACGAAGAAACCTTCGCGCCAGTCGCCAAGTTCACGTCGATCAGGATCCTCCTCAGTCTGGCGGCCAAGTACAATCTGACGGTGCACCAGATGGATGTCAAGACGGCGTTCCTAAACGGGCTGCTTGACGAAGATATCTACATGGTGCAACCGGACGGCTACACGGATGAAGAACATCCTGACCATGTCTGCCATCTCAAGCGCTCACTCTACGGTCTTAAGCAGTCGCCACGAATGTGGAACCAGACCATTGACAAGTTCATGCTGGAGCTGGGGTTCAAGAAGTGTGAAGCCGATCACTGCATCTATGTCAGGTGGGATGACCAAGACATGATCTTCGTGGCTCTCTACGTCGATGATCGGGTCCTCGCCAGTAACAACGACGAGCTGCTCAAGTCGACGAAGAAGGCTTTGAGTGAACGCTTCGACATGACGGACTTGGGTTGCCTCAAGTACTTCCTCGGTATGGAGATCGATCAAGATGCGACTTCAGGAAAAGTGTCGGTGCGTCAGACCAAGTTTGCGAAGGACATCCTGGAAAAGTTTGGCATGGAGAACAGCAACCCTGTCAAGACCCCTCAAGACCCAGGACTCAAGTTGACCAAGGTCATGTGTGAAGGAGGATGCAACCATGAAGAGACCATGGCCAAGGTGCCTTATCGCAATGCTGTCGGCTGCCCGATGTACCTCATGGTTGGAACCCGACCGGACCTCGCTGCTGCAGTGGGAGTTCTTAGCCAGTTCGCGGCGGACCCGTGTCCCACACACTGGCAAGCACTCAAGCGCGTCTTCTGCTACATTCAAGGTACGAAGACGCACGGCATCGAGTTTCAAGAAACAAGTGAAGAAGGACTCCAAGGCTACTCGGATGCGGATTGGGCTGGTGACGTCGAGACTCGACGCAGTACAAGCGGCTACGCGTTCATGATGAACGGCGGATGCATTAGTTGGAGAAGCAAGAAGCAGCGCACGGTGGCTCTGTCATCGACGGAGGCGGAGTACATGGCGTTGACGGAAGCTGCTCAAGAAGCGATCTGGCTCAAGGCATTCCTGTGTGAACTCGGCGAAATGAAGAACGAGGATTATGTCATGATTTTCGAGGACAATCAAGGGTCGATTGCGCTGGCCAAGAACCCCGAGTTTCACAAGCGCACCAAGCACATCGACATTCGCTACCACTTCGTGCGCGAGAAGGTTGAAGATGGCCAAGTGGTGCTGCAGTACTGCTCGACGAAGGACATGAAGGCGGATCTGATGACCATGCCGATCACCGCGGTGCAGTTCGATATCTTCGCGACAAGCTGGGTATCAAGCCACCAAGCGCGGTCGAGTCGAGTGGGAGTGTTGTCAAGAAGGCGTCTCGTCCAGCTTCGGCATACCAGTAATCCGGTTTCCAAGGACCCCGCGATGTTTACGGTAAGTCAATTGCGCAAACGGATGTATGCGCAAACAGATGATTGGACGAACAGGATGATTGAACGAGTCCAGAGTGTTGGTGATTGGATGCACCAAATGATTGGATGCAGACTAGGACGTAAGACAGAGTAAGCTCCAATAAATCAATCACTTTGCATTTTATCATCTAGTGCACAAACGACCTTCCTTTTGATCCTTCTCCAGCATTCGGCGCATGTTAATTTGGGTCCATTTTCCACTGGAGGGGGTCGTTTTTCCACCGCCGTCGGAATTGGGTATTTTCGTCTTTCCACAGCTGGCGGCTGGTGTGACAACCAGTCCTCGTACAGTCGTTGTTCTTTCTGCAGCAAATCTTTGTCCATCGCTGACTCAAATGCCAATATCTGCCAGTCACGGTATTTCGCCGAGTTCACGCGGACATATCCCTCATTGGCCAGCACTCCGTGTGGTTGCCATTTTATCACATAAAAGTGAGGTGGGCACCAGACTGACGTCGGTCGTACGTTCGTAATCAGGACATGGGTTGGTCTTCCTCGGCGATTAAAAACAACCGCTGGAATCCAACCCTTCGTCCGTCGCACCCACAAGTCATGCGTCGACTCACTGGGTTGCCGCCTGGGCAATTTGAACTCAGCGGTCATTCGACTTTCGATTGTTAACCCGTCTGGTGGCCCACATGGGACATTTGGTCTGAACTCGGTCTTGGTCGGCGCATTACTTGATCGGATGAGTGGGATCACCATCTCATCGGGTAGCTTGACCGCTGAGTTGTACAGATCCAGACGGATCCCAGCTGGGATCATGAAGTCGGTGCCGAGAATCAAATCGACTCCGGCATGATGAGGCATTATCCATACTTCAAACTCGTATGCCACTTCCCAGCCGAGTGTCACCTTCACAACTGCTCGTGACGTTGTCACCATTCTGTCTTTACTTATTTCTTGTATGTCAATTCGCTTATCTCGGCTGGCCACTCTCTTGAGACGCCGTTTCCTCGCGAAGTACTCACTAATTGCCGAGACATTTGCTCCGGTATCCAATAATATCTTGGTCCTTCGGTCGTTCACTGCACCCAATACGAGAGCTCTCATTCTAACTCGGCGATCAAACGTCTGTGCTGACCACCATCCCAGCCGCTCTCCCGGAAGCAGCTTCATGATTCTGGTACGATGCACAGCCTGGTCTGACTGCCGAGTTACACTTGCAATCGCTCGGTGGTTATCATCTAACTCACCGAGCTCACGTTCAATTCCGTCGATTTCACACATCCAATTGCCATCCCCGCTTCTTCCCTCGGGCCGTCCTGCTTCACCTACGAAGGCAAACAAGAAGTTCGCCTCAACTGCAGGTTCAGCTGACTGTGGCAGCCCGGCATATTCCAACCCAGTCAGTGCTGGCGGGCCGCCGAGTTTAAATTACTCGGCGTGTAAAGGTTTTGCAGGTCTTCTGGCACTTGCGACTTGTCGACAGAGTTTTTTGACGAACGCAGCCAGCTTCTCGTATTGACGGAACAGCTCGCACTGGCCGACTTCATGGACTTGTCTGCAGAATTTGCAGCGTCGCCGACAGTACTGAGCCGAGTGCCCCGTTCTTCCACAAGCTGCACAAGGTCCACGCTGTGAGTTGTCGCGTGATCCATCTCCACGGTTCGACTGTTCTCGTTGGTTGTACGGTCGCGGAGGTCGGTTCGCTGAGTTCCCCCAACTTCGATTCGAGCCATTCTGATCTCCCGCCGAGTTCTCTCGGCGGTCCGGTGTATTTCTTTTATCATTGGTAACGCCGGCGTCTATGTAGTCGTCGTCTTCCGCTGAGTCGTAACCTCCGGACTGGTCCTCATCATCCCATTCGTCTTCGGAGTTGTACGGACTCGGCGGGTTCTGATCGATGAGTTCCTCCCCGTCAGAGTCAGCGTCAACGACAGTGACTCGGCAGTCGCGGTTTCCTTCCTTGCGACTGCGCTTCATCTCGACGTCCATCTCGGCGGCTTTGATCCTTCCGCTTGTCGTCTCGACCTCGAGCGATCACGATTCGGTAGCGTTGCTTCTTGCGCTTTTCTCCGAGGATCCGACGATTGATTATCTGCTCCACCTTACTGATGTCTTCCAACTGCAAGGGGTACATCAAATCCATCACATCGTCATCACCACAATGCAACAAGAAGTGCTCGACATGGTCAGCTGCGTCGGCGCCACCGGAGCACGTCTACCAGGAATGAAGGCGGCATCCGGACCGAACGGAGCCACGGGGAGCATCCCTGGCAGTGACGAGTTAGGGGGAGCGGGGATCAAGACAGATCCAGGGGATCCGCCACCATGAGGCGATCCTGGGGAACCGCCACCATGAGGCGATCCTGGAGATCCACCACCATGCGGTGACCCCCCTCCACCAGATCCGGGGGATCCGCCACCAGGCGACCCCCCTCCGCCAGATCCAAGGAGTCCGCCACCACGAGGCGACCCCCTTCCACCATCGCTACCCGATCCACCATCACTGTCGACTTGGATCGCCGATCCCGCAGTGCCGCCTCCGGATCCGGCTGTGCCAGCGACTTGCGGAGGCGGTGTCGAGAGGGATCTCCGCCGGGCTTCGGATCGGGATTGGGACAGAGCCCGTCGCGTGTCTTCCTCCAAGGCATCCTCAGCGGCTCGAGCCTCCTCCGAATCCTCCGGACTCTCATCGTCCTCGTCGTTGTCATCGTCCTCGTCGTTGTCATCGTCCTCATCGCCCAGAGTGAAGGGATACGGGCCGGAGGACGACGTACGCTTCGACGACGATCGGATAGGAGGACCTGAGCCGTCGGACCAGTCTGACTCCTCATCCTCGTCGTCCTCCGAGCTGCCAAGTCCACATCCCGGGGGAATGACACGTTTGGCTTTCCCCTTCCCGGGTCCAGTATGGGCTGGCGGATGGCCGGTGGAAGCTGGCCGGAGAACGGCAGGCGTCGTCACCGAAGGGCCAGCGATGGATCCCGACTGAGACTGTCCGGACTTAGCCGTGGATGGGGCTAACCCCGTCGTAGGAGCAGCGATAGCTGTGGATCCAGTTGACACCACTGCCTGGGAGGACGGCGCGGTGGTGGATCCAGTTTTGGGCGCCGACCCCGACTTGGATACAGCACCGGATCCGGCCTTGGCAGTCGACCCGGACTTGGACGCCGTGGATCCCGCCTTGGCAGTCGATCCGGACTTGGGTCCGGATCCGGTCTTGGACGCCGTGGATCCAGTCTTGGGCCCAGATCCAGTCTTGGACGCCGTAGATCCAGTCGTGGACACTGAAGTCGACTTGGATGTAGTGGTGGATCCGGTCTTGGACCCGGCTCCAGACTTCGAGAGGGAGGCGGAAGTCTTGGACGTGGAAGTGGACCCCGTCTTGGAGGTGGATTTGGATCCCACCTTGGGAGTGCATGTGGGTCCCACCTGAGAAGCCGCCTTAGAGGCCGAACTGGTTTTGGATTTGGCCTTTGGGGAGGCTCGGGCATGCTTGTGAGGACGGGGGGATCCGGTGCTAGGAGCGGGAGATGCACTACGCGGGCGTTTCGCAGCCGACAGATCCGCCCCACTTACAGACGGAAGAGGGGCAGAGACGCTGGCAGCACGAGAGGGTCCGGACAAGGGAGGAAGGGGATCCGAAACGGCAGCTGTCACCAGCGCCAGTCGTCGACGTGCCAAATCCCGCTCCGATAAGCCACGATCGCGCTCCAGGACCAGCTGTTGCTGCTGAGTTTGGGCTTCGGCGAGTTGATCCTGGAGTTTCGCGGTGGTTGCATCGGCTTCTTTCAATTTGTCACCTGGGTTGACATAACAAGTGAATATGGAGTTACTAGCAAGGGCCAAAAGAGGATCCACGTACTCGTGCGGCGAAGCTTGGATTCCAGTTCCGTTTGCGTCCGCTTGGCATCCGCCCACTCGGTAGCCGCCTTGTACCGCTGGAGTTCGCTGTCCGCCAGCTTCGCTTGGATCTCGTCGCGCAATTGAGTTATACGCACGAACTCTTCGAGCGCGTAATCTCGCCCAGCAGACGCTTTCTCGAGCGACTCCTTGGTATCCTGCAGCTCCTCAGAAAGTTGGGCCAGAGCTACATCCGGCGACGAGGGAGGTGGATTTGGCGCGGGGGGGCCCTCCACGTGCCGACCCTAATGCGGATCCGCCCTGGGTGGATCCCACATAGTCGTTGGTTACCACCTCCTCTTGAGTCAGGCGCAACTCGTCACGGAGTCGATCCAAGCTCGCGTCCGCGGCTGCCCTAGCAGCCTGAGAATCCTCCAGATCCCGCTCGAGGTCGTGGATCCGGGATTGGAGCTGGTGGATCTCAGACCCGGCGAGCGCCATCTCCCTAAGGAGATGGCCGTTGTCATCTCGCATGCCATCTCGTTGATGGGAGGCGCGATCCAGCCGTCCGGTCAGGTCGCGGATCTCGACCGCTTGATCAGCCAACAAGAGTCGTAGGTCCTGCGAACGAGAGGCCGCATGGTGCTCCCACCCCTGGATCTCCATAGCCTGGTCATGGACCTGGGCTCGCAAGGTTTGAAGTTGGGTAGTGTGCAGAGACGCAGCTTGGTCTTGGGCATTTTGAGCGGTCTGGAGCTCCGCCGTCAAGGTTTGCACCTGATCGGAAAGAGCCTGGGCTAGAACCCGCAGATCGGTGGGCGACATTGAAGACGGACTGACCGGAGGGGTGGTGGATGGGGCCTTGCCCGGCGATTTGCCAGTACGCTTGGCGGGAGACATGTGTCACGAAGAGGAGAAGGCGGTTGTGGATGCTGGTAGTGCACGTCGTGAACGCTGTTGTGCAGCGCCGACAACGTACAGGAGGCGATTGTGGTGAAGTGCTTTCTCAGAAATAAGAGAATGGACCTGACGCGGGGTCACTATCCCGAATCAGTATCAATTTCAAGTGATTAGAGAGGATTTGGGTTGTCTGGCACGGATGCAAGTTGCCTGTGATGGATTAGCCATGACGAGCAACACCCCGTACGAAATGACGATGGATCTGGTATGAGTGATGTACGGGAAGGCAAGATCCACCTAGACTTATCTCGGATCCACCCTTACCTGGATTCACTTAGGTGGATATGGGATATACTATGTACCAGTGGATCGAGTGTGGATCCTATGAAGGAATGGTGGTAGGTGCCATCCGAAGGTGGATCTAGTAGCCACGGCTAACAAGGAGTCAGGATCCACCGCGAGGTACCCCGGATCCCATACTTCCGAGTTCGGATCCAAGGAGGGAGGATCCCGCATAGAGGGACCTGGATCCAGGGTATAGGGATGATGGATGCAGTGGATCTCGAATTTTCGTGGGACAATGGAGAGCACAGACGGTTGCGAGATGATGTTGGATGTTTGGAGAGCTCAGATCCACGACGAGTGTACATTCACAGTGAATTGGATCCAAGCGACCTGGATCCGGATGAGTGTACCCATAATAGGGTGACTATAATGATTACGCCATGGATCCGGTGGATCTGAAGATAATACAGCTGGGATGATGGGTCAAGGGAAGAAGGGACATGCAGCCGAGCCTGGTAAGGAATTTAACAGGTAAAAGACATAGAAAGTAGAAATCCAGGCAGGTATAGGCTTAAGTATCAATACAGAACCCAATTTGCACAGTATCATGCAAGTGCCTTCCTGCCCTCAAGAACCGGAACTACATCGGCCGTACGAACTAGGCGAAGGTTGGGAATTGCGAATCTAGTGTTGGTAGTGATAATTGGGTAATACATTGGCCAGATCCTACAACCTAGTGAGCTTTTCCTATACACGTGCAGATCCGACGGGTTAACCGACTTTACTACTTGGTCGGTTACACCCTAGAGGTCCTCAACTCTCAAGATCCCGTCACTGGAGGCGGCAAGTACAACGCAAAGGAACTACAAAGGCAAGGGAACACACCCGCAAGGCAACCCTACGGCCAGATCCACGATCTAGGCCCCGGATCCATAAGCTCGAATAGTCGCTTAGGACTCGGAACCATCCACGGACGCAGAGTGAAGGTTTTTCACTGCTGCTCCGCCCCATCCCCACGTCTCGCCAAGACACTCAAGCTTCACCACTTGAACACTTCGGAAGTTACCGAGAAAGCAGATCCCGCCCTACCGACGGGTACACAAGGTGAGGAAAGTTCAGCAGAACACGGATCATCGGGGGACCCCCTCCGTTAGTCGGTGTCTGGGCGCAGTTGGTAAGTTGGATCCAGCAATCTTGCAGATTTTGCTGATCCCGCTACACCACAACGGTAGCGCTTTCCTTCGAACTCGGCGATTTTGTCGAGTGAGGCGTGGGTTCGGACTTCTAGGTACTGCGTCGAGCTTCTTCAGCCGCGTCAAAGCTCAAGTTTCGGATGTAGTCCTTCACGGTTTCTTCACGGTTTCCTCTCACGTTGAAGGCGTCTTCGTCTTCCTCGTCCTCCTCGTAAGCCTCAGCTTCGTCCGCAGCGTCATATAATTCACCGTAACGACCAACATTCCGCTGTCCCCGACTCGGCGCTCGCTGAGTCGGGTTGAGCTTCATCGGGGTCAGTATGTAGGAGTCCTCGAAGTATGGAGTGCCTTGCGTAGCGCGGAACACTTCACGTCTCTTCGTCTCCGGGGTCTTCGGCAAAGGAATTTTGCTTGGGTCTTCGCCGAGTGTTGTGAACTCGGCTACTCGGCTGTACACCTTCTTCGTTCCACCAGGGGCCTTCTCCAATCCAAACGTCACTCTCAACTTCTTCTTCCATTGCCAGAGCTCAGCCTTACCGCGGGTCAGACTCCAGTCGGACAGGATGAGGCTGTTTGCTCGGCTGTTGCACCGATAGCCCATCGCCTTTAGCAGCAACACAGTTTCTTCCACCAACTGATTGATGTTGGCTGTACGCACCGGTTGAGTCAGCTCGGGACCCAACATCGGCCACTTCGCCTGCGCCATCGCCACAGGCGCGAACATCATCATCCATTCCGATCTCGTTCTCATCTCCTCGCCGAGTCGAGCCAACACTTTATTGGCGCTCGGCGTATCGGCGTTCCTCGTCGCTTTCGGAATAAGGGGCGGACGGTCCCCTTGAGCAACGCCATGTTCTTCTTCATCTTCTTCATCGTCCGCACCTTCGTCGAGCTCGGCGGATAAGTTGCGCTCGACAGGACGTGGGGCTCCCATGCGTCCCACCTGCAGCGTCAACTCTTCCACCTCGCCAAGTAGCTCGGCGGTAGTCTTCGTTTCTCCGAGCTCAGCGGTCTCGGCCTTCTCTTCATACTCTCCTTCACTTGCATCTCCGTTCTCGCTCTCCTGGTCTTGGCCATCCTCGTCGAACTGGACGGTTCGTCCCACCTCCATCGTCATGGCGATGAGTCGTTGATCCGCCGGGTCCGACCCCGCCAGAGGCGATTCTCCAGCCGTCGCTGGGCTTCCGTCGCTCGGAGTTGCTGATCCCTTGACCATCTTCACTCTTCTCTTTCTCTTCTCTTCCTCTTAACTTGGTTAGCTGGCACATATAAAAACAAGCACACACTCCTGTTCCCGGGTCGCGGCACCAGTTGTGGTGTAGTAGAACACACAAACACCGTCAGATGTGGATTCTTTACACAAACCACAACGAATCGCCGAGTTAGGTCGGCGGTTGTATGGCCTGCGCAGAGGGCGGCCCCCTCGCGGTCCGGCCCTTCCGGGACAGACGAGTGGCTCGCTTCCACTCGATTCCGACTAACAAAGTCAGATCACTTCCGAGGCTCCGCCGAGTTTGGTTCGGCTGAGCTCGTTCACAACCCTGTGCCCTCCACCAAAGGATGGACGACGGCGCGCGAGCGCTTTTACAGGTCATCGAGCGCAGAGGCTGCTCAGCTAGAAGTGTTACGGCACCCGGGCTATCCGACGTACCGGCCCGCTGAGTATGCGGGACTTTCTTTCGCGCGTAGCGAGACTTTGTCCTAGCCGGACCGACCTAATCTCTTGGCGCTACCAGTCAATACCCTACAAGCTATGCCTCTCGAGTATTGACGGCAGGCATAATCCAGCCCTATGCAGGGACTTACCGGAAAAGTGTACACGTGTCTTGGACTAGGAAAATTCTGCTCTGTTATCTTCTGGGAGCCCCCCTATTTAATCCTATGCTTCTTTTACAAATATCTAGTGAAATGTAGTCGTTTCGGATCTCTACCGACCCTTCAGCTGGGTTCAGGCGACCGTTGAGCTCAGCGGCTATCCGGATAGCATCATCCGGACAGAGCGCCGAGTACTTACCGTGATCCTTTGTTCCTAAGCTCTGGGTTACCAGACCGAGCCGATTCTTGAACTAAAGTAGGTTGGCGTATGGTCGAATCTGAAAATCCCTACACCACACGAACGTTAGTGTGATCACTGACGCCTTTGCCAAGACGTTGCGACTCCGAGATGTACCCGATCACGGACGCCGCATTGACATTCAAGGAATTAACGAAGGCAAGGTGTCTACGACGCGACGAGTGTACGTCAAGATTACGCTCGGATGGGAGATGGTGTACGAGCTCGAGATGTGGGCAATGGCGCATAGTGCAGGCGTCGACGGGGTACTCGGGACCGACTTTATGATCCCAGCTGGGATCCGGTTGGACCTGTTTCACGGCGCGGCGCAATTACCGCACGAAGTTCAAATGCCACTGATCAAGACCAAGAATATGATCGACAGCGAAGAGTACGTCTCCCATGTTAACGCCGGGCCACCCGAGCGTTTGGACATTCAAGCGCACGAGTGGTGAGAATATCGACTAGCGAAGTGTCAAGTCGGGCTGGAAGAACACGTACTGGGGGTTCGTCGAACGAACAAGCTAATCCCGTCAGTGACGAGGTTTCGACGTGGACGGCCTCAGAGCATTCGGTTGACCAACGTGTCTGACCGAACTGTGTACCTACCAGCACACGACTCGATCGCGATGTGGATTACAGATGGGGATTTGCCGCGAGGTGACGGCTATGTGCGTCTAGATTCCAAGAGTACCAACAGTACCAAGACTGGCAAGTGTTGGCTACGAAGGTTGCAGAGACCGCGGGCTCTTTCAGCGTGAATGTGAAATCTACGAGCAATGGCTTGCAACTCAGCCTTCGGCAGTTGAGAGACTGTACTATCCAGAACCCGGTGGGGTGCTAGCACGGCCTCTAGAAGATTCGCTAGTGGATTCTAGTGATCGTCTGACGTGTGCGGAACGTTGGGCACTGATCCTGGAGGAACGTGAACGAGTGGAAGCCTGTCTGGCGTCTGGGGTGACAGCCGGGGATTCGGCCGACGGTCAGCCTTCCGCAGAACCTTTGGACACGTACACGACAACCCATGGCGGAGGCAATAACGCGAAAGAAGCCTCGGTAGTGCGTACACACGAACTACTGAGACCGGTAAACGTGGTACATACGCCAACGAGTGTTCGTGTCAAGTCTGGGGTGACCACGGAAGCAACAAGTAACAGCACTGGAATAAATGGAGTCACCAGTTTTGACGAAGTTGTCCCGGCTTTGTGTGCGGCCAAATCTGCGAACGAGACATCGGTGGTTGATCCAGAAGATGCAGGCATCGCACTGAAGGAGTTGAGTACGGCACCGAGTGTTCATTGCGAGATTGGTGCGAATGCCGAACTGTCAAGACAACGGCCATCCTAAGCGCTGAACAAAAGTCAACCGCCCAATATGTCGGTGGCCCGCGCATTCAATATTGCGAACAACGACTCGGCAGATGGCCCAGAGATGGGAAACCAGGATGGGAAGGAGATGGACCCAGTACCGACTGTTGAAATCAAAGCGAATACCGATGTTGAGTCAAGAGAAGAATCTGTATCAACTTTGGACGAAACGTACATCTCGGTTGCTCGAGTGTTAACAACCGAAGGAAATGAAGCAACGGAGGATACGAGAAATGACTTCTACGAACACCCAGTTAACAACATTGACTTGGAAGACTACGCGAAGGAACTGGCATTCCTGCCGGACCTGACCGAAGAGATCAAAACGACGATAGACTACACTGCGTCTAATGTTGCTGATCCTCGGCTGTCGACTGATCGCCGAGAACGTCTGGTCGAGACACTGAAGAACCACGAGCACATCCGGATTGCTAGTGGTAACGCACTGCCGCCGCCAGCCTACGGCGCGGTATGCGATATCGACACACAGGGGCACGCCCCAATTAAACAGCGCGCCCGGCGCGTGCCGCTACGATTTCTCAGCAAACTGTACGAGTTGCTGCGCGCTCTGTTGCGAGCAGGACTGATCGTCTTTTCAGACAGTCCATGGGCATCGCCGATCGTGATTGTGATGAAAAAGAACGGGCTGGACATCCGGATCTGCATTGATTACAAGATGGTGAATGCTATCACCGCGATCATGGAGTATGCAATGCCGCTAGTCGATGACCTGTTAACAGATCTCGAGCGCTACCTATGGTTCTGCTCGCTGGATGCAGCAAGCGGCTTCTGGGCGGTCATGATGACCTTGCGAGCACGTAAAGTATCGGCGTTTGTCTGCGCACTCGGACATTTCGAGTGATTACGCATGCCCTTCGGGTTAAAGAACGCGCCGATGATCTACCAGCGTATGATTGACAACGCACTCTGGGGTTCGTTCAACCTAAAGGAGGTTGGTTTGAATACTCGGAGAAGATGCGTTTAGCTGAAGAACAAGCCAAGGAACGTCGTGAGCCAAGTGCCGAGGGTTCGTTTCAAACGAAGTTCGCGGCAGACCGCGAAGCACCGGTGGAGACCGACCCTGTACTACAACTCGTCAATATCCCCGTCGCTGACATGTTTACGAACGGGGAACCGGACGAATCATCGCTGGTACCTGTGTTTGGTCGACGGTCGTTTGTGGATGATATTTGCTTCGGTGGCGAGGATTTCGACAGCTGCCTGGCGACGCTGGACCGAGATGCTGGCAAGATTTGCACAGTGTCGGATCAGCATTAGCTTCACCAAGAGCATCTTCTGCCAGCCCAAGGTGGACTTTCTGTCGCATAAAATTTTGCCAGAAGGTATCAGGGCTGATCCAAAGAAGCTTGCGGCCATCACCGAGCTTTCGTTTACAACGAGTAAGAAGTGCATGCAGTCGTTTCTTGGAGCGGTTAATTACTACAGCCGCTTCATCCAAGACTTCGCGGTCTACGGTGCGGCGCTGTACCAGCTTAAGGATGAAGACTTTGCCGTTGAAGGTGGCCTTTCTGTGGCACTCGTTCCTTCGAGAAATTGAAGGCGAGTGTTTCACAATCACCCATCCTCAGGCACTTCGATCGGTCGAAGGCAGTTCACGTCATGCTCTTTGCGAATGAATGGGCGTTGAGCACTACGCTAATGCAAGAACATGAAGGCAAGTTACACCCCGTACGGTTCCTCGGTCGGGTGCTTAAGGAAGCCGAGATGAACTACCATCCTGCTGAGAAGAAAGTTTTGGCGTTACTTCTGCTGTTGAAGATCTGTTACGTCCAGCTGGCAGGAAAGACGCTACATGTCTATACACGATTCTCGACGTTAGAGTGGGTACATAAGTCGAAGTCTCTTTTCGGACGTGCAGTCCAGTTCGCCGTACTGCTTTCGCAGTGGCATTTGAAGGTGCAGCGCGTGAAGGAGAAAGATGTCGCCTTCGTGCAGCTACTGCAGTCAAGCATCACGAGCTTCGTCGACCTGGAGGACTCGCTCCCGCCGGTGGCACCTCCAAACAAGGGTTCCCCGACTATTCGAATGGACCCCGCGTTGCTGTACGCCAAGCTTTCCCGTAATTACAGCGGATTCGTCATGTCTTTTGACGGATCAGCGAAGACAGAGAAGTACGGTGGCTACGGGAGTTGTTCATGGGTGCTGTGGAGCCTTCCTGAGTGGAAGATAGTGATTGCTGCAAACGCTTACCTCTCGGCCACCACGGTGAATGAGGCAGAGTACACAGGGATGATTAACGGTGTCAAGGCTGCTATTGCGCACGGTGCCGAGGATTTAGTCATCGTTGGTGACTCAAGGCTCGCGATTCAACAATCACTAGGGGTGATCGCATGCAGGAAGGAAACTTTGCTAGCGCTGCTGAATACTCACAAGGAACTCACAGCCAAGCTTCGATCAGTTAAATATCTTCACGTTGTACGAGAATACAACGCTGCCGCGGATTCGTTAGCCACTGAAGCGCTGGAATCGAAGGTCAGTCGTGTCATCTTGGCTGAAACTCGCAAGTCGGATTGGCATCGCTGAATCGCATCCAGGAAATGATTTACGAGCCGGATGAAGACTCGGTAGAGGTTTCGTCACGTGGAGCAAAGCGTCAAGTACATGTACTGTCAGGCAGCGAGTCTTCAAAGTGGAAAACTTTCGAAAATTTCGTGGTTGATTACAGCTCACCAGAGTGCGATTATGGTAATATTGCAGTGATGACTAGGCGACAGATGAAAGCCAAGAAACGCGTCAGGTTTGCAGATGAACGCTCGGAAGGGGTCTCAAAAGCTCAAGAACAGCATTAAGAACGACGAGAGACGTCCACCGAAGATTCAATCGGCGAAGTTTTGCCAGACCATCCTCACAAGACTGTACCAGCGGCATTTCCCGATGCGGAAGATGTTGACCCGGTAGCGATATAGCGGGAACGACGCAGACGGATAATGGTGGCACAAGATGAGGAGCAGAAGTGGTCTAACATCAAGAAGGTACTTCAGGGCCAAGCAGAAGAGCTGAGCTACAAAGAAGCTCGAGATGCCTGGAAATATGCTGACCGGTTCGTGTTATCAGAAGACGGCGTGCTTCACTATCTTGGATTGAATCGTCGATACGACCACGGTTGGCAAGAAGAGACCAAGCTGCAGCTTGTAGTACCAACAACGATGATTCAAGAGGTCCTACAGAACTGTCACGACTCGCTGGAAGGTAGACATCAAGGTGTGGTGAGAACGTTCCATCACGTTAAGTCCGATTATTATTGGATCGGCTTGTACGCTGACGTGGAGAAGCATGTGAAGTCATGTCCAGATTGCAGCTCGAGTAAAAGCCGTCCGCAGCTTCGTGGATACTCACCTGGCAACGTACTAGCCGAACGACCTTTCCAGATCGTCTCGATGGATTTTGTGATCCCACTACCGAAATCTCGCAGGGGCAACACGGCGTTGCTCCTATTTCAGTGCTCGTTCACGGGATTCGTTATTGCCAAGGCTATGTCAGATACGACTGCACTGAGTGTTGCCCAAGTGTTCGAAGAATGTGTGTACCGACGGTTCGGAGCCCCATCATTAATAAGGCATGACCGCGACCCACGCTTCATGAGCGAGGTTTTCCAAGCATTTGCAGAGATGATGCAGTCAAGATCACGGGCGACTTTGAGCTATCAGCCACAGGCTAATGGACAGCAGGAACGCTCGGTGAAGTCAGTGATGGGTTCCGTACGGGTGTACGCGGAAGACCCTTTACAACAAGATTGGGATGAAATCGCAGAGAAGCTGGTGTTTGCTATTAATACTTCTCAGGACACTACAAGGAAGGAAACACCGTTCTACCTCGTTCATGGTTGGGATGCGCAGGCGACGTTGCGGGCAATGTCGTCATCACTCAAACGAGGACTCGGCAAGCAGTCTGACGCACTGGCGTGGCGGCGTGAGATCAATCGACAGCATGAGGTCGCCCTCACTATGGCCAAAGATTATCAGGCTGTAGAAAAGGAGCGACGGGCTATTTAAGACGCATAATGATGCCCTGAGTCGACTGAAAAAGCTGCTGTACCTCGACCAAGTGGAAACGAATACTCGGTGGACACTCCAAAAGCTTCGGAAGAGACAAATGATCCTGTAGGAGCCCCACTGAGATCTCGCTTTGAGATTGGGAGCCGGGCGTGGTTGTACATGGAGCGCGTCAAACCAGGCCTGACGAAGAAAAATTAGCTCATCGGTGACATGGACCTTTTCGGATCAAGCGCAGGATAGACGAGTTTGCGTACGAGCTGGAGCTGCCGGACCGAAGTGGGTATCGCTTCTACCCAGTGGTGCATGTGTCGAGACTCAAGGCTGTCAGCGAATTCAGCAGTCGACCGAAGACTTGGTTGGTTCTAGACGCGACTAATGAAGCAAAACTCGATTTCGACGAAGAGTTGTTGCCTGAAGACAGCTGGGAACCAGATCAAGTTGCTGGCGAATATGAAGTCGAGGCTATCCTCGACGACAGTACACCACTGTCGACGAGCACGGAGCGTGCTGTACGCGAGTTCAAAGTCAAGTGAGTGAGCTACGAAGATCCAACTTGGGAACCAGCATCCAACTTGTCATGTGGAGGTCTGCTGTACGACTAATGCGAGCCAAGAAGAGCGAGAATCGGCTGCAGATGGCGCAAGTTGTGGACGAAGACTAGCGTGACTGGATCACGTGTGAACTGTTCACAGGGCGATGCAGCCTGTGGTAACAGACGAAACAAGCTACTGCACGACATGAACATGATTACGCTGTGGAAGTGGATTAAGAATAAGAAAACATGCATGCCGACCGGGGAGCGACCACTGAAAACGAAACTTCGCTGGACCACTCAACAGTTAGCTGAGATGCTGGAGACCGTCGTAGAACATGCAGCGAGGATTCAAAGCGATTCCAAATGCCTGGCCGCGGTGGCCAAGAGTGCCAACGAAGTCGAGTCACTACTCTCCTTCTCCTCTTCATCAGGAACCTGAGCCTTGGCAGCTGGAGCTGCAGCCGGACCCTGCGAATCCTCGGCACCAGCTTCAACAGGAGCAGCAACCAGAGCGGGACGAGGAGTAACCGGTGGCGAGTCAAACAACGAACGCCAGGTCGGAATAACTTCAGTAGAATCCAGAGACGGGTCAACGAGCACGCTTCGGTACACATCCACGAAACGCGTACCACGAGGATTGAAGAGCTCTGGATTATACTGGCACGGGAAGTACGTGGTGTTGTAAGGGTGCTGATGCGGCGCATTCATCCATCCAGTACGCCAGGGTTGACGAGCATCGAGAACCGGAACTTCGGAAAGCCAGTCGGGAGTCCGAGGTGCAAACGGCAAGTTCTCGATCGGGTACCATGGCTTCGACGGCTCCAAAAGCAACTCAGGACGAATGAACGGTGCGCCGGAGGTTCCAGAGGAAACCGAGTCACGACTCCACGCCATGTACTGCTCACGGTACTTGTTACGAAGACGATCAGCACGACGGTCGCGCTCACTGAAGAGCTTCTTCAACAGAGCTCTCAGTTCCTTCAAGCGCTCCTTGTCGTGGCCAACGTTTTTAGCTTCTTCAACGAGACCTCGCTCAATACCAGCCAACGGAAGCCAGTGGAGACGCTCCCACAACGCGAACCCGAGGTCACCTTGCTTACCACCGTCACCCCGAAGGTTCACCCAGATCATCTTGAGACGAGTCGCAATCGGAGCACGCTTTGAGATGGGGACGCTTGAATCGAAGCCGATGATGTCGAAGAGACAGGCTTGAAGAGGATAGAGCTGCCGAAGTTGCTGGTACGGGTGATCAGGATGCGAATAGTCAAAGTACGCTTGGAGACCCTCCAACGTGGTACGTAAGGTCACCTCACCAGTTGGTTCGGGGAGGGTCATGCTTAAGAGTCGCTCGAAACACTTCTTGGCCTGCGTCAGTAAACCCCATGTCCAAGTACGGAAGAACCCACGGTGGCAAGGTGGACGAAGCCGGCACCGTAGGGCGAACACCAGGCAACACTTGGTGAGGCAACGGCTCAACCGACGGTGCACCACCACGACGCGGCACCGAAGTGTAGGTAGCCGTGATCGTGCGCCCAGGTCCAGCATCGAGAGTCCAAGAAGACGGACGAGGAGTCACTGGAACAGGAGGTGAAGATGGTGGTGCTTGGTGACCTGCCGGTGACGAAGGAGGCGGACCGCCGACTATGATTGGAGAAGTAGCCATCGGCGAAGGATTTGGCCGAGGTGGAGTTGGAGGACGAGCTGGGTCAATATTGCACCAGTTTCCGTCGGAATCTTCGATATCTTCGTCATCAAGTGTGATCGAATGCTCGGTAGGTGGCGGAACATCACCGCCACCACTG
Source organism: Phytophthora betacei (assembly GCA_011320135.1). Lineage (NCBI taxonomy): Eukaryota > Oomycota > Peronosporomycetes > Peronosporales > Peronosporaceae > Phytophthora > Phytophthora betacei. Next base: position 274,957 of record JAANHX010000505.1, read on the forward strand.
GGGGCATCAGGAGAATCATCCATCGAAGGTTCATTGTCATCCACGTCATCTCCACGATCGTCACCAGCATTTCCATCGTCATCAATCTCCATCGAAAGGTCGGGCGAAGCCACGCTGGGTACGGCAGATGTCGGAACAGTCGGAGCCGGCTTTGAAGACACGGAGGCTGGTGGAGCAGCTTCAACAGGGGCAGGCCCTGCTGTTGAAACCACTCCCGAGACTTCAACTGTCTTGGACGTCGCAACAGACGACGATGCAGACTTGCCTTGTGGAACAGTATGGTCCGATTCTTCACCTTCATCACTTGAGCCGAACATGAGTCGCATTTGCTCGGCCTCACGCAGAGCTTCTTCAGCAGCACGTATGTCGGCTGGAGAAGGAGGGATCGTTGAAGCTGGTGGTTTGGCCACATCGGGAGGACTCTGAGGCGGGGGCGAAGGCGCGTCAGGAAGACCGGGAACATCGTTGTGACCCCCAGGAACCACATCTTTACCCGAAGACTCTGTGGCAGTTTCTTGAACCGAAGGGACACTGCTTGGACCAGCATCCACCATGTCCACGCCATCCAGCATGTCCACGTCACTCTGGTCGCCGCTGAGGTCGACCACGGCGGGAGTGGAAGAAGACGCTGCTGTGGGAAATGGCGACCATGAACTTGGAGAAGATGGTACAGACTTGGACCGAGTCTTCATATGACGTCGAGGCGACTTGGCAGGAGAGTGAGGACGAGTTTTCTTGCGCTTCTTCTGGGCCGCTTTCTTCCACGCCTTCGGGCCGAATAGCGATCTACGAGCCGACTTGGGAGTTGAAGTGTCGGCAGGTGGGGCATCACCGAGACCAGCAGCTGCCATCGAAGTACTGGCCTTGTCCGTCGGGATTGGAGCCTTGTCTTCGTCAGAGTCGTCTGGCTCGTCGTCTGAATCCTCGCCACCTGGTCGAAGGCGCTTGTGGGACTTCCCATGGGTCACTTGGTGAGCGGCCTTGGCCAAAGCTGCAGGGAGAGCTTGAGGATCGTCCGAAGACGCGGCAGCAGACTGTATGCGCTGCAAAGCGACCAACGTCTCTTGATCCAAGTCCAGCACGTCCAGGTCCAGCTCACCCGCAGTCAGACCTATCACGAAGGATTGTGAACGAACGTTAGTTGCTGAGCACATGGTGGAAAGAGCAACATTAGGAACGTACCATCAACAGCCAGACGCAGTACCTCGGGATCCATTCCGGCCAGACTCACGTGTGCACGGAGGGTGCGATTCACTTGGAGGAGGCGAGTATTACGGTCTTGCTGGTTCTCGAGGACCTTGAGCGTGTCGTTGTCAACAAACTTGCCCTGGGCAAGCTTGACCAAAAGGAGGTGATGTTTCCGAGTCTGCTCGGTATTCGCTCCAATAGAAGACTTGTACACCTCGCGTTCGCGAGCCAGCTTCTTGTGCAACGTGGTGATGAAAACGTCCCGAGCTTGGACCTGCCAGTGCAGACGATTCAAGTCTTCTGCGTGTCGCTCCATGGTGGCTTGAACACTGGCGAGCATGGCGTCGTTCTTGGCGTTCGACTCGCGGATAATCTTGACGTTCTGGTGAAGGGCTTCGATCTCAGCGTTGGCAGCCTTGAGGAACGCCTCCGCGTTCTCACGAGCCATGGTTTCGGGTGCCACCGAACGTACGGCGGCAGCAGCCTCGGATTGAGCAAACCGCAACTGACGGTCTAAGTTGGCAACTCGTTCGGGTAATGCCGACAGCGCGTCAGGGAGAGGTTGCACAGCAGCGAGGACATCATCAAAACAACAGCAGTCTCGAGGCGACGTTGAGCGTGGACATCACCGTGGAGAGGAGGCGCAACGCTGAGCTGCACTTGGTGACGAGCCATGGCAGACAAGTACGGAATTATCGAGGTCATCATGTGATCGACCGATGCCTCCGTACTTTCAGCCAGCATGGCGCGCAGCGAATCTTCGGTGCGTGGTGGTGTACCACCAGCAGGCGCAGGAGGAGCAGTAGGAGCCATCTCCGCGGATTCAGCGGCGACGGGGAGTGCTGCAGGAGCTGCCGCAGGGGTGAAGAGTCCGGGGCAGGAAGTGCCGGAGGTCTGGCTGATCACGCCACTGTCGGAGGAAGTGCAGCAGGCTGAGGGGCGTTCGAACCCTCAGTCTCGCTCTCCTAAGAAACAAGACGAGTAATGCATGGTGATGAGCAAGGCGCCGATGATTCAAGAGAGGGATGAGCTGACGTACCTATAGCTGTTCACGTTCGCGACGTCGGCGAGGATTGAGACGCTGAAACGCGTCGGACACGGCCCGATTCAAACGCTTGGACATACGGTGACTGGATGGTGAATTGGAGAATGAAGAAATGTCACAACGGGCACCAGTACCGTGGCTTCCATTGCGACAGGGGCAGTTGTGGTGTAGTGATTTCTCTGTAGTTGCGGATTATCACCCGTCGACAAAGACGTGACACCGCCCAAGCGGTTCAAGCGGCGAACCCTCGGTCATGTGATGTACGGAGACGCCAAGGTGCAAGGGACTCGACGGCGTCACTTCCGAACTCTCAACGGATATTGGATACAGTCCATATGTCACTGAATCCAGGCTATCCTTATTATTAATAATGGACTGACCGGATTCGCATTCCACGGACCATCTACGGTACGAGCACTCAGTGGCGGTTGGGATGAGTTTGCGGAAGCCTCAGCGACCCTTGGAAGGCACATACACCATCTGGGACTATTGAGGGTTGCTGGTCTTGGTACTGTGTACCAGCTGTACCCATTAACCGGTCAACCTGAACGGGTCCAATACGATCCCGCTGTGATTATGGTACGTTGTTTATGCCACCCATGATTGGACGAGTAGAATGATTGGACAAATACAGAGCGATTGGATGAGTAGAATGATTGGATGACCTAGGTAGTGAGGACAGTATAAGCCCCGATAAATCAATCACTTTCGAATCTTCCTTCTTCCGCTCAAGTGCCTTAACTCCGGTCTCCGCACCAAGTGCAGACGTCACTCCGTTCAGCTCCAAGCTTCGTTCCAACACCTCTACACCGTTAACAGGTTATGAGCTCAAGCACCATGTCCATTGCCCATGACGCCTCGACCAAGGTCACCATCGACAAGTTCAACGGTGACAACTACGCGACGTGGAACCGCTACATGCGTGGCGTGTTTCTGACCAAGTCGGTATGGCACGTAGTGAACCGGGAAACGACGCCGAGCTTCACGGACATCCGGACCAAGGACGACTACGTCAAGGCGAGCAACATTGCGTTCGGATTGATGTTGCTCCACATGAGCGCGGACTACCATCACGTGGTTGATGACTGCGAGGAAGCGTGGGGCGCGTGGACGCGCTTGAAGACGCTGTATGGTGGGTCGCAGAAGGCTGGTCGCATCTACCTGAAGCGCCAACTCTTCAGCATGGAGATGTCGGAAGGCGGCAATGTCTTGCATCATTGCAACGAGGTCCTCAACATCAGCGCCAAGCTCAGCAGCATCGGCGCCAAGATGGAGGACGAGGACGTGGCGATCTGCTTACTGCGAAGTCTCCCCAAGAGCTACGAGAACGTCGTGCTCAATCTGGAGATGAGCAACGCAGAGCTGCGGTCGCAAGACGTTGTGAAAGTGCTCACAAACGAGCACATCAAGCGACAAGGTGAGAAGACGGCGACGGTGAAGACTGAGAACGCGGCTAAGGCGTTCAACACCGACCGAGAGTCTCGCCAATGCACGTACTGCGGAAAATTGGGGCACATGATTGACAAGTGCTGGACCAAGCAGAAGGATGAGGGTCGAGGTGCTCGACGCGGCGGCAACGGCCGTGGACGCGGAGCTAACAACATCCAGTGGCGAAACGACGGCGACGACAACTACGACTACGATCGAGTAGCGTTCGCGGTTTCCCTGGAATGTAGAGTATCGACGAACAAGATTGTGTCTGGAATGTGGGCGGTCGACAGTGGTGCCACACACCACATCTGTAACGACAAGTCCAAGTTCGCCAATCTCATCGAACGCAATGAAGGCGAACTTTCGGTGGCCGACGGGAACAAGGCGGCTATCAAGGGTGTGGGGACCATCGTGGAAAGAGTGGTCCTGCCCAACGGCGCCGAGCGCGAGATCGAGATCAAGAACGCGCTCTATGTGCCTAATATGAGCAAGAATCTGCTTTCGGTACCGCAGATCAACAAGAACGGAAAGTTCCAAGTGGTGTTCGATGGCACCGAGATGCACATCTCACGCAAGGACTCGAATCAAGTGGTGGCATCGGCGGATCTCGTAGATGGACTCTACTGGCTTTGCACGCCTCTTCGATCGGCAAATGCGGCGACAACTGGAAGGACGGTCGACCTGCACGCGCGTATGGGTCACGCTCCAGTCGATGTGCTTCGCAAGATGGTCGACAACAAGATGATCAAGGACGCGAAGGCACCTTCCAAGCCTAGCGGACCAAGTCTGTGTCGCTGCTGCCAGCAAGGCAAGATGGTCCAAAAACCATTCCCTAGCAACCGTGACAAGCGTCGTTACGACACCTTCGAGTTGCTTCGCTTCGACATTTGCGGACCCATGGAGAAAGCCTCGCTTGGTGGCAGCAAGTATTTGCTACTGATCGTGAACGAAGCCAGCGGATGCATGACGGGCTTCTGTCTGCGTGCCAAATCAGAAAGCGAAGACTGCATCAAGACGTACATCACGAAGGTGCAGAAGCAGTTTGGCAAGAAGGTCAAGTTCGTGCGACACGACGGAGCTCGTGAGTTTGCGACAAACTTGCTCAAAGATTTCTACGAAGACGCAGGCATCGAGCAACAAACCACGGTTCCGTACGCGCACCAGACTAACGGCACGGCAGAGCGGGCCATCCGCACCATCGTCACGATCGGCCGCAGCATGTTGCATCATGCCAAGCTGGACAAGTGTTTCTGGGGTGAAGCGGCGATGACGGCCATCTACGTGAAGAACCGCCTGCCGTCACCAAAGATCGAGTGCAAGACTCCGTTCGAGATTGTGTACAAGTCCGCGCCGAGTGTGAAACACATGCGCGTCTTCGGCTGTCGAGCTTTCATCTTAACTCCGAAGGAGAAACGGCTAAAGTGGGATCCGAATGCTCGCGCCGGATTGTTCCTAGGCTACGAAGAAGTATCCAAGGCGTATCGACTTTATGACATCGAGGCGGGGCAGGTGGTTATCAGTCGCGATGTCAACTTCGATGAATCGACCTTTGGACTTTCAGCGCCAATTTCCGATGAAGACGTCGACGACCTGGACTTTGACTCTCTCGACATCGACAATGACGGTTCGCGCCAGACGGAGCACAGGCAGGCGGGGAAGCGCAAGAGCCGCCCGAGTGACAAAGATGAATCTGCGACAAGACCGCGAACTACGCGTCATCGACCCGGACTGGAAGAAGCAAGTGCGCCGACCAATTCGTCTTCACGTCGAGCAGACGTAAACGAAGAAGAAAAAGCTGGAGATCAAGATGAAGAATCGACTCCCACCGTGTTTTGGCGTGCAAGTGCCAACGCAGTCGAAGCTGCGGTGGACTTATCGGAGCCGGCGACTTTCCAAAAGGCGGTGAACGGCCCCGACCAACTGCACTGGCGCAAAGCAATTCGTGCTGAGCTCAAGTCGATGCGACTTCGAGGAGTGTTCCGTGCTGCTAAGCTGCCTAACGGACAACGCGCTATTGGTACCAAGTGGGTGTTGAAGATCAAGCGCAAAGCGGACGGATCGATCGAGAAGTACAAGGCACGCCTCGTGGCCAAGGGCTTCAAGCAAAAGTACGGCATCGACTACACTGAGACGTTCTCGCCGGTTGTCAAGTACGTGACGTTGCGCATGGTGATCGCTTTGGCCAAGTACTTTGGCTGGCCGCTAGACCAACTAGACGTGGTGACGGCATTCCTGTACGGCGTGATGAGGGAAATCGTGTTTTGCGTGGTTCCCGAAGGTGTCGAGCTCGACGGTGACTTCGACTGCCTGGAATTGGTGAAGGCCATTTACGGTCTAAAACAAGCTTCGCGCGTGTGGAACGAGACCTTCGACGAGTTCGTATGCTCTATCGGCTGTCAAGTTTCGGCCTTTGACCCGTGCCTCTACATCAAAGTTGCTGATGGCCACTGTGTACTCATACTGGTCTACGTCGACGATGTCCTGGTCACCGGAAGCTCACCCGAGCTGATCTCACGCACGAAGGACGACCTCAAGACACGCTTCGAAATGACTGACAGCGGCAAGTGTGTGTTCGTCCTTGGGATCGAATTGGTAGACGGTCCAGACGGCAGTGTGACGATGAGCCAACGGCGTTATGTGGATGACATCCTGAAGCGCTTTGGTATGGACGAGTGCAAGGCTGTGGTGAGTCCGGTGGATATAAGCACTCGACTGGTTCCAAGCGACGCGGCGACCAAGGTACAAGCTCCGTTCCGCGAAGCTGTTGGTGCACTAATGCACCTGATGACCGCGACGCGTCCAGATATTGCGTACGCGATGGGCTATGTGTCGCGCTTCATGGAGAACCCCCAATAAGAACACTGGGTTGCGGTCAAGCGCATCTTTTGCTACCTGCAAGGCACCAAGACGCATGGAATCTGCTACGAGCCGGGTAACAACATCGACTTTCGCGGATACTCTGACGCAGACTGGGCTGGTGACCTTGCGGACCGCAAGTCGACTTCTGGCTACACGTTCATGCTGATGGGTGCGCCAGTGAGCTGGGGCAGCAAGAAGCAGTCAAGTGTTTCGCTGTCTACGAGCGAAACGGAGTACATCGCGCTCAGTCTGGCAATTTAAGAAGGCGAATGGATTCATCGCCTACTATGCGAGATCTTAGCAGCTGCCAATGAGACTGGACCCGACCTCAAGATCCAAGAAGACAACCAGTCGTGCATCAAGATGACGAAGAACCCTGTGAACCACGGCCGCGCCAAGCACATCGACATCAAGTACCACCACATCCGCGATGAAGTCAAGCGTGGTGAAGTCAAGCTCGAGTATTGCGAGACTTCTGTGATGCTGGCTGACATCATGACGAAGGCGCTCCCAGGGCCTCGTCACATGGACCTAGCAGCTGCTCTCGGCATCCACGCGTGTTCGCATTGAGGGGGCGTATTGAGGGTTGCTGGTCTTGGTACTGTGTACCAGCTGTACCCATTAACCGGTCAACCTGAACCGGTCCAATACGATCCCGCTGTGATTATGGTACGTTGTTTATGCCACCCATGATTGGACGAGTAGAATGATTGGACAAATACAGAGCGATTGGATGAGTAGAATGATTGGATGACCTAGGTAGTGAGGACAGTATAAGCCCCGATAAATCAATCACTTTCGAATCTTCCTTCTTCCGCTCAAGTGCCTTAACTCCGGTCTCCGCACCAAGTGCGGAAGTCACTCCGTTCAGCCCCAAGTTTCGTTCCAACACCTCTACACCGTTAACAGGGACAGGGCGCGGGACGTTAAAGAAACTCATGCGACGGTGCAGACGACACTTGGCATGCAAGAAGATCCATAACGGATCATTGCTCACTTGATATTTGTATACTTGATTAGGACTTCTTATTAGGAATAGACCCGAAAGGGTAAGCTTAAATACAGAACAGAATTTCCACTAAAGCACACAGAGGGACGTCCGGCTTCAAGGTAAGCGTCAGGTCAAGCTTGTTTGAGTGTGTTATGCCTGTCGGTGAGCTCGAAGCTCTGTAGCGAGGGTTCATCCGGCGAGGCCAAGAGACTTTGTGTATTGGCCGATTACTATCGGGAGGTTTTACGTGACGGCTTATTGTTGCCTATTTGCACGACTGGGAGTGCTTGTATTGCATCCCTTTTATTCTTCCAACTGAGTCTTGAACACTCGGTGATCTCGTAAAAGGCTTACCCGTGCCTGGTACCTTTCCGCTGTTGCGATCACGAGGATTCAAAACACCTGCCAGCTTTGCTCGTGCTAGTAGCGTGTTCTTATTTTTACTGGTTGGCCTATATAAGTAGTTTACAAGGTCCAGTTTGTCCCGGTGCAAGGGCAGAACTGGAGTCTTCAGGTCCGCCCGAACGATCGTTTACTATCCTAGTAGACGTATTGCTGTGGGAACGTCCTAACTACATTTGTAGCTAGTGTTCACGTGGGAATTCCAACACCACACGGATCATCGGGGGACCCCCTCCGTAAGTCGGTGTCTGGGCGCAGTTGGTAAGTTGGATCCAGCAATCTCGCAGATTTTGCTGATCCCGCTACACCACAATAGGCTTAAGAATCAATACAGAACCCAATTTGCACAGTAACACGCAAGTGCCTTCCTGCCCTCAAGAATCGGAACCACATTGGCCGTACGAGCTCCGCGAAGGTTAGGAATTGCGAATCTAGTGTTGGTAGTGATAACTGGATAATACACTGACCAGATCCTACAACCTAGTGAGCTTTTCCTTTACACGTGCAGATCCGACAGGTTAACTGAATTTACTACTTGGTCGGTTACACCCTAGAGGTCCTCAACTCTCAAGATCCCGTCACAGGAGGCGGCAAGTACAACGCAAAGGAACTACAAAGGCAAGGCAACCCTACGGCCAGATCCACGATCTAGGCCCCGGATCCATAAGCTCGACTATTCGCTTAGGATTCGGAATCAACCACGGACGCAGAGTGAAGGTTTTCCACTGCTGCTCCACCCCATTATTGAAGGTTGCTGGTCTTGGTACTGCGTACCAGTTGTACCCATTAAGCGGTCAGCCAGAACCGGTCCAATACGATCCCGCTGTGATTATGGTACGTTGTTTATGCCACCCATGATTGGACGAGTAGAATGATTGGACAAATACAGAGCGATTGGATGAGTAGAATGATTGGATGACCTAGGTAGTGAGGACAGTATAAGCCCCGATAAATCAATCACTTTCGAATCTTCCTTCTTCCGCTCAAGTGCCTTAACTCCGGTCTCCGCACCAAGTGCGGAAGTCACTCCGTTCAGCCCCAAGTTTCGTTCCAACACCTCTACACCGTTAACAGGGACAGGGCGCGGGACGTTAAAGAAACTCATGCGACGGTGCAGACGACACTTGGCATGCAAGAAGATCCATAACGGATCATTGCTCACTTGATATTTGTATACTTGATTAGGACTTCTTATTAGGAATAGACCCGAAAGGGTAAGCTTAAATACAGAACAGAATTTCCACTAAAGCACACAGAGGGACGTCCGGCTTCAAGGTAAGCGTCAGGTCAAGCTTGTTTGAGTGTGTTATGCCTGTCGGTGAGCTCGAAGCTCTGTAGCGAGGGTTCATCCGGCGAGGCCAAGAGACTTTGTGTATTGGCCGATTACTATCGGGAGGTTTTACGTGACGGCTTATTGTTGCCTATTTGCACGACTGGGAGTGCTTGTATTGCATCCCTTTTATTCTTCCAACTGAGTCTTGAACACTCGGTGATCTCGTAAAAGGCTTACCCGTGCCTGGTACCTTTCCGCTGTTGCGATCACGAGGATTCAAAACACCTGCCAGCTTTGCTCGTGCTAGTAGCGTGTTCTTATTTTTACTGGTTGGCCTATATAAGTAGTTTACAAGGTCCAGTTTGTCCCGGTGCAAGGGCAGAACTGGAGTCTTCAGGTCCGCCCGAACGATCGTTTACTATCCTAGTAGACGTATTGCTGTGGGAACGTCCTAACTACATTTGTAGCTAGTGTTCACGTGGGAATTCCAACACCACACGGATCATCGGGGGACCCCCTCCGTAAGTCGGTGTCTGGGCGCAGTTGGTAAGTTGGATCCAGCAATCTCGCAGATTTTGCTGATCCCGCTACACCACAATAGGCTTAAGAATCAATACAGAACCCAATTTGCACAGTAACACGCAAGTGCCTTCCTGCCCTCAAGAATCGGAACCACATTGGCCGTACGAGCTCCGCGAAGGTTAGGAATTGCGAATCTAGTGTTGGTAGTGATAACTGGATAATACACTGACCAGATCCTACAACCTAGTGAGCTTTTCCTTTACACGTGCAGATCCGACAGGTTAACTGAATTTACTACTTGGTCGGTTACACCCTAGAGGTCCTCAACTCTCAAGATCCCGTCACAGGAGGCGGCAAGTACAACGCAAAGGAACTACAAAGGCAAGGCAACCCTACGGCCAGATCCACGATCTAGGCCCCGGATCCATAAGCTCGACTATTCGCTTAGGATTCGGAATCAACCACGGACGCAGAGTGAAGGTTTTCCACTGCTGCTCCACCCCATTATTGAAGGTTGCTGGTCTTGGTACTGCGTACCAGTTGTACCCATTAAGCGGTCAGCCAGAACCGGTCCAATACGATCCCGCTGTGATTATGGTACGTTGTTTATGCCACCCATGATTGGACGAGTAGGATGATTGGACGAGTAGAATGATTGGATGACCAAGGTAGTGCGGACAGTGTAAGCTCCGATAAATCAGTCACTTTCGCGTCTTTCTTCTTCCGCTCAAGTGCCTTCACTCCGGTCTCCGCACCAAGTGCAGACGTCACTCCGTTCAGCTCCAAGCTTCGTTCCAACACCTCTACACCGTTAACAGGTTATGAGCTCAAGCACCATGTCCATTGCCCATGACGCCTCGACCAAGGTCACCATCGACAAGTTCAACGGTGACAACTACGCGACGTGGAACCGCTACATGCGTGGCGTGTTTCTGACCAAGTCGGTATGGCACGTAGTGAACCGGGAAACGACGCCGAGCTTCACGGACATCCGGACCAAGGACGACTACGTCAAGGCGAGCAACATTGCGTTCGGATTGATGTTGCTCCACATGAGCGCGGACTACCATCACGTGGTTGATGACTGCGAGGAAGCGTGGGGCGCGTGGACGCGCTTGAAGACGCTGTATGGTGGGTCGCAGAAGGCTGGTCGCATCTACCTGAAGCGCCAACTCTTCAGCATGGAGATGTCGGAAGGCGGCAATGTCTTGCATCATTGCAACGAGGTCCTCAACATCAGCGCCAAGCTCAGCAGCATCGGCGCCAAGATGGAGGACGAGGACGTGGCGATCTGCTTACTGCGAAGTCTCCCCAAGAGCTACGAGAACGTCGTGCTCAATCTGGAGATGAGCAACGCAGAGCTGCGGTCGCAAGACGTTGTGAAAGTGCTCACAAACGAGCACATCAAGCGACAAGGTGAGAAGACGGCGACGGTGAAGACTGAGAACGCGGCTAAGGCGTTCAACACCGACCGAGAGTCTCGCCAATGCACGTACTGCGGAAAATTGGGGCACATGATTGACAAGTGCTGGACCAAGCAGAAGGATGAGGGTCGAGGTGCTCGACGCGGCGGCAACGGCCGTGGACGCGGAGCTAACAACATCCAGTGGCGAAACGACGGCGACGACAACTACGACTACGATCGAGTAGCGTTCGCGGTTTCCCTGGAATGTGGAGTATCGACGAACAAGATTGTGTCTGGAATGTGGGCGGTCGACAGTGGTGCCACACACCACATCTGTAACGACAAGTCCAAGTTCGCCAATCTCATCGAACGCAATGAAGGCGAACTTTCGGTGGCCGACGGGAACAAGGCGGCTATCAAGGGTGTGGGGACCATCGTGGAAAGAGTGGTCCTGCCCAACGGCGCCGAGCGCGAGATCGAGATCAAGAACGCGCTCTATGTGCCTAACATGAGCAAGAATCTGCTTTCGGTACCGCAGATCAACAAGAACGGAAAGTTCCAAGTGGTGTTCGATGACACCGAGATGCACATCTCACGCAAGGACTCGAATCAAGTGGTTGCATCGGCGGATCTCGTAGATGGACTCTACTGGCTTCGCACGCCTCTTCGATCAACAAATGTGGCGATGTGGTGTAGCGGGATCAGCAAAATCTGCGAGATTGCCAGATCCGACTTACCAACTGCGCCCAGACACCGACTAACGGAGGGGGTCCCCCGATGATCCGTGTTCTGCTGAACTTTCCTCACCTTGTGTACCCGTCGGTAGGGCGGGATCTGCTCTCTCGGTAACTTCCGAAGAGTTCAAGTGGTGAAGCTTGAGTGTCTTGGCGAGACGTGGGGATGGGGTGGAGCAGCAGTGGAAAATCTTCACTCTGCGTCCGTGGATGGTTCCGAATCCTAAGCGAATATTCGAGCTTATGGATCCGGGGCCTAGATCGTGGATCCGGCCGTAGGGTTGCCTTACGGGTGTGTTCCCTTGCCTTTGTAGTTCCTTTGCGTCGTACTTGCCGCCTCCTGTGACGGGATCTTGAAAGTTGAGAGCCTCTAGGGTGTAACCGACCAAGTAGTAAATTCGGTTAACCTGTCGGATCTGCACAAGTAAAGGAAAAGCTCACTAGGTTGTAGGATCTGGCCAATGTATTATCCAGTTATCACTACCAACACTAGATTCGCAATTCCTAACCTTCTCCTAGCTCGTACGGCCAAATGTAGTTCCGGTTCTTGAGGGCAGGAAGGCACTTGCATGATACTGTGCAAATTGGGTTCTGTATTGATACTTAAGCCTATACCTGCCTGGATTTCTACTTTCTATGTCTTTTACCTGTTAAATTTCTTACCAGGCTCGGCTGCATGTCCCTTCTTCCCTTGACCCATCATCCCAGCTGTATTATCTTCAGATCCACCGGATCCATGGCGTAATCATTATAGTCACCCTATTATGGGTACACTCATCCGGATCCAGGTCGCTTGGTTCCAATTCACTGTGAATGTACACTCGTCGTGGATCTGAGCTCTCCAATCATTCAACATCATCTCGCAACCGTCTGTGCTCTCCATTGTCCCACGAAAATTCGAGATCCACTGTATCCATCATTCCTGTGTCCTGGATCCAGGTCGTCCTATGCGGGATCCTCCCTCCTTGGATCCGAACTCGGAAGTATGGGATCCGGGACACCTCGCGGTGGATCTTGACTTCTCGTTAGCCGTGGTTACTAGATCCACCTTCAGATGACACCTACCACCATTCCTTCATAGGATCCACACTCGATCCACTGGTACATAGTATATTCCATATCCACCTAAGTGAATCCAGGTAAGGGTGGATCCGAGATAAGTCTAGGTGGATCTTGCCTTCCCGTACATCACTCATACCAGATCCATCGTCATTTCGTACGGGGTGTTGCTCGTCATGGCTAATCCACCACAGGCAACTTGCATCCGTGCCAGACAACCCAAATCCTCTCTAATCACTTGAAATTGATACTGATTCGGGATAGTGACCCCGCGTCAGGTCCATTCTCTTATTTCTGAGAAAGCACTTCACCACAATCGCCTCCTGTACGTTGTCGGCGCTGCACAACAGCGTTCACGACGTGCACTACCAGCATCCACAACCGCCTTCTCCTCTTCGTGACACATGTCTCCCGCCAAGTGTACTGGCAAATCGCCGGGCAAGGCCCCATCCACCACCCCTCCGGTCAGTCCGTCTTCAATGTCGCCCACCGATCTGCGGGTTCTAGCCCAGGCTCTTTCCGATCAGGTGCAAACCTTGACGGCGGAGCTCCAGACCGCTCAAAATGCCCAAGACCAAGCTGCGTCTCTGCACACTACCCAACTTCAAACCTTGCGAGCCCAAGTCCATGACCAGGCTATGGAGATCCAGGGGTGGGAGCACCGTGCGGCCTCTCGTTCGCAGGACCTACGACTCTTGTTGGCTGATCAAGCGGTCGAGATCCGCGACCTGACCGGACGGCTGGATCGCGCCTCCCGTCAACGAGATGGCATGCGAGATGACAACGACCATCTCCTTAGGGAGATGGCGCTCGCCGGGTCTGAGATCCACCAGCTCCAATCCCGGATCCACGACCTCGAGCGGGATCTGGAGGATTTTCAGGCTGCTAGGGCAGCCGCGGACGCGAGCTTGGATCGACTCCGTGACGAGTTGCGCCTGACTCAAGAGGAGGTGGTAACCAACGACTATGTGGGATCCACCCAGGGCGGATCCGCCTTAGGGTCGGCACGTGGAGGGTCCCCCGCGCCAAATCCAACTCCCTCGTCGCCGGATGTAGCTCTGGCTCAACTTTCTGAGGAGCTGCAAGATACCAAGGAGTCGCTCGAGAAAGCGTCTGCCGGACGAGATTACGCGCTCGAAGAGTTCGTGCGTATAACTCAATTGCGCGACGAGATCCAAGCGAAGCTGGCGGACAGCGAACTCCAGCGGGACAAGGCGGCTACCGAGTGGGCGGATGCCAAGCGTGCGCAAACGGAGCTGGAATCCAAGCTTCGCCGCACGAGTACGTGGATCCTCTTTTAGCCCTTGCTAGTAACCCCATATTCACTTGTTATTGTCAATCCAAGTGACAAATTGAAAGAAGCCGATGCAACCGCCGCGAAACTCCGGGATCAACTCGCTGCAGCCCAAACTCAGCAGCAACAGCTGGTCCTGGAGCGCGATCGTGGCTTATCGGAGCGGGATTTGGCACGCCGCCGACTGGCGCTGGTGACAGCTGCCGTTTCGGATCCCCTTCCTCCCTTGTCGGGACCCTCTCGTGCTGCCAGCGTCTCTGCTCCTCTTCCGTCTGTAAGTGGGGCGGATCCGTCAGTTGCGAAACGCCCGCGTAGTGCATCTCCCGCTCCTAGCACCGGATCCTCCCGTCCCCATAAGCATGCTCGAGCTTCCCCGAAAGCCAAGCCCAAAACGACTCCGGTATCTAAAACGGCTTCGCAAGCGGGATCCACCTCTGTGTCCAAGGCGGGATCCACATCCGCGTCCAAGACTTCCGCCTCCCCCTCGAAGTCGGGTGCCGGATCCAAGTCCGGATCCACCGCTAGATCCAAGTCTACCTCGGCGTCCAAGACTGGATCTGCAGCTACGTCCAAGTCTGGGTCTGGACCCAAGACTGGGTCTACGGTGTCCAAGACTGGATCCGTTGTCCCATCCAAAACGGGTTCCACGGTGTCCAAGTCCGGATCGACGGCCAAGGCGGGATCTACGGCCGTATCCCAACCGGGATCGGCGTCCAAGACGGGATCCACCACTGGCCCTTCGGTGACGACACATGCCGTCCCCCAGCCCGCTTCCACCAGCCATCCGCCGGCCCGTACTGGACCCGGGAAGGGGAAAGCCAAACGTGTCATTCCCCCTGGATGTGGACCTGGCAGCTCGGAGGACGACGACGATGAGGAATCCGACTGGTCCGACGGCTCAGGACCTCCTATCCGGCCATCGTCGAAGCGTACGTCGCCCTCCGGCCCGTATCCCTTCACTCTCGGTGATGAGGACGATGACGACGACGACGACGATGAAAGTCCGGAGGATTCGGAGGAGGCTCGAGCCGCTGATGACGCCTTGGAGGAGGACACGCGACGGGCCTTGTCCCAGTCCAGATCTGAAGCCCGGCGAAGATCCCTCTCGACCCCGCCTCCACAAGTCGCTGGTACTGCCGGATCTGGAGGTGATACTGCGGGATCTGCGATCCAAGTCGACAGTGATGGTGGATCGGATGGATCTGGTGGAGGGGAATCGCCTCGTGGTGGCGGATCCCCATCTCATGGTGGCGGATCCCCAGGATCGCCTCGTGGCGGCAGATCCCCGGGATCGCCTCGTGGCGGCGGATCCCCGGGATCGCCTCGTGGTGGCGGATCCCCCGGGTCTGTCTTGATCCCCGCTCCCCCTAGCTCGTCATTGCCAGGGATGCTCCCCGTGGCTCCGTTCGGTCCGGATGCCGCCTTCATTCCTGGTCGGCGTGCTCCCGTGGCCTTCGCCACCCGAGACATCGAGCCTTGGTCCGCCAAGAAGTTGAACCGGGTCGCGGTCATATCAATGAAGATCACGGTTCTGTTCCCTGAGTTGCCTTTTCGAGCTGAATGGATATTCCCTCGGGCAGCGGACGCCATCCCGAGGGCCGGGTACGTGGATTCGCTAATCACCAGACCTCTCGTGGAAGAACTGATAAGTGCTGCCTCGTGGGATACGCTGGCCACCACACCGGTGGATTCGGTTAGCTTCAGGGGTGATGTGCGTGGGCGACTCGGGGTATTCGTTCGTGCGTTCCGGGATTTCGTTTCCAAGCACCGGGTTGCCATATGGGAAGGCATTCACCGATTCCCCATCTCTCGTAATCAACTGCAGGGTTCGACTTGGTTGTCCAACTTCAACAAGCAGCGTGGTAACCGACGTAGCCATGCCGGTCGGGCTTGGAAGAAAGTCCTCGTGATCCTCGTGTTGGCGATCCAGGACGGTTGGTGTGACGTGGATGGTTTTGTTGGATCCATCCTTCTTGCATCTTCCCCGACGCGGGGATAAGGTAGCTTGGTTTCCGGGATCCGTATCCCGTCAAGCCAACTTGGAGGATCCCAACCTCCATCACCCAGAGCCCACGAACCTATTGGAAGCCTTGCGAGAGATCGACGAGGCCGAACCTTGGCGTATCTAGTTTCGCGGGGACCCGAGCCGACACCCAGGACGCCAGATCCAGCGTCTAGTGGGCAAGTTCTTCAATGTTCAGCCCAAGACTACTTGATCCCTATCCCTCTTTGACGCCACGCCCCCAGTTTCAGTCTTCGTGGATTCGTTTCGTAGTAGTAACTGGCGACTGGAAATTGGGTCAAGCTAGCCTTTTTTTGCATAAGCTATTATAATCCACACTCCCTTACTTGAATATGTCTGTAACATTCCCCCGTCGGTTGAGGAATCCAGTCACAGTCTACCGGCGTACACCTGGATCTGGACCGGATCCATCCTTTCAGTGTACACCCGGATCTGGGCTGGATCCACCCTTTCAGTGTACACCTGGATCTGGGCAGGATCCACCCTTTCAGTGTACACCTGGATCTGGGCTGGATTCCGGATCCGGTTGGGTCCACGCTTGGTTTTCATCAGGATCTAGCGCCAACGACCCAGTTTCAATTGAGTCAGTATAGTTCGGGCTCTTGAAAGCTCGCGCTTGAGATCAAGCAGGACTCTTCGCACGTAAACGTCACTCTTATGCATAAACATTCACTTCTTCCTCGTAATCCACTCTTCTCTTGTAGATTCGTCTTCTTTTTCTTTCCGATGTGACCAACTCACATCAGCGATCCTCCTCCTCCTGGCCCACACCCTTCCTGTGGGCCCTTCTTCATCCTCCCATCGACATGACCAACTCACATCCATGGATCCCCCTCCTACTCTTCTTCATGAGACTGCATCACGCCGAATCTGCTACGATTCGTACGATCCCGCAAGAAATCATAGAGTAATGCTCCACAGTTCAGATCTGCCTCGTCTACCCAACTGGGTTCGTCATATCCTCGCCAATACACCAGAAATTCACGGTAAATCCGTCCGTATCTAGTTCGCTTCCCTGACCTCATATCGGTGATCTTCTCGACTTCGAACTCGTCAGCTTCGAGATCCACATTCCAACTATCTTCCGGTAGGAGGACTTCGTCGAAATCCACCCGGTCGGATTCATCCACCGAAAGACGGATCTGCGGCCGATCCGGATATTCTTTGACCAACTTCAGCTTGGATACGTGTACTACAGGGAACAGGCGATATTCGGTACCTGCCGTTTCCAGCTTTACCGCATGTTTTCCAATCTTCTCGCTCACCCGGAACGGTCCATGCCATAGATGGGCCAATTTGCGGGCGTACCCTTCTTTCACTCGGTCCAAATAAAGCCACACCTGCGATCCCACTTGGATTTGATGCGGACGGGCATCTTGGTTGTGTCGATCCGCTCGATCCTGTATCGCACTCCGCAGCCGTTCGTTCACCTGGGATCTAGCTTGCTGGTAGTATTTCTGGACTTGGTATCGCCATCGCCTTGGATCTCGGTTTCTCTTCTTGGTGCTACATACTGGAATGGCCGCTTCTAGGGTGGATTTGGGATCCCACCCATGTACCAAGTAAAATGGGGTATCACCCCGGATCCTGTCTTGGGCGGTGTACATCGCGAAGGGGAGTCGTTCTGCGTACTCATCCCAGTCCCTCTGATCCAAATCCTGGACATACATCTTGAGTGCTCTCGTGATCGTCTGCACCATGCGCTCGGCCGACCCGTTAGCTTGGGGACGATATGCCATGGTTGCTCGCTGTCTCTGCCCCAGGATCCGGTTGAATGCTCGAAAGAAATCAGACATAAAGCCTGGCTCCCGATCATGTCTAATCATCTCGCTAGCTCCAAATCTTCGGAAAACGCACTCCTCGTACGATTCAGCAATGGTTTGCGCAGTTCTAGACGCACTAGCTTTGGCTATCACGTATCCGGTAAACAGATCCACCCAATCAACAATTCTGTGTTTCCTTTGAACGACTTGGGCAACGAGGGGATATGATCCATGGCTATGATTTGGAAAGGGTAAGTCGCTTGGACATTCCCAGGTGACTCCCCTTCGATTGTGGGCCTGCCCTTGCCTGTCTCACAATCCACACATTCACCTACATATCGTTGTACGCTCTTGAATAGTCCCCTCCAGTGGAAACATTCCCAGATCCGTTGGTAGGTCCGACCAATCCCCTGATGTCCACCTTCTAAACTAGCGGGGTAGTGGTGTAGGACATCCTGTTGTAAGGTTTCTGGCATCACCAATCTCATCAATCCATCCCGATCCTCGTGGACTCTCTTCGTAGGGGGGCAATAGAAGAGCAAGTCATTCAGATCCACTGCGTAATCCGTAGCGATAATGCTGTAGGATTTGGCATCCTCCCGACTCAAGTCTCGTACATCCCCCATCAGATACTTCTTTAGTTCTAGGATCCACGCTTCCTCGTTCTGTGCTTTGAGGATCCGCTCAATGCGGACTCTCTTCACAAATGTTTCCTCGAGGATCTGGGGGCTGGATCCAATCCTTCCTCTGGACCTAGTGACGGCCATCACCTGGACTGTCCTTTTCCCGGATCCAACTACCACCACTTCGTCTAGTCGGTTCAACGTAACGAGATCCTGATGCTCGGCCTCTCTCTCCACTTCAACACCACATTGATTCCGTAAAGCGGCACTGGCCAAGCTATCTGCACTGGCATTCCAATCTCGCTTGACATGCACCAACTCGTGATTCAACCAACCGCGCAGGTGGATCATCACTTTCTGCCGTAACAGTGTTAGGGCCGGGGCCTTGCAGTCAATCTCACCTCGCACCTGTCTGATTACCAAATTTGAATCCCCACAAATCACCAGCCGTTTTGGATCTTGTCCCTTTAGTAGATCCAAACCCAGAAGGAGTCCGTTATACTCCGCTTCATTGACGGTGAGGCCTTCCGCGTAAGTGGATCGGGCCCGTACAACTTCCCATCCGGGCAGTCTCCACAGTATTGCACTGTATGCTCCTCCTCCGCGTCGTACACGAGCGGATCCATCGAAACTCAGGACGTACAGATCCTCATCCACCTGTACCGTCGGGATCGGGATCTGGATCCGGCGTTTGGGCTCTTTCTTAGGAGCGATCCTAGTCAGCGCTTCATCCATCTTAGCTCGAGGAGTAATGCTCGCGGCCAAGACTCCCAAGATCTCGTCTTCCCCTTTCGAACATTTCACAATCTCCAGCGTCCAAGGTGAGAGTAAAGCTGCCCACTGTCCCAGACGTCCTTGTAATCCGGCCGACTTGAACAGCCAGGCTAGCGTAGAGTGTCGAGTCAGAATCCGGATGGATCTTCCCACTAGCAGGTTGTAATTCAGATCCAACACGCGCAGGAGCGCGAGTATCTCTTTCTCCACCGCTCCGTAGTTCAGTTCATTCGGCTTCAGTGTCCGGCTGACGAAGGTGACTGGATGACAGATCTCCTGATGTTCTTGTACCAGAGCTGCTGAGACTGCCCAGTCACTGGCATAAGCTATCACCGTAGGTTGACGTTCCAGATCGAAATGACGGAGGATAGGCGTGGTCGCGATCCTGTTCCTCAGTTCCACGAATGCGTGTTGAGCTCGGATCCACCGAGATTCTGCCTTTTCCATGCTCCCCTCCGTCGTCTCTATCCTGATTGGATCCTCTTTCTTTTGGTCCCGGGGTGGATCCAGCTCCTGTGTTAGGTCCTCTTCTGACGTCGTACCACTTGGGTCCCTTCGTGGATCCGACATCTCCCGGACCAGAGCTTGTTGGATTTTCATCCGGACAGCTGGAGTGGTCATCGCAGCAAAATCTACCTCTCTTAATTCATACAATACTGCGGCAAACAGGGCGTAATCCTCGATGAACCGGCTGTAGTAGTTCAAACTGCCCATGAAGGATTGCATCGCTCGTAACGACTGTGGGAAGGACAAATCGGCTAATGAAGACAGGTCCTTAGGATTCGCCTCCAATCCCTTCTTGGAAACTCGATGGCCTAAGTAATCCACCTTGCGCATCCCCCAACAGCTCTTTACCACACTGATAGAGAGATTCCACTTAGTACACGCCTCCAGTAGGGATGTCACTCTTTCGCACAACTGATCCCACGATTCCGCCGGGATCAGAATGTCGTCGATGTAAGATCTGCGTCCTAACACAGACGGGGTCCCAGGATCCCCTGGATCCCCCGCTTCGAATGGATCCACTTCTGCGTTGCCTTCCCCGGATCCACCCGTTTCGGGCTCCGGTATTCGGGTGAACCCATAGAGGGCGTTATCGATCAGGCGTTGGTAGATCTGGGGTGCGTTCTTCAATCCAAACGGCATCCGGGTCCACTCGAACAGGCCAAACGGTGTGATGAATGCGGATATTGCGCGAGCTCGATCCGTCATAGTAACCACCCAGAAACCACTGGCCATGTCTAGAGAACAGTACCAGAGTACTTTATCCAGATCTTCCAACAGCTCATTGATTAGAGGCATCGGATATACCATCAATCGAGTCAGGCTGTTAACCAGCCGGTAATCAATGCACAGACGTATATCCACCCCGTTCTTCTTGATGATGATTACCACCGGAGATGCCCACGGGGACGTTGAGAAGCTGATGATCTTGGCTTGCAGTAGGCCCTTAATCAGATCCGATTGTTTTTCTCGGAACTGAGGTGCCACCTTCCGCACCCTTTGAGCGATCGGTTTCGCGTCGCCGACATCGATGTCACATTTGACTCCGCGGGCGGCGGGCGGTAATGCATTACCTTTACCAATCAGCAGATGTCGGCTTTCCCAGATTTTCTGACGTAACCGATCCACTTCCGCGGGCTCGTTTGCCCCTGGATCCACTTGGATATCGTCAATCGTGACCTCCTCTGTGGTCAGTGGCACCTCCGGGATTACCGCCAGGCCATCTCCGAGATCCTCGGCGTGTAGATCCCCGCCCTCATGGTAACAGACTTGTTCATCTTCCGTCTTCGTCGGATCCACCATTGGATCCAAACACTGCGACCCTCTTTCACCTGGCAGTCCTTCTGTCTTCGTGGGATCAGGTACCCTGGTATCGGGGAAGCCACCAGTTGGATCCAGTCGATCCTCTAGCGAGTTTAAACCCGACGGTTCTGGTTTGACTAGTGTTGTCACTCTCGATAAGGATCCAGGCACTTTGCCCCATGCAGAGTTAGGATCCACTCTGGGGTCAGCGGGATCTGGCGGTCCGGCTTCAGCCTTCTGCGATCCTTCATCCACCGACCCTGCGTTATCTAGGTGCCGACTCTGGGGATCATCCCCGGTCTTGGATCCAACCTCCATCGCTTGGACCTCAATCCGACGATCTCTCTGCAGGATCTTTCGCGGAGTTGGATATGAAGGCCGATCCACCAAGGGGCCAGTTGGCCCCGCCGGGAGCTCCACCCCTCCGAGAGATTCGATCTCGGTAGTCGCCTCGTACGCCAGATTCTGCCATTCTCTGTAACGACGGGATCCCACTGACACATATCCAGGTCGCCTAGGGATACCGTCCTTCGCCAACCATCGTCCGATCTCTTCATAATGGTCCAGTAATAGTCTCTTGTCGCTGGCGTTCGTGACCTGGAGGTATTGTGATCGACCTGGTCCCTGGATTCCGGTAGGCACCCATTTCTCGCCCCGAGTGACCCACAGTTTCTCATGTTCCACCCACTTTAACCGATCTGGCAGTTCCCAGGTTTCTCCGGGCTCGATCCAGGTCGTCTTATCCGCCCTTATGATCCTCATCTTCGCCCCATACAACGGCCGCCGTCCGCTGAGCTGGATCCGCATCTCGTCAGGGAAACAAAGTGTCCCATCCGCCAGATCCAACCTCACCCCGGCTGGCACCATGAAATCCATCCCGAGGATGGCGTCTTGACCAGCGAGATCTCCAACCCAAATGTCAAACCAATACACCAAACAACCTGCCAGCGTGATCTTGATCCGCGTTCTCCCATTCGTGCGGTACACGCCTTCACCAATCCCAACACAATCTTGGATCCGACTCCCATCCACTTGGCACCCAACCTTACGAGCAAAGGCGGTATCCAGTATAGACACCTCGCCACCACTATCTAGAAGTAGGATTGCTTTTTCATTGTTGATCTTGCCCCCTACCTTGGCTTGTCTGAACCACTTTCCTGGGGCATGGTACTTCCAGTATCCACGGGACTCCCCTGTTAGCAGATCCATGGATCCAACATCCTCAGATCCACGGGATCCAGTGACCAGACAGACCTTAGGTGGATCTGCAGTGACCTCATCCTTGGTAGGCTCAAACCATCGACCATGTTGGCGTTTCTCCCAGTAACCACGTGCCTCTCCTCTTTGTAGATCCAGGGTTGAAGAGACTTTGAATCTGGAAAACTCGTCCACTTGGCGCAAACTAGAGACCTTGGCAACTGACACTTCATGTAGATCACGTGTATTATCGACTGGATCTAGGGTCCTGCTACCTGGATCTAGCGATGTCTTGTTCACAAATGCATAAATGCAGTACCTAGAACGCTCGGCTCGTACCGGATTCAAACCCGGCGAGCGTCCTAGTTTAACATCTTCTCGGCCACTTCTGGCAACATCCCTCGGTGCTTGGCTGGACCAAACCATTGGCGGATCTGGTTGTAGAATTCTTCCATCGGGCACTTGCCGACGTCGTGAATCTCGCCACACCCGCGACACACGTAGAAGCAATGATCCCCGGGATGACCTTTCTTGCCACACTTCTCACAGACCAGATGTTTCCAGCATCCAGACTCAGTGTGCTTCCGGGATCCGCACTGCGAACACCTGACTTGTGCTGCCCCGTCCATGAGATCTCGGGATCTGTACATCCCACGGTCCCCGGGTACGGTATCCCCCGGTCGAGAGTTGTCTCCGGTCTTCGCCGTTCGATCGTTGGACGCAGTGAGACAGACTCGACGGTAATCTTCAGGGTCGGAGTCCGAGCCGTCGGATCCTGACTCAGTTCCTGAGTCAGGCGCCGTGACTTGGTGGACACGTCGAGCTGGGGCCGTGGGCGTCGGAGCCTTTTGGCGATACTTGCCGGATCCGACCGCCGCCTTCTTCTGGCGGTGTTTCGCGCGATCCACAGCCCGCAGCACTTCTTCGAGCTCATCTGCGTCTGACACGTAACAGGGTCAGTCTGTCGGCCAGATCCACATCTCCCAACGTCTCGATGAAATGATCCACATGTTCCCGTAGTACCTTGGATCCCCCATCCTTGATCTTCAACTTGGCCCGTAGACCGGCCACATTTAGACGATGCAGATATTCTAGCGGGGATTCATCCGATCTGCGGCGAGCATGGTAGTATTGTCGTGCCACCGACACTCCCAATCCACAGTACTGGGTCTGGAAACTGCGCAGCAAATCTGGCCACTTGTTCCTGGTGGATCTGCCCAGCTGTCGATACCAGTTCCTGGCTGGCCCCGCTAACAGATCCGCAAAGGTCAAACACTTCTCAGCATCCGACGCTTGATCTCTCATGAGGGCCGACTTGACTTTGCTGATCCATGTCCTCGCTCGGTCCTCATCTTGATCCTTGCCCGTGAACTCCTTCAGATCCGATATGGCTGAGATCCGTACCCTCTGGATCATGGACGATCCACCTGCCCCGGCTGTGGCTGTTGCTACCACTGCTGACGAAGTGGATGGGCCATCCAGATCATCTGGGTCGAACTCATCATGGGAGTTGTCTCCCTCCACGGACTCCATCTCCACGTCTCGTGCTCCATGTTCGTGGAGCACTTGCGCTTGTGGCACGGGCGTTCTCATACCCTGTTCGGCCAGGAAACAACTCATCGCAGCTTCGAAGTGTCGCTGCAGGGTGCCTGAGGAGGTGTCGGGAGAGCTTGTGGCCGGCTGGTCCACTGGCGAGACAGGATCCGTGAGGCGATTACCTTGAGCACGATCTGACGATAACCCCACTGGTTTCTTGCCGGATCTGGCTCGATCGTGGCTAGATTGTGTCAGATCACGCGTAGGGCGTACTGGATCCCGAGCCTTCACGTTCACAGGGACTTCCTGTCCTCGGATCCTCGCCCGCGCTTCCAGCATGGATGCCCCGGAGGGTCCTAAAGTCATGCGTCGTGGTTCGGACGACGTGTCTGACTCATCCTCAGCGGCGGATTCGTAGTTCGAGGACGCAGCTTGGCTGATCCTCGGCGACGACACCGGACCCATAGTGCGCGACCTTTCTCCGGTGATGGACTTAACTCTGGTAAAGAGGTCCCGCGTCGCGGATACTATGAGATCCAGGTCTAGCTCCAAGATATCCTCTGCGTCGAACACACCAGCTACGATGCCTGACTCCGTAAGCAAACGTAATAGATCTTTGACTGCCACCAACTTGTTCGCCGTTTTCGTTGGTGCTCTCACCGGCTCCCTTGGATCTTCGGTCTGTCGTGGATTCAGGATCTGCATGACAGGATCTTGATGCAGGAAGTCGCGTAAAGCTTGGTGGCGATACACAAACTCGAGATCCTTGTCGGACCAGCTTGACCTGGATCCAGCTTGGTCTTCTTCCGACTCTGGAGCTTGCATCTTCTTCCGCGTAGTCTTACTCGTTTTCGTCTTCTTTCTCGTTTCTTCGACTAGCGGGCTTGGGTTTAGGTACGGTGTTGGCTTAACCGGTGAATCTGCAAATGCATACCGTTTCGCCTTCACTTTCCCTTGTTTTGTTAGCGGATCTTGACTTGCGTCAGAATCCGCAGGGGTCCCCGAGAGGACCTGGGGAGGATAGAGAGGTTTTTCTTCTAGATCCGGATCCACCTCTCTTCCATCGACAGAGTTCCTCCCAAAACTCCATCGATCCGCGGATCTTGTTTCATTCAGCAGCGTCTTCGTCGATCCGACCTCCGACGACGCCTTTTCCCCTGGCTTAATCTTCACTTGAGCATCTTCTTGGGACTCACGGTGAAATCCCGAGTCACCAAAAGATCCGGGCACGCGCACCATTGTGGTGTAGCGGGATCAGCAAAATCTGCGAGATTGCCAGATCTGACTTACCAACTGCGCCCAGACACCGACTAACGGAGGGGGTCCCCCGATGATCCGTGTTCTGCTGAACTTTCCTCACCTTGTGTACCCGTCGGTAGGGCGGGATCTTGCTCTCTCGGTAACTTCCGAAGAGTTCAAGTGGTGAAGCTTGAGCGTCTTGGCGAGACGTGGGGATGGGGCGGAGCAGCAGTGGAAAACCTTCACTCTGCGTCCGTGGATGGTTCCGAGTCCTAAGCGACTATTCGAGCTTATGGATCCGGGGCCTAGATCGTGGATCTGGCCGTAGGGTTGCCTTGCGGGTGTGTTCCCTTGCCTTTGTAGTTCCTTTGCGTTGTACTTGCCGCCTCCTGTGACGGGATCTTGAGAGTTGAGGACCTCTAGGGTGTAACCGACCAAGTAGTAAATTCGGTTAACCTGTCGGATCTGCACAAGTAAAGGAAAAGCTCACTAGGTTGTAGGATCTGGCCAATGTATTACCCAATTATCACTACCAACACTAGATTCGCAATTCCCAACCTTCGCCTAGTTCGTACGGCCGATGTAGCTCCGGTTCTTGAGGGCAGGAAGGCACTTGCATGATACTGTGCAAATTGGGTTCTGTATTGATACTTAAGCCTATACCTGCCTGGATTTCTACTTTCTATGTCTTTTACCTGTTAAATTCCTTACCAGGCTCGGCTGCATGTCCCTTCTTCCCTTGACCCATCATCCCAGCTGTATTATCTTCAGATCCACCGGATCCATGGCGTAATCATTATAGTCACCCTATTATGGGTACACTCATCCGGATCCAGGTCGCTTGGATCCAATTCACTGTGAATGTACACTCGTCGTGGATCTGAGCTCTCCAATCATCCAACATCATCTCGCAACCGTCTGTGCTCTCCATTGTCCCACGAAAATTCGAGATCCACTGCATCCATCATCCCTATACCCTGGATCCAGGTCCCTCTATGCGGGATCCTCCCTCCTTGGATCCGAACTCGGAAGTATGGGATCCGGGGTACCTCGCGGTGGATCCTGACTTCTTGTTAGCCGTGGCTACTAGATCCACCTTCAGAGGGCACCTACCATCATTCCTTCATAGGATCCACACTCGATCCACTCTTATATAGTATATCCCATATCCATCTACATCGCTCATACCAGATCCATCGTCATTTCATACGGGGTGCTGCTCGTCATGGCTAATCCACCACAGGAAACTTGCATCCATGCCAGACAACCCAAATCCTCTCTAATCACTTGAAGTTGATACTGATTCGGGATAGTGACCCCGCGTCAGGCCCATTCTCTTATTTCTGAGAAAGCACTTCACCACAATCGCCTCCTGTACGTTGTCGGCGCTGCACAACAGCGTTCACGACGTGCACTACCGGCATCCACAACCGCCTTCTCCTCTTCGTGACACATGTCTCCCGCCAAGCGTATCAGTCAATTGCCGGGCAAGGAAGGCTCCATCCACCACTCCTCCGGTCAGCCCCTCTTCGATGTCGCCCACCGATCTGCGTACCCTGGCCCAAACTCTTTCCGATCGGGTGCAAACCTTGACGGCAGAGCTCCAGGCGGCCCAAGATGTTAGCAACCGAGCTGCGTCTTTGCACGCCACCCAACTCCAAACCTTGCGAGCCCAGGTCCATGACCAGGCTATGGAGATCCAGGGGTGGGAGCACCGTGCGGCCTCTCGGTCGCAGGACCTACGACTCTTGTTGGCTGATCAGGCGGTCGAGATCCGCGACCTGACCGGACGGCTGGATCGCGCCTCCCGTCAGCGAGATTGTATGCGGGATGACAACGACCACCTCCTTAGGGAGATGGCGCTCGCCGGATCTGAGATCCACCAGCTCCAATCCCGGATCCACGACCTCGAGCGGGATCTGGAGGATTCTCAGACTGCTAGGGCAGCCGCGGATGCGAGCTTGGACCGACTCCGTGACGAGTTGCGTCTGACCCAAGAGGAGGTGGTGACCAACGACTATGTGGGATCCACCCATGGCGGATCCGCCTTAGGGTCGGCGCGTGGAGGGTCCCCCGCGCCAAATCCACCTCCCTCATCGCCGGATGTAGCCCTGGCTCAACTCTCTGAGGAGTTGCAAGATACCAAGGAGTCGCTCGAGAAAGCGTCTGCCGGACGAGATTACGCGCTCGAAGAGTTCGTGCGTATAACTCAATTGCGCGACGAGATCCAAGCGAAGCTGGCGGACAGCGAACTCCAGCGGGACAAGGCGGCTACCGAGTGGGCGGATGCCAAGCGTGCGCAAACGGAGCTGGAATCCAAGCTTCGCCGCACGAGTACGTGGATCCTCTTTTAGCCCTTGCTAGTAACCCCATATTCACTTGTTATTGTCAATCCAAGTGACAAATTGAAAGAAGCCGATGCAACCGCCGCGAAACTCCGGGATCAACTCGCTGCAGCCCAAACTCAGCAGCAACAGCTGGTCCTGGAGCGCGATCGTGGCTTATCGGAGCGGGATTTGGCACGCCGCCGACTGGCGCTGGTGACAGCTGCCGTTTCGGATCCCCTTCCTCCCTTGTCGGGACCCTCTCGTGCTGCCAGCGTCTCTGCTCCTCTTCCGTCTGTAAGTGGGGCGGATCCGTCAGTTGCGAAACGCCCGCGTAGTGCATCTCCCGCTCCTAGCACCGGATCCTCCCGTCCCCATAAGCATGCTCGAGCTTCCCCGAAAGCCAAGCCCAAAACGACTCCGGTATCTAAAACGGCTTCGCAAGCGGGATCCACCTCTGTGTCCAAGGCGGGATCCACATCCGCGTCCAAGACTTCCGCCTCCCCCTCGAAGTCGGGTGCCGGATCCAAGTCCGGATCCACCGCTAGATCCAAGTCTACCTCGGCGTCCAAGACTGGATCTGCAGCTACGTCCAAGTCTGGGTCTGGACCCAAGACTGGGTCTACGGTGTCCAAGACTGGATCCGTTGTCCCATCCAAAACGGGTTCCACGGTGTCCAAGTCCGGATCGACGGCCAAGGCGGGATCTACGGCCGTATCCCAACCGGGATCGGCGTCCAAGACGGGATCCACCACTGGCCCTTCGGTGACGACACATGCCGTCCCCCAGCCCGCTTCCACCAGCCATCCGCCGGCCCGTACTGGACCCGGGAAGGGGAAAGCCAAACGTGTCATTCCCCCTGGATGTGGACCTGGCAGCTCGGAGGACGACGACGATGAGGAATCCGACTGGTCCGACGGCTCAGGACCTCCTATCCGGCCATCGTCGAAGCGTACGTCGCCCTCCGGCCCGTATCCCTTCACTCTCGGTGATGAGGACGATGACGACGACGACGACGATGAAAGTCCGGAGGATTCGGAGGAGGCTCGAGCCGCTGATGACGCCTTGGAGGAGGACACGCGACGGGCCTTGTCCCAGTCCAGATCTGAAGCCCGGCGAAGATCCCTCTCGACCCCGCCTCCACAAGTCGCTGGTACTGCCGGATCTGGAGGTGATACTGCGGGATCTGCGATCCAAGTCGACAGTGATGGTGGATCGGATGGATCTGGTGGAGGGGAATCGCCTCGTGGTGGCGGATCCCCATCTCATGGTGGCGGATCCCCAGGATCGCCTCGTGGCGGCAGATCCCCGGGATCGCCTCGTGGCGGCGGATCCCCGGGATCGCCTCGTGGTGGCGGATCCCCCGGGTCTGTCTTGATCCCCGCTCCCCCTAGCTCGTCATTGCCAGGGATGCTCCCCGTGGCTCCGTTCGGTCCGGATGCCGCCTTCATTCCTGGTCGGCGTGCTCCCGTGGCCTTCGCCACCCGAGACATCGAGCCTTGGTCCGCCAAGAAGTTGAACCGGGTCGCGGTCATATCAATGAAGATCACGGTTCTGTTCCCTGAGTTGCCTTTTCGAGCTGAATGGATATTCCCTCGGGCAGCGGACGCCATCCCGAGGGCCGGGTACGTGGATTCGCTAATCACCAGACCTCTCGTGGAAGAACTGATAAGTGCTGCCCCGTGGGATACGCTGGCCACCACACCGGTGGATTCGGTTAGCTTCAGGGGTGATGTGCGTGGGCGACTCGGGGTATTCGTTCGTGCGTTCCGGGATTTCGTTTCCAAGCACCGGGTTGCCATATGGGAAGGCATTCACCGATTCCCCATCTCTCGTAATCAACTGCAGGGTTCGACTTGGTTGTCCAACTTCAACAAGCAGCGTGGTAACCGACGTAGCCATGCTGGTCGAGCTTGGAAGAAAGTTCTCGTGATCCTCGTGTTGGCGATCCAGGACGGTTGGTGTGACGTGGATGGTTTTGTTGGATCCATCCTTCTTGCATCTTCCCCGACGCGGGGATAAGGTAGCTTGGTTTCCGGGATCCGTATCCCGTCAAGCCAACTTGGAGGATCCCAACCTCCATCACCCAGAGCCCACGAACCTATTGGAAGCCTTGCGAGAGATCGACGAGGCCGAACCTTGGCGTATCTAGTTTCGCGGGGACCCGAGCCGACACCCAGGACGCCAGATCCAGCGTCTAGTGGGCAAGTTCTTCAATGTTCAGCCCAAGACTACTTGATCCCTATCCCTCTTTGACGCCACGCCCCCAGTTTCAGTCTTCGTGGATTCGTTTCGTAGTAGTAACTGGCGACTGGAAATTGGGTCAAGCTAGCCTTTTTTTTGCATAAGCTATTATAATCCACACTCCCTTACTTGAATATGTCTGTAACATTCCCCCGTCGGTTGAGGAATCCAGTCAGAGTCTACCGGCGTACACCTGGATCTGGACCGGATCCATCCTTTCAGTGTACACCCGGATCTGGGCTGGATCCACCCTTTCAGTGTACACCTGGATCTGGGCAGGATCCACCCTTTCAGTGTACACCTGGATCTGGGCTGGATTCCGGATCCGGTTGGGTCCACGCTTGGTTTTCATCAGGATCTAGCGCCAACGACCCAGTTTCAATTGAGTCAGTATAGTTCGGGCTCTTGAAAGCTCGCGCTTGAGATCAAGCAGGACTCTTCGCACGTAAACGTCACTCTTATGCATAAACATTCACTTCTTCCTCGTAATCCACTCTTCCCCTGTAGATTCGTCTTCTCTTTCTTTCCGATGTGACCAACTCACATCAGCGATCCTCCTCCTCCTGGCCCACACCCTTCCTGTGGGCCCTTCTTCATCCTCCCATCGACATGACCAACTCACATCCATGGATCCCCTTCCTACTCTTCTTCATGAGACTGCATCACGCCGAATCTGTTACGATTCGTACGGCCCCGCAAGAAATCATAGAGTAATGCTCCACAGTTCAGATCTGCCTCGTCTACCCAACTGGGTTCGTCATATCCTCGCCAATACACCAGAAATTCACGGTAAATCCGTCCGTATCTAGTTCGCTTCCCTGACCTCATATCGGTGATCTTCTCGACTTCGAACTCGTCAGCTTCGAGATCCACATTCCAACTATCTTCCGGTAGGAGGACTTCGTCGAAATCCACCCGGTCGGATTCATCCACCGAAAGACGGATCTGCGGCCGATCCGGATATTCTTTGACCAACTTCAGCTTGGATACGTGTACTACAGGGAACAGGCGATATTCGGTACCTGCCGTTTCCAGCTTTACCGCATGTTTTCCAATCTTCTCGCTCACCCGGAACGGTCCATGCCATAGATGGGCCAATTTGCGGGCGTACCCTTCTTTCACTCGGTCCAAATAAAGCCACACCTGCGATCCCACTTGGATTTGATGCGGACGGGCATCTTGGTTGTGTCGATCCGCTCGATCCTGTATCGCACTCCGCAGCCGTTCGTTCACCTGGGATCTAGCTTGCTGGTAGTATTTCTGGACTTGGTATCGCCATCGCCTTGGATCTCGGTTTCTCTTCTTGGTGCTACATACTGGAATGGCCGCTTCTAGGGTGGATTTGGGATCCCACCCATGTACCAAGTAAAATGGGGTATCACCCCGGATCCTGTCTTGGGCGGTGTACATCGCGAAGGGGAGTCGTTCTGCGTACTCATCCCAGTCCCTCTGATCCAAATCCTGGACATACATCTTGAGTGCTCTCGTGATCGTCTGCACCATGCGCTCGGCCGACCCGTTAGCTTGGGGACGATATGCCATGGTTGCTCGCTGTCTCTGCCCCAGGATCCGGTTGAATGCTCGAAAGAAATCAGACATAAAGCCTGGCTCCCGATCATGTCTAATCATCTCGCTAGCTCCAAATCTTCGGAAAACGCACTCCTCGTACGATTCAGCAATGGTTTGCGCAGTTCTAGACGCACTAGCTTTGGCTATCACGTATCCGGTAAACAGATCCACCCAATCAACAATTCTGTGTTTCCTTTGAACGACTTGGGCAACGAGGGGATATGATCC
This sequence comes from Phytophthora betacei, assembly GCA_011320135.1. Classification (NCBI taxonomy): domain Eukaryota; phylum Oomycota; class Peronosporomycetes; order Peronosporales; family Peronosporaceae; genus Phytophthora; species Phytophthora betacei. Next base: position 306,486 of record JAANHX010000505.1, read on the forward strand.
ATGGCTATGATTTGGAAAGGGTAAGTCGCTTGGACATTCCCAGGTTTGCTGAGTTTGTCGCATTTGCGGAAACACAGACCGGCAAGGTCGTCAAGACGCTTCGTAGTGACAACGGTGGCGAGTACACGTCGGGCGAGATGGCTAAGTTCTGCAAGCGTCGTGGTATCGTGCAGACGTTTACGCCTCCGTACACGACTCAACTCAACGGTGTCGCCGAGCGGATGAACCGGACGCTGGTGGAATGTGCGCGCTGCATGTTGGAGCATGCTGGTTTGGCCAAATCGTATTGGGGTGAAGCGGTAATGACCGCTGCGTTTCTACGTAGCCGGTGTCCCACACGTGCCATCAGCCATGACAAGTCACCGCACCAAGTATGGACCGGTAAGAAACCACTGCTGGCGAACCTGAAGGTGTTCGGTTGCCATGCGTATGTGACGGTTCCAAAGCAGAAACGCACCAAGTTGGACGCCCGAGCAGTGAAGTGTCGGTTTCTGGGGTACTCGGAACACGAGAAAGCGTATCGTTTCGAGGAGATCAAGAGCGGTCGGGTGCTAGTGAGCCGCGATGCGCAGTTCATGGAAGACGTCTTCGACGGAGGGAGACGCAGCCACGATGAAGATGACATCGTGGAGCTTCAACAAGAAGAAGTTACGGATCAAGAAGCATCGTCCGAGGATGAGACGATGGGGGACACTGCGCCGCGTCAAGAAGTTGAGCCCGGCAGCAAGCGACACCAGCGAACGCAGTCGTTGGAGGAAGCGGTAGAGATCCCGCGAAGCAAGCGACAGAGTCGGCCGCAGACACTGGAAGATATGTCAGCGGTCGCAAGTAGTCGAGAAGAAGATTTCGAAGCGGCCTACGTTGTGGATTCAGTGGGAGAAATGCCGACTACGTTCAAGTCGGCGATGGAATCCAGCAACGCGGCCAAGTGGAAGGAGGCGTGCGACTCAGAAGTCGACTCTCTTCGCAAGAACAAGACATGGTCGTTGGTGCCATTGCCCCAAGGTCGAAAGGCAATCGGTTGTCGCTGGGTGTTTCGCATCAAGGAGAACCAGGCGGGAGAGATCGAGCGGTTCAAGGCACGACTCGTGGCCAAGGGATTTTCGCAGAAGTACGGCATCGACTACGAAGAAACCTTCGCGCCAGTCGCCAAGTTCACGTCGATCAGGATCCTGCTCAGTCTGGCGGCCAAGTACAATCTAACGGTGCACCAGATGGATGTCAAGACGGCGTTCCTGAACGGGCTGCTTGATGAAGATATCTACATGGTGCAACCGGAAGGTTACACGGATGAAGGGCATCCTGACTATGTCTGCCATCTCAAGCGCTCGCTCTACGGTCTTAAGCAGTCGCCACGAATGTGGAACCAGACCATTGACAAGTTCATGCTGGAACTGGGGTTCAAGAAGTGTGAAGCCGATCACTGCATCTACGTCAAGTGGGATGACCAAGACATGATCTTTGTGGCTCTCTACGTCGATGATCTGGTCCTCGCCAGTAACAACGACGAGCTTCTTAAGTCGACGAAGAAGGCTTTGAGTGATCGCTTCGACATGACGGACCTGGGTTGCCTCAAGTATTTCCTCGGTATGGAGATCGATCAAGATGCGACTTCAGGAAAAGTGTCGGTGCGTCAGACCAAGTTTGCGAAGGACATCTTGGAGAAGTTTGGCATGGAGAACAGCAACCCTGTCAAGACCCCTCAAGACCCAGGACTCAAGTTGACCAAGGCTATGTGCGAAGGAGGATGCAACCATGAAGAGACCATGGCCAAGGTGCCTTATCGCAATGCTGTCGGCTGCCTGATGTACCTCATGGTTGGAACTCGACCGGACCTCGCTGCTGCAGTGGGAGTTCTTAGCCAGTTCGCGGCGGACCCGTGTCCCACACACTGGCAAGCACTCAAGCGCGTCTTCCGCTACATTCAAGGTACGAAGGCGCACGGCATCGAGTTTCAAGAAACAAGTGAAGAAGGACTCCAAGGCTACTCAGATGCGGATTGGGCTGGTGACGTCGAGACTCGACGCAGTACAAGCGGCTACGCGTTCATGATGAACGGCGGATGCATTAGTTGGAGAAGCAAGAAGCAGCGCACGGTGGCGCTGTCATCGACGGAAGCGGAGTACATGGCGTTAACGGAAGCTGCTCAAGAAGCGATCTGGCTCATGGCATTCCTGTGTGAACTCGGCGAAATGAAGAACGAGGATTCTGTCATGATTTTCGAGACCAATCAAGGGTCGATTGCACTGGCCAAGAACCCCGAGTTTCACAAGCGCACCAAGCACATCGACATTCGCTACCACTTCGTGCGCGAGAAGGTTGAAGATGGCCAAGTGGTGTTGCAGTACTGCTCGACGAAGGACATGAAGGCGGATCTGATGACCAAGCCGATCACCGCGGTGCAGTTCGAATATCTTCGCAACAAGCTGGGTATCAAGCCACCAAGCGCGGTCGAGTCGAGTGGGAGTGTTGTCAAGAAGGCGTCTCGTCCAGCTTCGGCATACCAGTAAAACCGGTTTCCAAGGACCCCGCGATGTTTACGGTAAGTCAATTGCGCAAACGGACGTATGCGCAAACAGATGATTGGACGAGTCCAGAGTGTTGGTGATTGGATGCACCACATGATTGGATGCAGACTAGGACGTAAGACAGAGTAAGCTCCAATAAATCAATCACTTTGCATTTTATCATCTAGTGCGCAAACGACCTTCCTTTTAACTAGGTGTCACTTCACCTGCATCTTCTGGGCCACGCCCATGATGCCTCGACTCGCAATCGACCGCGACCTTCGGGTCACGCAGCGGTAGGTCATCGACCAGATTCGTACCACTCAGTGGATTACGCGCCACTCCGCGCTCGTCCTCACCGGGACCCAGCAGTTGGTCATTGACCTGACCTGCACCGCTCAGCGGATAACGTGCCGCACCACGTACGCCCTCAGGGCAAACAGCAACCTCGTTGCTAACAATTTCGGACATACCAATGTCCAGCACTACGGCCGCCTCGGCCTCGTGCTCGCGCCAAAAGCGCTTCTGCTTCCTAGCAGAGGTGGGTTCATGACTCACCAAAGCTCCACTAGGAGCAGGGGGCGACGCACCCAGCGTTTTCGACTTCCAGTCGATCCATGGCTCATGGCGTTCCAGCCATGCCATGCCAAGGATGAGGTCATACCTCGCATCCAGGTCTAAGACCAAACAACGTTCCACGCTATCGAAGTTCTCAAACTTCACTCCAAGGTCGACAGAGACCTTCGACACAGTAACCAGTGTCCCCGTCGCGAGACGGACAGAGATCGTATCTCTCGTTGGCACTTCCAGTGCCTCAGCATACAGCTGACTCCCTTCCAGGGTGGAGCGACGGGCGTAGTTGCCCGAGGCTCCCGAGTCAATCAAGACTCTCCATGGCTTCGCAAAGCCCTCCACGTTCGCTTGAACGACCAGCAAGCCCGGCTTGCACACACTCTTTTCGTAAGAGAGCTCAGCTCTCTTCGGGGCTGAGCCCCGTTGCCCTCTACCTCCTCGAGGCACAACAGAACTCAGTTCTTCCCCAGTAGGCCGCCCCGCGCCTACTGGGAATTGCCGTTTCCCGGCGATGACCCGGAGGGTTGGCTCACCGGAGCCACGCGCTTCTTGCGCAGAGGGCAATATGCCCTCAAGTGCTTAGTGCTATTGCACACAAAGCATCGGCGGATGCCGGCACGCTGCTCCGCAGCAAGAAGCTCCGCTTCTTCATCTTCAGCATAGCTGAGGTCCATCGGCTCTGGACCGCTCGAAGAGCTTGCGCTACTAGCGCTCCAACCAGGTCGAGCCGACCTGAAGTTGTGCTCGGCATTTAATGCCACATTCACCGCCTCTTCGAAAGAGTTAGGGTGTACACGGAACACTTCCGTTCGAGCTGCGCTCACACGAAGTCCCTCCATGAACACGGTCACGCTGACCAGTTCCAGAAGAGGGTCCGCCGCCATTCCGGCGATAAGAGTTCTCAACTCTTGGACATAGTCCAATAACTCCTTCTTACCCTGGTGGGTAGCAAGGAACTTCGACCGGATACGGTACGCCTGATTAGGCGGCGCGAACACGCGCGAAAGCTGTTGCTTCAGCTGATCCCAAGTGGGAAATGCAGCGTCAACAGACGTGCCGCACGTTATTGCCCATTCGCGAGCGCGACCTCCAAGCCTGGAGATAGCCATCGCCACGCGCTGATGCTCAGACTGGAGCAGGGCCGATCCCATGGCCATCTCGACCTCACGGGTCCAGAGAAGGAGATTCTCTCCATCCTTCCCCTCGAAGGTTTTTACGCTCACCATGAGCGGTTTCAGTCTCATAGACTCTTCACGCGTCATCGACGCCGCCGCAACAATCTTCTCTTGGACGTGCTCCAAGAGCGCGTTCTCGTAGCGGGAGAACGATTCCAGCCTGGCAGTGACCTCCTCTGGACCTTGCAATGCAAGATGAGCCACGCCCTCCGGGCCAAGCAAGGACATAAGCTTAGTAAGCGCGTCCTGCTGCGCCGGGGGCAAATTCGTGAACACGGGGTGTTCCATCCTCGCAGAGGATATAGTCAACCGACTCAGGAGCGGGATTGACTACAAGTGCTACCAAGTGCAGTGGGGCTGCCGTAGCTTTAGCGTCAGAGGAAGACGTTCGACTCAAAGAGTCACTAATACTAAGTTCCTTATCCAAAGGACACTTACAGCCCAAGACCAGGGCTCAAAGTTAATACCTTAACTTTTATGCTTCAAAACCAGAAGTGTTTTATTTACTATTATTGCGGCCAAGCCGCCTAGGGGTAAATGTATCTGTTTAACTATCTAGCATAGTTAAACCTAATCAAATGCATAACGTGTGGCTTTCGGCCAACGTACTGAGAGACCTTGTTAACTCTCCAACTTATGTACTGAGAGTTTGTTAACTCTCCGGGTACTTCGTACCCCTGTGTGCTCCACACCATGTAACCCCGTTACATGTGGTGACGGCGAACTCGGCGCTCGGAGAACCAGCCGCAAGAAATGACTTGGGAGCTGTTTCGGTGTGCCATGGGACGACCGACTACGCGAAGGATGAGTGTGGACGCGGGGATGTCTGTCCTGCCATCGTAGCAGGCTCAGCGGTACAGCGCCCTAGCGTGACGACTGCAAATTCCAAGCTGGAGGTATTACTTTCCAGAGATGTTGAGGCTAACAGTGAAGGACTAACCTGGACGGTGAATACAAGTAACCACAGTGACGAAGATGAGGCACGAGCCAAGTATGGAGTCGATGGGTTAAGTTCTGCAGCCGTGGTGAACTCAGCGATGGGTACGCCAAAAGCCTGCATTATCCAGTCGGCGGCGGTGGACTCGGCGTCAGCAGATCTAAACACTGAGAGTGTTTTGGACGTGGCCACAGCATGTCGTCAGGATGTCAGCTATACTGAAGACGCGTTTGCACGCACGGAAGTTAGTTCTGCCGTCACAACCAACTCAGCGGATCAGCACTCCGACGCGACAAAGGACTATGATAGTCGGGTGGTATTACTACCTGAAGGAATAAAGCCGAACGACGACCCAGTTACGGCGGACGCAGCGTTGGAGACTATGGAGGCTGAAACCGGTTCGGAAGTGGTTAGACAGCATGACGACGATACCATCTACCTCGGAGACAAGTTTGAACACGCAGGAGTCAGATCGGCCATCGCAGTGAACTCAGCGAATACGGGCCCTGACCCGTACGACAACTATGATTTACCAGAGGTATCACTGTTGGAAGGTACTGTAACTGAGGTCGGAGTAACGAACTCAGCGGCGACGGTGTTCGACCCCGGCGGAATTGACTACGGTTTAGGACAAGATGAGTGCAACTCGACGAGAGACCCAACGGAAACCCTAAGCCAACACTACTTGGCTATCGCAGCGACCGAAGACGAGCAAGAGGATGATGTTGACGACGGTAAGACCGATATCTTTGAGCGTAGTGGGACAGATCTGAAGTTGACGGACTACGCTCACGAGCTGGCTTTCCTTCCCGACCTCACTGAAGTTGAGCCTACAGAACTTGACTATGGCGCTCCAAACGTCAAGTCGAGTAGTCATACGCCAGCACAGTCGGCTAGGTTGGTGGCAGAGCTGCAATAGCACGAAGGAATAATGATTTCAACTGGTAATGCCCTGCCGCCTCCAGCGTACGGAGCGTTGTGCGACATCGACGTTCAAGAACACGCACCTATTAAGCAGAGAGCTCGGCGGATACCTCTCCGCCACTTGAGCAAACTGTACGAGTTGTTGAAGGGGCTGCTTCCAGCTGGGTTGATATCATTCTCGGGCAGCCCTTGGGCTTCGCCAGTGGTGATAGTGCTTCGAGCTGGGTTGATATCATTCTCGGGCAGCCCTTGGGCTTCGCCAGTGGTGATAAGCTTCGGGCTGGGTTGATATCATTCTCGGGCAGCCCTTGGGCTTCGCCAGTGGTGATAGTGCTCAAGAAAAATGGTGTGGATATTCGGCTATGCATTGACTATAAACTGGTTAATGCGATTACGACGCCGATGGAATACGCTATGCCACTAGTCGATGACCTACTTACCGAATTGGAGAGTTACTTGTGGTTTTGCTCGCTTGATGCTGCGAGTGGATTCTGGGCAGTCTTGATGACACGCCGAGCTCGGCAGATCTCAGCGTTCGTCTGTGCACTTGGACACTTTGAATGGTTACGAATGCCGTTTGGATTGAAGAATGCGCCTATGATTTACCAGCGACTGATTGACAACGCTCTATGGGGATACGTTCAACCAAAGGGAGGATGGCAGTTGTTTGCCGAACGGATGACTATTGCTGAAGCCGAGTCGGGAACTCGGCGAGTCCAGCTTGGCGGATATCATCCCGCTGAGAAAGAAGTAATCGCGCTGTTACAATTGCTGAAAGTGTGCTACACTCTCTTGGCGGGAAAGACGCTACACGTCTACACCCGTTTCTCCACGCTGGAGTGGGTGTTTAAGTCAAAGTCGTTGTACGGCCGCGCAGTCAGTTTCGCAGTTATGTTGTCGCCCTACGATTTGAAGGTGAAGCGGGTACGTGAACGAGATGTAGACTTCGCCCAGTTGCTCCAGGCGTCGATAACCCCGTTTATCGGACTCGACGATTCCTTGAAGCACCTTGCGCCTCCCTCCAAGAACTCGGCGACAGTTCGAATGGGCCCAGAGCTGCTATACGCCCGAATACCAGCTGACTTTGCAGGATGCGTGCTGTCATTTGATGGCTCAGCGAAGACGGCTAAATACGGCGGGTATGGCAGTTGTTCGTGGATACTGTGGCGCCTTCCGAATTGGGACATTGAGATTGCTGCGAGTGCGTACCTGTCGTCCACCACAGTCAACATCGCCGAGTACACCGGCATGAACAATGGAGTCTTGGCGGCGATTGACCGAGGGATAACCGATCTGATTATCGTGGGTGACTCCCGGCTTGCAATCCAGCAATCCATGGGGGTGATAGCATGCAAGAAGGAAACGTTGCAAGTGGAGCTAGCTCGACACAAGGATCTCACGAAGCAACTCAACTCGGTCCGGTATCGACACATAGCGCGACACTATAACGCAGCGGCTGATTCTCTCGCTACGAAAGCACTCGAAGCTAAAGCTGGACAAGTAATTCTCGGGACGGATAGGAAAGCAGAACTGAGAATGATTAACCGAGTAGCCGAAGAACTGTACGCCATAGACAACCCAGCGGAAACCCCGGTTGTCACGGCAGTCACTCGTAGCCGAGTACGCCGAGTTCACTTTGAAGACGAGCTGGATGAAGACTTGGCTAGAGCAAGAAGAGGAAGTCAGGATCACGAAGCTGTATCAACAAATCCTGGAGAATCCGCGTTTGAAATCAGTGGAGGTAAATTCGAACAAGTCAGCAGGGCGTCGACTCGGCGGACTAACCACACGACCCCGAATGTCGAAACAGGGTCGCAGATGGAGTCAGCCCAGACAGCTCAGAATACCAACGACATTGATTCAGTTACAGTACATACTGAGCGGAGACGACGAATCGCGAAGGCACAAAGATGAAGAACTCAGGTGGGCCGATCTGAAGGCGTAACTGAGAGGTGAATTTGAGGACCTCACACACCGTCGAGCTCAGAATGCCGGCAAAGTCGCAGAAGTCTTTGTACTCAGCGAAGACGGCCTGTTATACCGCCGAGATGAAACTCGCCGACAGGGCGAACTCGGCGAACCGAACCTCTCATTGAGATTGGTGATTCCGTCAACTATGGTCGACGAGATACTTCGTAACTGTCACAACTCGATCGAAGGGGGACATCAAGGCATCGTCAGAACTTACCACCGAGTCAAAGCCGACTACTACTGGATTGGTCTTTACGCTGACGTGGTGAAACATGTTAGGGCCTGCGAGTACTGCAATACCAGTAAGAGTAAGCCGCAGTTAAGAGGTTACTCGCCGGGAAATGTGGTGTCAGACCATCCATTTCAAGTCGTGTCAATGGATTTCGTGATTCCCCTACCTCGAACTCAGCGGGGCAATACTGCACTGCTGCTGTTCCAGGACCACTTCACGGGGTTCGTTATCGCTAAGGCTATGAATGACACCGGGGCACTTGAAGTGGCCAAGGTGTTTGAAGAATGCGTCTTCAGGCAGTTCGGGGCTCCGTCTCTGATACGGCACGACCGAGATCCAAGGTTTATGAGTGAAGTATTCCAAAAGTTCTCCGAGATGATGCAGTCGAGATCAAGAGCTACGCTGAGTTACCGACCACAAGCCAACGGTCAACAAGAGAGGTCAGTCAAGACAATGGTTCAGACTATACGGGTCTACGTGGAAGACCCAGTTCAAGCCGATTGCGATGACATCGCCGAGAAGATGGTACACGCTATCAACAACTCAAGAGACTCGACTCGGCGAGAAACCCCTTTCTATCTGGTACATGGTTGGGACGCCAAGTCTACACTCAAGGCTATGACGAGCTCAATACGACGTGGACAGGGACGCTCAGCCAACTCAGCGGACGCAGTCGAGTGGCGCCGAGAAGCGAACAGACAACGAGAAGTTGCCCTTCGATTAGCAGCTGAGTTCCAAGTGCGAGAGAAGGCACGACGAGCTCGAGAGCACAACGAAGCACTGAGCAAGAAGGAGAAAAGATCCATTCCCAACACAGCAGATGACGAAGATGGAATTGCAGAACCAGGCGATGAATCCACCGAATCCTTGTCAAAGAGGGAGACCAAGTCTGGTTGTTTATGGAGCGAGTCAAGTCGGGCCTGACCAAGAAGTTAGCCCATCGATGGCATGGACCATTCAGGGTGAAGAAGAAGGTGGAAGAATTCGCCTATGAATTGGAGTTACCCGACAAGAGTGGATATAGGTTCTACCCAGTGGTCCATGTATCACGTCAGAAGGCAGTCACCGAACTCGGCGGAAGACCAAAGACGAGGCTAATCGCCGACCTCGAAGAGACTCAGCGATTTGACTTTGAATTACTGCCTGAAGATAGCTGGGAGCCATACACAAGTATGAACCAGTATGAAGTCGAAGCAATCCTCGACGACGAGCTACCATTATCCACGAGTACGTCCCGGTCACAACGGAAGTTTAAGGTTAAGTGGGTCGGCTACGATGAGCCTACTTGGGAACCACTGTCGAATTTGTCATGTGGAGGTCTCCTGTTTGACTATCTACGACAGAAGAAGCGTGCAAACCGTCTGCAAATGGTGCAAGTTGCAGATGAGGATTAACAGTTATTGCACCAAATGTTACACCAACTCAGCGGACGACACAGGCCGAGTTGAGATGGAATGCTACTGTGTCGAAATTACATATACTTAATAATTACGAAATGAAGTCCTGAACGATACCTACGGGACGCCCAGTCAAAAGAAGAAAATTAAAAAGTTGGCGATCCGGACTCCAAGTGAGTTGAACCCGACGGAGACAACTGGGAAGAGCTCAGCGGACTCGACGATTGGAGGCGTAGCGTCGTAGCAGACGTCGCCCCTTGGGAAACTGCGGAAGGAGATGCAACATCCGCAGCCGTGGCAAGAAGTATCATCGCCGAGCTAGCCAAAGAGACTGACGCCGACCCAGGTGGAAGAAGAACCGGTGCCTCAGAACCCGACTCGGCTGAAGTGGGTTGAGGCGGATCCGTTCCACTTGGGAGTGGAGTGCCGAACAGAGACATACTCGGAGACGCGCCTCGGAGATTGGGAGAACCCAACCCGTCGTCCGCTGAGTCGTCATCAGACGCACTCTCGTCATCCGAGCCGAGCTCACCGATTGAAGACCCAGCGAAGATGTGGATACCGTGACGGTTCAGCCGAGGTGGAGCACCCTGAGCGTATGCAGGAGGCGCTTGTTCGGCAAGATCGAAGTCTTCTTCAATCGCGTCGTCAACAACCTGAGGATCCATACCGCGCGGAGCGAAAACCAAGAAGTCCACGTTCCGAGCGCGGAAGCATGTGTTATACTGGTGAACCGCCGGGTCAGTTAGCCACCAAGCTCGCCAGGGCTCGGCTAGATCCACATCGTGAGCACATTGAACCCAGTCTCTCCCGGATGGAACCCACGAAAGGTTAACGGGAGAGTTATGGGGGACGGACGGATCGAAATAAACCTCAGCGTCCACAAGAGGAGCAGGTCCATCGCCGAGCTTCTGAGTGACCGCCAAGTAAAACTGGTCGTAGACAGCGACAACCAAGGATCGTAGGGTATCACTACGGCGTTTGCGCTCGCGCTTGTACACCAGCCGCAGCTCATACACCTCAGCAATCTGAGCGGGCGTGGCAGCCGGGTTGACGTCAGGATGGAGACCCATCAACACACTTGACTCGACGATCCAATGACGACGCTCATAGAGAGCAACAAAATAACGGGTCATTTGGCCATCTGTCTTGATGGGCCTCCCCGCCGAGTCCAAAGGACTGTCGCCACGAAGCTTCACCCACATATCTCCAAGAACTTGCATCAAAGTTCGAGGTGGGGTCTGAGAAGCCAAGCACCGCCGAGCTTCCTCCAGTACCGACGGAGAAAAGAAGAAAGGAAGCTCAGGGAGCATCCGCCGAAGACGCTGACAAGGATGGCTCGGATCAAAAAACAGCCATGAAAGCTCGTATGCCGTCAAGAGAACACGGCGTAGGTGGAACACGACTCTTGCCGCCTATGAGCTCCAGCTGCACCCCTCCGCTCAGTGTATCCAATAACGCATTCCAACAACGGGCTGAGCTGCAATGCATAAATGGTACCTCGCGGAGTTGAGCCATGTGAAGAGTCAAGCGACAATCCTTGGAAACTGCTTGCGAGGCCCGGGTCCGTAACGTCGCCAGCGGGAGTGTAAGAGCGCTGGGCAGAGTGACCGAAGCCGGACGTGATGCAGTCGAACTCGGCTGAGAGGGAACCGACGCTACCGGGAGCACACTTGGCGAAGGAGCAGCCGAAAGTGATTGGGCAGGAGCCGGATCAGGACTTGACGCAGGCTGCTGATGCTTGTGGTGCCGGTGCTTCTTGTGATGCTTCTTGTGCTTCTTGTGCTTCTTGGACCGCTTCGACCGGTGACGGTAGGACTCGACGAGGCACGACGCTTGCGACGCTGCTGCTTCCCCGAAGCCGACGCAGAGGTAAAAGTCGTCCCGTCACCAGAATCCATCGATGAATGTCGCGAGGAGTGGCGCTTACTCGGTGGCAAGGACTCATCACTCATCTCATCGTCAGAGCGGAAGATTGCCGCATGAAGGCTTCTCGCTTTGGCAGAACGACGAGCATCTTCGGCCGCCGAGTCAGAACCTGAAGGACTACCCGCCGAGCTCTCGGATAAAGAAATGGGATCCAAGAGCAACCCAGCGGCAGGATTCGTCGAGCCGGCGGACGGTGCAGAACCGTCGCCAGGTCCTAAAACCTCGTCGTCAGACGCGTCAAGGTCCTCAAGCAGCTGAGCAGTCACAGTACGGGCAGTCGCAGCAGATCTCCGGATGGGGCGCCCAGACGGGGACGTCAACACCGCCGAGCTCGCAGGAAGAGACGATCTGAGGACACTCACGGCCGGAGTCACTAGGTCAGTCGGCGTAGTGGATACGCTCAGACCCCGAGAGGGAGAGACGTGAGAGGATCGGTCAGATGACGACTGGGAGGGCCCAACCACCGTTGATACGACGCTGAGCGGTGCACTTGACTGGGGCAACCCAGCGGAGATGGGCAAAGTCGAGCCTGGTGCACAAACGCTTGTAGCCGGGACAGGCAGCGAAGCCACGACATCGGAAGAAGATACCGGCGGCGGGTGAGTAGCCGCGACTGACGACGTCGACAGAGGACCGGAAGACGAAGAACCCACCGAAGTCGTCGAATCAATCGCAGGAACGGTGTCGGCGGGCGGTTCAGGCAACTCAAACTCGAATTCAGCTTCGCTCGAAGCGTCATCGTCGTCTTCAGAGCGATCAGAGACAGCGGGCTGTGTAGCAGAACTCAACTGAAGGTGGCGAACCTTCTTCCGCTGAGTCCGACGACGGGATTTTCCAGAGCGGGGCCTTCCTCCATCGGACACAGTAGCTTGAGGAGAACTTGAGCGCAAAAGGGCACTGATAGCCTCGTGTCCATCCTCCCCGGGAAGTGGACAGGCGTACGGCTGAGGCGGATGCGGCGCCGGTGGACGATGACGAGGACCTGCAGCAGTTGGAGACTTGGGGTTGGCATAACGTCGAAGCCGCTGAGTCGAAGTCAGGTTCGCCAAAGGAGTACGGTGAAGCTGGGCGAGGGTCGGCTCGGGTTGGCTCGTAGCCGCCGCTGAGCTGACAGGAGCCGCAGCCGAGTCTGCCCATGAAGTCGCAGAAGAAGTCTGACTAGCTGGAGGAGCCACACTAGGACCAACAGCGGAACTAGCCACTGGAGCATCTCGGCGAGGATGGACAATCAACTCCAACCGCCGAGTTTCACCAGCCGGAATGTGAAGAACCTCAGGGAAGCGAGACTCCAAGACACGACACAGCCGGGCGTTAAGAAGAAGGTCGGACGGATCAAGTCCAGCAACCTGCAAACCACCGCCAGCAGCAGTCATGTGAGGGTCGTGCATCGGAATAATACCATTCCGACGGATGAGCCGCTTCTGCCGAAAGATCACAGCCCGCTGCTCAGCGATCACCGACTGAGCGTGCCGCAAGGGTTGAGTGCCGGTGGATCTGTACAACCGCACCGATTCCTGCAGCTGCTCGAAATGCTTGGAAGCGATGCCCTGAAGAGTGACGAACGCCGCATCCCTCTCGGAAATGGACCGGAGAAGGACTGCGATCTCGGCGTCTCGACCCAAGACTTGCTGATGATGGAGCTGGGCCTGACTCAACGCAGTGTCAACCCTGCTCTGCTCAGCTGCGATAGCCCGATCAAGTTTTGCTTCACTCAGAGCTACAGCCTTTCGCAGTGAAGCAAGGAGATTAGCAGACTGCGTGGCAGCAGCCTCCAATCGGGACACCTGTTGTCGCGCCGATGAGAGCTGAGTGGACAAGTCGACGTTGCTGAGAGCAAGAGAGTCCAGTCGCCGAGTCAGTGCGCGGTTCTCTTCCTGAACAGCTTGATTGTCGGCTCGGAGATCGCCAATGATCTGGGGATAATCAAGAGCGACGTAGTTGTCTTTCAAGATATCCAACAGCTCCCCCGCGGAAGAAGCATGCAAGATCGCTCGCCGCTGCGCAAGATCGGAAGGCTCCACGGAACGAGTGAATCCGTAGGCCATGAGCCTCGCCAAGAAGGTCAATTCTTCTCGGCGCTCGTACCCCTGCTCGTTAACCCTGGCCATGAGGGAGTCAAGACTCACTGGAGCAGCCGAGCTTGACTGACTGGTGGCGCCCGAAGTGGTGTCGCCCGGCAAGCTCGGTGGACCAGGAGGGCGCACGCGAGAAGACTCCGCCGACTCTGCGTCAGACTCATGGGAAGTTGTCAGGTCGACCAACCCAGCTTCGGGCCGGTCGCTGACCCCACGAGTGCCGACGGGTCGAGGAATCGACTCAGCTGGCGCGTCTTCACCTCGACGAGGAGTTGGAGGAGAATAATGGCGCCGCGAGTTGTGCTGGAGTAGCATGCTAAGAGTAAGGAGCTGCCGAGTGGGTGACAGCGGAAGCAACGAACGTACCGAAGAAGGTGGTGGAGAGCCGCGAGACGTCATCAGCCGAGTACGGACCAACGGTGGCAGAACCAAATGAAGGATTAAGACACTCACCAGCTCGGCTCGTATCGTAACCGGGGCAGTTGTGGTGTAGGGATTTTCAGATTCGACCATACGCCAACCTACTTTAGATCAAGAATCGGCTCGGTCTGATAACCCAGAGCTTAGGAACAAAGGACCACGGTAAGTACTCGGCGATCTGTCCGGATATGCTATCCGGATAGCCGCTAAGTTCAACGGTCGCCTGAACCCAGCTGAAGGGTCGGTAGAGATCCGAAACGACTACATTTCACTAGATATTTGTATAAAAGGCATAGGATTAAATAGGGGGAGCCGAAAGGGCTCCCAGAAGATTACAGAGCAGAATTTTCCTAGTCCAAGACACGTGTACACTTTTCCGGTAAGTCCCTGCATAGGGCTGGATTATGCCTGCCGTCAATACTCGAGAGGCATAGCTTGTAGGGTATTGACTGGTAGCGCCAAGAGATTAGGTCGATCCGGGTAGGACAAAGTCTCGCCACGCGCGAAAGAAAGTCCCGCATACTCAGCGGGCCGGTACGTCGGATAGCCCGGGTGCCGTAACACTTCTAGCTGAGCAGCCTCTGCGCTCGGTGACCTGTAAAAGCGCTCGCGCGCCGTCGTCCATCCTTTGGTGGAGGGCACAGGGTTGTGAACGAGCTCAGCCGAACCAAACTCGGCGGAGCCTCGGAAGTGATCTGACTTGGTTAGTCGGAACCGAGTGGAAGCGAGCCACTCGTCTGTCCCGGAAGGGCCGAACCGCGAGGGGACCACCCTCTGCGCAGGCCATACAACCGCCGACCTAACTGGGCGATTCGCTGTGGTTTGTGTAAGGAATCCACATCTGACGGTATTTGTGTGTTCTACTACACCACATTCGCTCCTGTGTCGAGGAGGATCCTCGTTCGCTGGTCGTTCACAGCGCCTTGCACCAGAGCTCTCATTCTGGTCCGTCAGTCGAATTTCTTGGCCGACCACCACCCTTGTCTCTCGCCAGGGTTCAACTTCATCATCTTGGAGTGACTCTTGGGCTCGTCTCGTGCTGCACTCGAAACCAAGCCGAACGAACCCTCGCTGGTGCCCTCATCAGCATCTGCACACTCCACTCTCTCTCCAACACCTCCAGCGAGGATTCTACTCCTCTCCTTTTCATTTTCCGTCGTGTTCACACTTGTTACGTAATTATCAGGCCATTCACTCTGCCCCATGACAGCAAAGATACACTCTGCTTCCATTGAAGGTTCGGATAACTGTGGCAGCCCGATAGGGACCAACCCAGTTGTAGTTGGCGGGCTGCCTAGTTTTAATGACGTTCTTGAACGACGACGGCCTTGAGCTCTGGCGGGAGTTCCTCCTTCGTGCCTTTAGTGCGCACAAATTTGGCAAGGTCTTGGAAGTTGCGGAAAAGTTCGCATTGTTCAGCATCGTGGAGTTGTTTGCAGAACTTGCATCGCTAGTTACAGTAGTGGGCGGAGTGACTCATGCCACCGCACACTGCGCACGGTCCGTACTGTGGGCGTCGGTTGTCGCGGTTGAAGTCACGTCGACCGCGTTGATCCTGATTGAACCCACGGTCACCACCTCGGCGATCTTGATTGAAGCCATTCTCGCGATCAGGCGTGTTTCCACGCGGTTGACGGTTGTCTGAACGCGCGTAGGTGCCTTCCACGGCGCTCATTTTCGTTAGCAGCGGCGAGATATCGGTCATTTTCATCCAATGAGAAATCACCCTCCGTATTATCGGGCTGAAAGTCGTTGTACTCGTCTTGGACATCGTTGTAAGCGTTCGGATCTTCGTTTGAATACTCGGTGCCTCCCTGAGCAGCTTCACGACCTTCTAATTCAGCTAGTAGGTCATCCACCGTGGCTTCAATGAGCGTCACTCTTGGTTTGTTGCGGTTGTCATCGCGGCGACGGTCATCGCGCCGATTGTTGCGGGCGTACCCATCGTCGCGTCGCGCGTCACGGCTCTTGGAGTATCGGTACTCACTGTCACGCTTGGCCATTCTCTCCTTGCCCTTGAGAACATCTTCGATGATCTCTTCGAGCTCGTGAATGTCGGCGACTCGAGCGTGGTAGAGACTCTCCGCTAGTTTGTCATCATCGCATGTTGCCAGGAACTGCTGTACGTGTTCTTTCGCGTCGCGACCACTCTTCTCGAAGTGTAGACGGGCGGTCCGAGCGTAGCCATTCAGCCTGTTTATGTAGTCGCACAGATGTTTGTTACGTTCCCGCTTTGCAGATTAGTAACGTGACAGTGCCGTCTGCGTGAACTGCGAGCAGTAGTAGCGGATGAACGCGTCGCTCAACAGCTTCCACTTGCGCTTCGTCTTTGTGGTGAAGTGCTTTCTCAGAAATAAGAGAATGGGCCTGACGCGGGGTCACTATCCCGAATCAGTGACAATTTCAAGTGATTAGAGAGGATTTGGGTTGTTTGGCACGGGTGCAAGTTGCCTGTGGTGGATTAGCCATGACGAGCGGCACCCCGTATGGAATGACGATGGATCTGGTATGAGCGATGTACGAGAAGGCAAGATCCACCAAGACCTATCTCGGATTCACCCTTATCTGGATTCGCTTAGGTGGATATGGGATATACTATATAAGAGTGGATCGAGTGTGGATCCTATGAAGGAAGGATGGTAGGTGCCCTCTGAAGGTGGATCTAGTAGCCACGGCTAACAAGAAGTCAAGATCCACCGCGAGGTGTCCCGGGTCCCATACTTCCGAGTTCAGATCCCAGGAGGTGAGGATCCCGCATAGAGGGACCTGGATCCAGGATACAGGGATGATGGATACAGTGGATCTCGAACTTTCGTGGGACAATGGAGATCACAGACGGTTGCGAGATGATGTTGGATGATTGGAGAGCTCAGATCCATGACGAGTGTACACTTACAGTGAGGTGGATCAAAGTGACCTGGATCCGGATGAGTGTACCCATAACAGGGTGATTATAATGATTACGCCATGGATCCGGTGGATTTGAGGATAATACAGCTGGGATGATGGGGCAAGGAGGGAAAGGACATGCAGCCGAACCTGGTAAGGGATTTAACAGGTAAAAGAGACATAGTAAGTAGAAATCCAGGCAGGTATAGGCTTAAATATCAATACAGACTTCTATTTGCACGATAACACGCAAGTGCCTTCCTGCCCTCAAGAACCGGAACTACATTGGTCGTACGAGCTCGGAGAAGGTTGGGAATTGCGAACCTAGTGTTGGTAGTGATAACTGGATAATACATTGGCCAGATCCTACAATCTAGTGAGCTTTTCCTTTACACGTGCAAAGCCGACAGGTTGACCGAATTTACTACTTGGTCGGTTACACCCTAGAAGATCTCAACCCTCAAGATCCCGTCACAGGAGGCGGCAAGTACGACGTAAAGGAAACGCAAAGGCAAGGGACACACCCGCAAGGCAACCTTACGGCCAGATCAACGATCTAGGTCCTGGATCCATAAGCTCGAATATTCGCTTAGGATACGGAACCATCCACGGACGCAGAGTGAAGATTTTCCACTGCTGCTCCACCCCATCCCCACGTCTCGCCAAGACACTCAAGCTTCACCACTTGAACTCTTCGGAAGTTACCGAGAGAGCAGATCCCGCCCTACCGACGGGTACACAAGGTGAGGAAAGTTCAGCAGAACACGGATCATCGGGGGACCCCCTCCGTTAGTCGGTGTCTGGGCGCAGTTGGTAAGTTGGATCTGGCAATCTCGCAGATTTTGCTGATCCCGCTACACCACAATGGTGCGCGTGCCCGGATCTTTTGGTGACTCGGGATTTCACCGTGAGTCCCAAGAAGATGCTCAAGTGAAGATTGAGCCAGGGGAAGAGGCGTCGTCGGAGGTCGGATCGACGAAGACGCTGCTGAATGAAACAAGATCCGCGGATCGATGGAGTTTTGGGAGGAACTCTGTCGACGGAAGAGAGGTGGATCCGGATCTAGAAGAAAAACCTCTCTATCCTCCCCAGGTCCTCTCGGGGACCCCTGCGGATTCTGACGCAAGTCAAGATCCGCTAACAAAACAAGGGAAAGTGAAGGCGAAACGGTATGCATTTGCAGATTCACCGGTTAAGCCAACACCGTACCTAAACCCAAGCCCGCTAGTCGAAGAAACGAGAAAGAAGACGAAAACGAGTAAGACTACGCGGAAGAAGATGCAAGCTCCAGAGTCGGAAGAAGACCAAGCTGGATCCAGGTCAAGCTGGTCCGACAAGGATCTCGAGTTTGTGTATCGCCACCAAGCTTTACGCGACTTCCTGCATCAAGATCCTGTCATGCAGATCCTGAATCCACGACAGACCGAAGATCCAAGGGAGCCGGTGAGAGCACCAACGAAAACGGCGAACAAGTTGGTGGCAGTCAAAGATCTATTACGTTTGCTTACGGAGTCAGGCATCGTAGCTGGTGTGTTCGACGCAGAGGATATCTTGGAGCTAGACCTGGATCTCATAGTATCCGCGACGCGGGACCTCTTTACCAGAGTTAAGTCCATCACCGGAGAAAGGTCGCGCACTATGGGTCCGGTGTCGTCGCCGAGGATCAGCCAAGCTGCGTCCTCGAACTACGAATCCGCCGCTGAGGATGAGTCAGACACGTCGTCCGAACCACGACGCATGACTTTAGGACCCTCCGGGGCATCCATGCTGGAAGCGCGGGCGAGGATCCGAGGACAGGAAGTCCCTGTGAACGTGAAGGCTCGGGATCCAGTACGCCCTACGCGTGATCTGACACAATCTAGCCACGATCGAGCCAGATCCGGCAAGAAACCAGTGGGGTTATCGTCAGATCGTGCTCAAGGTAATCGCCTCACGGATCCTGTCTCGCCAGTGGACCAGCCGGCCACAAGCTCTCCCGACACCTCCTCAGGCACCCTGCAGCGACACTTCGAAGCTGCGATGAGTTGTTTCCTGGCCGAACAGGGTATGAGAGCGCCCGTGCCACAAGCGCAAGTGCTTCACGAACATGGAGCACGAGACGTGGAGATGGGGTCAGTGGAGGGAAACAACTCCCATGATGAGTTCGACCCAGATGATCTGGATGGCCCATCCCCTTCATCAGCGGTGGTAGCAACAGCCGCAGCCGGGGCGGGTGGATCGTCCATGATCCAGATGGTACGGATCTCAGCCATATCGGATCTGAAGGAGTTCACGGGCAAGGATCAAGATGAGGACCGAGCGAGAACATGGATCAGCAAAGTCAAGTCGGCCCTCATGAGAGATCAAGCGTCGGATGCTGAGAAGTGTTTGACCTTTGCGGATCTGTTAGCGGGGCCAGCCAGGAACTGGTATCGGCAGCTGGGCAGATCCACCAGGAACAAGTGGCCAGATTTGCTGCGCAGTTTCCAGACCCAGTACTGTGGATTGGGAGTGTCGGTGGCACGACAATACTACCATGCTCGCCGCAGATCGGATGAATCCCCGCTAGAATACCTACATCGACTAAATGTGGCCGGTCTACGAGCCAAGTTGAAGATCAAGGATGGGGATCCAAGGTACTGCGGGAACACGTGGATCATTTCATCGAGACGTTGGGAGACGTGGATCTGGCCGACAGGCTGACCCTGTTACGACTTCCCGACGCAGACGAGCTTGAGGAAGTGCTGCGGGCTGTGGATCGCGCGAAACACCGCCAGAAGAAGGCGGCGGTCGGATCCGGCAAGTATCGCCAAAAGGCTCCGACGCCTACGGCCCCAGCTCGACGTGTCCACCAAGTCACGGCGCCCGACTCAGGAACTGAATCAGGATCCGACGGTTCGGACTCCGACCCGGAAGATTACCGTCGAGTCTGTCTCACTGCGTCCAACGATCGAACGGCGAAGACCGGAGACAACTCTCGACCGGGGGATACCGTACCCGGGGACCGTGGGATGTACAGATCCCGAGATCTCATGGACGGGACAGCACAAGTCAGGTGTTTGCAGTGCGGATCCCGGAAGCACACAGAATCGGGATGCTGGAAACATCTGGTCTGTGAGAAGTGTGGCAAGAAAGGTCATCCCGGAGATCATTGCTTCTACGTGTGTCGCGGTTGTGGTGAGATTCACGACGTCGGCAAGTGTCCGATGGAAGAATTCTACAACCAGATCCGCCAGTGGTTTGATCCAGCCAAGCACCGAGGGATGTTGCCAGAAGTGGCCGAGAAGATGTTAAACTAGGACGCTCGCCGGGTTTGAATCCGGTACGAGCCGAGCGTTCTAGGTACTGCATTTATGCATTTGTGAACAAGACATCGCTAGATCCAGGTAGCAGGACCCTAGATCCAGTCGATAATACACGTGATCTACATGAAGTGTCAGTTGCCAAGGTCTCTAGTTTGCGCCAAGTGGACGAGTTTTCCAGATTCAAAGTCTCTTCAACCCTGGATCTACAAAGAGGAGAGGCACGTGGTTACTGGGAGAAACGCTAACATGGTCGATGGTTTGAGCCTACCAAGGGTGAGGTCACTGCAGATCCACCTAAGGTCTGTCAGGTCACTGGATCCCGTGGATCTGAGGATGTTGGATCCATGGATCTGCTAACAGGGGAGTCCCGTGGATACTGGAAGTACCATGCCCCAGGAAAGTGGTTCAGACAAGCCAAGGTAGGGGGCAAGATCAACAATGAAAAAGCAATCCTACTCCTAGATAGTGGTGGCGAGGTGTCTATACTGGATACCGCCTTTGCTCGTAAGGTTGGGTGCCAAGTGGATGGGAGTCGGATCCAAGATTGTGTTGGGATTGGTGAAGGCGTGTACCGCACGAATGGGAGAACGCGGATCAAGATCACGCTGGCAGGTTGTTTGGTGTATTGGTTTGACATTTGGGTTGGAGATCTCGCTGGTCAAGACGCCATCCTCGGGATGGATTTCATGGTGCCAGCCGGGGTGAGGTTGGATCTGGCGGATGGGACACTTTGTTTCCCTGACGAGATGCGGATCCAGCTCAGCGGACGGCGGCCGTTGTATGGGGCGAAGATGAGGATCATAAGGGCGGATAAGACGACCTGGATCGAGCCCGGAGAAACCTGGGAACTGCCAGATCGGTTAAAGTGGGTGGAACATGAGAAACTGTGGGTCACTCGGGGCGAGAAATGGGTGCCTACCGGAATCCAGGGACCAGGTCGATCACAATACCTCCAGGTCACGAACGCCAGCGACAAGAGACTATTACTGGACCATTATGAGGAGATCGGGCGATGGTTGGCGGAGGACGGTATCCCTAGGCGACCTATGTGTCAGTGGGATCCCGCCGCTACAAAGAATGGCAGAATCTGGCGTACGAGGCGACTACCGAGATCGAATCTCTCGGAGAGGTGGGGCTCCCGGCGGGGCCAACTGGCCCCTTGGTGGATCGGCCTTCATATCCAACCCCGCGAAAGATCCTGCAGAGGGATCGTCAGATTGAGGTCCAAGCGATAGAGGCTGGATCCAAGACCGGGGATGATCCCCGGAGGCGGTCCGTAGATAACCCAGCGTCGATGGATGGGGGATCGCAGAGGACTGAAGCCGGGTCGCCAGATCCTGCTAACCCACAAGTGGATCCTAGCTTTTCATGGGACAAAACACCTGGATCCTTGTCGAGAGTGGCAACACTAGCCAACCAGGAACCGTCGTGTGTAAACTCACCAGGGGATCAAGTCGATCCAACAGGTAGCTTCCCCGGTACCAGGGTACCCGATCTCACGAAAACTGAAGGAATGACGGGTGTAGGAGAGTCGCGGTGCTTGGATCCAAGGGTGGATCCGACGAAGACGGAAGATGAACAAGTCTGTTACCATGAAGGTGGGGGTCTACACGCCGAGGGTCTCGGAGAAGGCATGGCGGTGATCCCGGAGGTACCACTGACCACAGAGGAGGTCACGATTGACGACATCCAAGTGGATCCAGGGGCGAACGAACCCGCGGAAGTGGATCGGTTACGTCAGAGGATCTGGGAAAGCTGACATCTGCTGATTGGTAAAGGTAATGCATTACCGCCCGCTGCCCGCGGAGTCAAATGTGACATCGATGTCGGTGACGCGAAGTCGATCGCTCAAAGGGTGCGGAAGGTGGCGCCTCAGTTCCGAGAAAAACTATCGGATCTGATTAAGGGCCTGCTGCAAGCCAAGATCATCAGTTTCTCAACGTCCCCGTGGGCATCTCCGGTGGTAATCATCGTCAAGAAGAACGGTGTGGATATACGTCTGTGCATTGATTACCGACTAGTAAACGGCCTGACCCGATTGATGGTGTATCCGATGCCTCTAGTCAATGAGCTATTGGAGGATTTGGATAAAGTACTCTGGTACAGTTCTCTAGATATGGCAAGTGGGTTTTGGGTGGTGACTATGCCGGATCGAGCTCGCGCAATATCCGCATTCATCACACCGTTTGGACTGTTCGAATGGAACCGGATGCCGTTTGGATTGAAGAATGCACCCCAGATCTATCAACGCCTGACCGATAATGCCCTCTACGGATTTACCCGAATACCGGAGCTCGAAAGGGGTGGATCCGGGGAAGGTCATACGGAAGTGGATCCATTCGAAGCGGGGGAGCCAGGGGATCCTGGGACCCCGTCTGTGTTAGGACGCAGATCCTATATCGACGACATTCTAATCCCGGCAGAATCGTGGGATCAGTTGTGTAACAGAGTGACATCCCTACTGGAGGCGTGTACTAAGTGGAATCTCTCTATCAGTGTGGTAAAGAGCTATTGGGGGATGCGCAAGGTGGATTACTTAGGCCATCGAGTTTCCAAGGAGGGATTGGAGGCGAATCCTAAGGACCTGTCTTCATTAGCCGATTTGTCCTTCCCACAGTCGTTACGAGCGATGCAATCCTTCTTGGGCAGTTTGAACTACTACAGTCGGTTCATCGAGGATTACGCACTGTTCGCTGCAGTACTATATGAATTGAGAGAGGTAGATTTTGCTGCGATGACCACTCCAGCTGTCCGGATCAAAATCCAACAAGCTCTAGCTCTGGAGATGTCGGATCCACGAAGGGATCCAAGTGGTACGACGTCAGAAGAGGACCTAAAACAGGAGCTGGATCCACCCCGGGACCAACGGAGAGAGGATCCAGTCTGGATAGAGACGACGGATCGGAACATGGAAAAGGCAGAATCTCGGTGGATCCGAGCCCAACACGCATTCGTGGAACTGAGGAACAGGATCGCGACCACACCTATCCTCCGTCATTTCGATCCGGAACGTCAACCTACGGTGATAGTTTATGCCAGTGACTGGGCAATCTCAGCAGCTCTGGTACAAGAACATGAGGGGATCTGTCATCCAGTCACCTTCGTCAGCCGGACACTGAAGCCGAATGAACTGAACTACGGAGCGGTGGAGAAAGAGATACTCGCGCTCCTGCGCGTGTTGGATCTGAATTACAACCTGCTTGTGGGAAGATCCATCCGGATCCTGACTCGACACTCTACGCTGGCCTGGCTGTTCAAGTCGGCCGGGTTACAAGGACGTTTGGGACAGTGGGCAGCTTTACTCTCGCCTTGGACACTGGAGATTGTGAAATGTTCGAAAGGGGAAGACGAGATCCTGGGAGTCTTGGCCGCGAGCATCACTCCTCGAGCTAAGATGGACGAGGCGCTGACTAGGATCGCCCCTAAGAAAGAGCCCAAACGCCGGATCCAGATCCCGATCCCGACGGTACAGGTGGATGAGGATCTATACGTCCTGAGTTTCGATGGATCCGCTCGTGTACGACGCGGAGGAGGAGCATACAGTGCAATACTGTGGAGACTGCCCGGATGGGAAGTTGTACGGGCCAGATCCACTTACGCGGAAGGCCTCACCGTCAATGAAGCGGAGTATAACGGACTCCTTCTGGGTTTGGATTTACTAAAGGGACAAGATCCAAAACGGCTGGTGATTTGTGGGGATTCAAATTTGGTAATCAGACAGGTGCGAGGTGAGATTGACTGCAAGGCCCCGGCCCTAACACTGTTACGGCAGAAAGTGATGATCCACCTGCGCGGTTGGATGAATCACGAGTTGGTGCATGTCAAGCGAGATTGGAATGCCAGTGCGGATAGCTTGGCCAGTGCCGCTTTACGGAATCAATGCGGCGTTGAAGTGGAGAGAGAGGCCGAGCATCAGGATCTCGTTACGTTGAACCGACTAGACGAAGTGGTGGTAGTTGGATCCGGGAAAAGGACAGTCCAGGTGATGGCCGTCACTAGGTCCAGAGGAAGGATTGGATCCAGCCCCCAGATCCTCGAGGAAACATTTGTGAAGAGAGTCCGCATTGAGCGGATCCTCAAAGCACAGAACGAGGAAGCGTGGATCCTAGAACTAAAGAAGTATCTGATGGGGGATGTACGAGACTTGAGTCGGGAGGATGCCAAATCCTACAGCATTATCGCTACGGATTACGCAGTGGATCTGAATGACTTGCTCTTCTATTGCCCCCTTACGAAGAGAGTCAACGAGGATCGGGATGGATTGATGAGACTGGTGATGCCGGAGACCTTACAACAGGATGTCCTACACCACTATCACGCTAGCTTGGAAGGCGGACATCAGGGTATTGGTCGGACCTACCAACGGATCCGGGAATGTTTCCACTGGAGGGGACTATTCAAGAGCGTACAACGATATGTCGGTGAATGTGTGGATTGTGAGACAGGCAAGGGCAGGCCCACAATCGAAGGGGAGTCACCTGGGAATATCCAAGCGACTTACCCTTTCCAAATCATAGCCATGGATCATATCCCCTCGTTGCCCAAGTCGTTCAAAGGAAACACAGAATTGTTGATTGGGTGGATCTGTTTACCGGATACGTGATAGCCAAAGCTAGTGCGTCTAGAACTGCGCAAACCATTGCTGAATCGTACGAGGAGTGTGTTTTCCGAAGATTTGGGGCTAGTGAGATGATTAGACATGACCGAGAGCCAGGTTTTATGTCTGATTTCTTTCGAGCTTTCAACCGGATCCTGGGGCAGAGACAGCGAGCAACCATGGCATATCGTCCCCAAGCTAACGGGTCGGCCGAGCGTATGGTGCAGACGATCACGAGGGCACTCAAGATGTATGTCCAGGATCTGGATCAGAGGGACTGGGATGAGTACGCAGAACGACTCCCCTTCGCGATGAATACCGCCCAAGACAGGATCCGGGGTGATACCCCATTTTACTTGGTACATGGGTGGGATCCCAAATCCACCCTAGAAGCGGCCATTCCAGTATGTAGCACCAAGAAGAGAAACCGAGATCCAAGGCGATGGCGATACCAAGTCCAGAAATACTACCAGCAAGCTAGATCCCAGGTGAACGAACGGCTGCGGAGTGCGATACAGGATCGAGCGGATCGACACAACCAAGATGCCCGTCCGCATCAAATCCAAGTGGGATCGCAGGTGTGGCTTTATTTGGACCGAGTGAAAGAAGGGTACGCCCGCAAATTGGCCCATCTATGGCATGGACCGTTCCGGGTGAGCGAGAAGATTGGAAAACATGCGGTAAAGCTGGAAACGGCAGGTACCGAATATCGCCTGTTCCCTGTAGTACACGTATCCAAGCTGAAGTTGGTCAAAGAATATCCGGATCGGCCGCAGATCCGTCTTTCGGTGGATGAATCCGACCGGGTGGATTTCGACGAAGTCCTCCTACCGGAAGATAGTTGGAATGTGGATCTCGAAGCTGACGAGTTCGAAGTCGAGAAGATCACCGATATGAGGTCAGGGAAGCGAACTAGATACGGACGGATTTACCGTGAATTTCTGGTGTATTGGCGAGGATATGACGAACCCAGTTGGGTAGACGAGGCAGATCTGAACTGTGGAGCATTACTCTATGATTTCTTGCGGGATCGTACGAATCGTAACCGATTCGGCGTGACGCAGTCTCATGAAGAAGAGTAGGAAGGGGATCCATGGATGTGGGTTGGTCATGTCGATGGGAGGATGAAGAAGGACCCACAGGAAGGGTGTGGGCCAGGAGGAGGAGGATCGCTGATGTGAGTTGGTCACATCGGAAAGAAAGAGAGGACGAATCCACAGGGTAAGGGTGGATTAGGAGGAAGGAGGGAATGTTTATGCATAAAGAGTGGCGTTTTACGTGCGAAGAGTCCTGCTTGATCTCAAGCGCGAGCTTTCAAGAGCCCGAACTATACTAACCCAATTGAAACTGGGTCGTTGGCGCTAGATCCGGATGAAAATCCAGGCGCGGATCCAACCGGATCCGGAATCCAGCCCAGATCCAGGTGTACACTGAAAGGGTGGATCCTGCCCAGATCCAGGTGTACACTGAAAGGGTGGATCCAGCCCAGATCCGGGTGTACACTGAAAGGGTGGATCCAGCCCAGATCCAGGTGAGGTGGATCCCGCCCAGATCCAGGTGTACGCTGAAAGGGTGGATCCCGCCCAGATCCAGGTGTACACTGAAAGGGTGGATCCAGCCCAGATCCGGGTGTACACTGAAAGGATGGATCCGGTCCAGATCCAGGTGTACACTGAAAGGCTCTGACTGGATTTCTTAACCGACGAAGGAATGTTACGGACGTATTAAAGTAAGAGAGTGTGGATTATAATAGCTTATGCAAAAAAAAGGCTAGCTTGACCCAATTTCCAGTCGCCAGTTACTACTACGAAACGAATCCACGAAGACTGAAACTGGGGGCGTGGCGTCAAAGAGGGATAGGGATCAAGTAGTCTTGGGCTGAACATTGAAGAACTTGCCCACTAGACGCTGGATCTGGCGTCCTGGGTGTCGGCTCGGGTCCCCGCGAAACTAGATACGCCAAGGTTCGGCTTCGTCGATCTCTCGCAAGGCTTCCAATAGGCTCGTGGGTTCTGGGCGATGGAGGTTGGGATCCTCCAAGTCGGCTTGACGGGATACGGATCCCGGAAACCAAGCTACCTTATCCCCGCGTCGGGAAAGATGCAAGAAGGATGGATCCAACAAAATATCCACATCACACCAACCATCCTGGATTGCCAACACGAGGATCACAAGGACTCTCTTCCAAGCTCGACCAGCATGGCTACGTCGGTTACCACGCTGCTTGTTGAAGTTGGACAACCAAGTCGAACCCTGCGGTTGATTACGAGAGATGTGGGACCGGTGAATGCCCTCCCATATAGCAACCCGGTGCTTGGAGACGAAATCCCGGAGCGCACGAACGAATACCCCGAGTCGCCCACGCACATCACCCCTGAAGCTAACCGGATCCACCGGTGTGGTGGCCAGCGTATCCCACGGGGCAGCACTTATCAGTTCTTCCACGAGAGGTCTGGTGATGAGCGAATCCACGTACCCGGCCCTCGGGATGGCGTCCACTGCCCGAGGGAATATCCATTCAGCTCGAAAAGGCAACTCAGGGAACAGGACCGTGATCTTCATTGAGATGACCGCGACCCGGTTCAACTTCTTGGCGGACCAAGGCTCGATGTCTCTGGTAGCGAAGGCCACAGGAGCACGTCTACCAGGAACGAAGGCGGCATCCGGCCCGAACGGAGCCACGGGGAGCATCCCTGGCAGTGACAAGTTAGGGGAAGCGGGGATCAAGACAGATCCAGGGGATCCGCCACCATGAGGCGATCCTGGAGATCCACCACCATGAGGTGACCCCCCTCCACCAGATCCGGGGGATCCGCCACCAGGCGACCCCCCCCTCCGCCAGATCCAAGGAGTCCGCCACCACGAGGCGACCCCCTCCCACCATCGCTACCCGATCCGCCGTCACTGTAGACTTGGATCGCGGATCCCGCGGTGCCGCCTCCGGATCCGGCTGTGCCAGCGACTTGTGGAGGCGGTGTCGAGAGGGATCTCCGCCGGGCTTCGGATCGGGATTGGGACAGAGCCCGTCGCGTGTCCTCCTCCAAGGCATCCTCAGCGGCTCGAGCCTCCTCCGAAGCCTCCAGACTCTCATCGTCATCGTCGTCGCCATCGTCCTCATCACTCAGAGTGAAGGGATACGGGCCGGAGGACGACGTACGCTTCGACGACGATCGGATGGGAGGCCCTGAGCCGTCGGACCAGTCCGACTCGTCGTCCTCCGAGCTGCCAAGTCCACATCCCGGGGGAATGACACGTTTAGCTTTCCCCTTCCCGGGTCCAGCACGGGCGGGCGGATGGCCGGTGGAAGCTGGCCGAAGGACGGCAGGCGTCGTCACCGAAGGGGCAGCGGTGGATCCCGACTGAGACTGTCCGGATTTAGCCGTGGATGGGGCTAACCCCGTCGTAGGAGCAGCGATGGCTGTGGATCCAGTTGTCACCACTGCCTGGGACGACGGCGCAGTCGTGGATCTAGTTTTGGGCGCCGATCCCGACTTGGATGCAGTGGTGGATCCGGTCTTGGATCCGGCTCCAGACTTCGAGGGAGAGACGGAAGTTTTGGACGTGAATGTGGAACCCGTCCTGGATGTGGATTTGGATCCTGCCTTGGGAGCGGATGTGGGTCCCACCTGAGAGGCCGCCTTAGAGGCCGAACTGGTTTTGGATTTGGCCTTTGGGGAGGCTCGGGCATGCTTGTGAGGACGGGGGGATCCGGTGCTAGGAGCGGGAGATGCACTACGCGGGCGTTTCGCAACTGACGGATCCGCCCCACTTACAGACGGAAGAGGAGCAGAGACGCTGGCAGCACGAGAGGGTCCCGACAAGGGAGGAAGGGGATCCGACACGGCAGCTGTCACCAGCGCCAGTCGTCGACGTGCCAAATCCCGCTCCGATAAGCCACGATCGCGGTCCAGGACCAGCTGTTGCTGCTGAGTTTGGGCTGCAGCGAGTTGATCCCGGAGTTTCGCGGCGGTTGCATCGGCTTCTTTCAATTTGTCACTTGGATTGACAATAACAAGTGAATATGGGGTTACTAGCAAGGGCTAAAAGAGGATCCACGTACTCGTGCGGCGAAGCTTGGATTCCAGCTCCGTTTGCGCACGCTTGGCATCCGCCCACTCGGTAGCCGCCTTGTCCCGCTGGAGTTCGCTGTCCGCCAGCTTCGCTTGGATTTCGTCGCGCAATTGAGTTATACGCACGAACTCTTCGAGCGCGTAATCTCGTCCGGCAGACGCTTTCTCGAGCGACTCCTTGGTATCTTGCAACTCCTCAGAGAGTTGAGCCAGGGCTACATCCGGCGATGAGGGAGGTGGATTTGGCGCGGGGGGCCCTCCACGCGCCGACCCTAAGGCGGATCCGCCATGGGTGGATCCTACATAGTCGTTGGTCACCACCTCCTCTTGGGTCAGACGCAACTCGTCACGGAGTCGGTCCAAGCTCGCATCCGCGGCTGCCCTAGCAGTCTGAGAATCCTCCAGATCCCGCTCGAGGTCGTGGATCCGGGATTGGAGCTGGTGGATCTCGGATCCGGCGAGCGCCATCTCCCTAAGGAGATGGCTGTTGTCATCTCGCATAACATCTCGTTGACGGGAGGCGCGATCCAGCCGTCCGGTCAGGTCGCGGATCTCGACCACCTGATCAGCCAACAAGAGTCGCAGGTCCTGCGACCGAGAGGCCGGACGGTGCTCCCACCCCTGGATCTCCATAGCCTGGTCATGGACTTGGGCCCGCAAGGTCTGAAGTTGGGTAGTGTGCAGAGACGCAGCTTGGTCTTGGGCATCTTGAGCCGTCTGGAGCTCCGCCGTCAGGGTTTGCACCTGATCGGAAAGAGCCTGGGCTAGAACCCGCAGATCGGTGGGCGACATGGAAGACGGACTGACCGGAGGGGTGGTGGATGGGGCCTTGCCCGGCGATTTGCCGGTACGCTTGGCGGGAGACATGTGTCACGAAGAGGAGAAAGCGGGTGTGGATGCTGGTAATGCACGCCGTGAACGCTGTTGTGCAGCGCCGACAACGTACAGGAGGCGATTGTGGTGAAGTGCTTTCTCAGAAATAAGAGAATGGGCCTGACGCGGGGTCACTATCCCGAATCAGTGACAATTTCAAGTGATTAGAGAGGATTTGGGTTGTTTGGCACGGGTGCAAGTTGCCTGTGGTGGATTAGCCATGACGAGCGGCACCCCGTATGGAATGACGATGGATCTGGTATGAGCGATGTACGAAAAGGCAAGATCCACCAAGACTTACCTCGGATCCACCCTTACATGGATTCACCAAGATGGATATGGGATATACTATACAAGAGTGGATCGAGTGTGGATCCTATGAAGGAAGGATGGTAGGTGCCCTCTGAAGGTGGATCTAGTAGCCACGGCTAACAAGAAGTCAAGATCCACCGTGAGGTACCCCGGATCCCATACTTCCGAGTTCGGATCCAAGGAGAGAGGATCCCGCTTTGAGGGACCTGGATCCAGGGTATAGGATGATGGATGCAGTGGATCTCGAACTTTCGTGGGACAATGGAGATCACAGACGGTTGCGAGACGATGTTGGATGATTGAAGAGCTCGGATCCACGGCGAGTGTACAATTACAGTGAAGTGGATCCAAGCGACCTGGATCCGGATGAGTGTACCCATAATAGGGTGACCATGATGATTACGTCATGGATCCAGTGGATCTGAAGATAACACAGCTGGGATGATGGGTCAAGGAGAGAAAGGACATGCAGCCGAGCCTGGTAAGGGATTTAACAGGTAAAAGACATAGAAAGTAGAAATCCAGGCAGGTATAGGCTTAAATATCAATACAGTCCTCAATTTGCACAGTAACACGCAAGTGCCTTCCTGCCCTCAAGAACCGGAACTACATTGGCCGTACGAGCTCGGAGAAAATTAGGAGTTGCGAATCTAGTGTTGGTAGCGATAACTGGATAATACATTGGCCAGATCCTACAACCTAGTGAGCTTTTCCTATACACGTGCAGATCCGACGGGTTAACCGAATTTGCTACTTGGTCGGTTACACCCTAGAAGTTCTCAACTCTCCAGATCCCGTCACAGGAGGCGGCAAGTACGACGCAAAGGAACTACAAAGGCAATGGAACACACCCGCAAGGCAACCCTACGGCCAGATCCATGATCTAGGCCCCGGATCCATAAGCTCGAATATTCGCTTAGAATACGGAACCAACCACGGACGCAGAGTGAAGATTTTCTACTGCTGCTCCACCCCATCCCCACGTCTCGCCAAGACACTCAAGCTTCACCACTTGAACTCTTCGGAAGTTACCGAGAGAGCAAGATCCCGCCCTACCGACGGGTACACAAGGTGAGGAAAGTTCAGCAGAACACGAATCATCGGGGGATCCCCTCCGTTAGTCGGTGTCTGGGCGCAGTTGGTAAGTTGGATCTGGCAATCTCGCAGATTTTGCTGATCCCGCTACACCACATCTTCTTCGGAAGTTGACGGAACCAATGAATGGCTCCGTCCCGGAGACTTAGCTCAAATGGAATGCACCATTTATCGGCATCTGTGTGGGTTCCAGTCATTTCATAGACGAACCCACGGAGCCACTGCATACAGTTCTCGCTCTTGTTGCGAGAGCCTGAGAACGGCGTGATGCGATCCAGCGGTCGGTGCGAAGCCATTTCAATCCTCGGTGTCGGGTCTACGTCGTTCAGCGTCACCAGCTCATTCATCTGACGCATCAACTCGACTTGAGGATCTTCCTCGTCGAATGTACGCACCAAAATGTCATCGTCACTGGACGAACCATCGCTGTCGACTTGACGACGTCCGGCACCACCTTTGGGAGCTCGCGCACCGCCTCGGCGACCGAACGAACCTTCGTTACTAGCGTAAATACGTTGCATACGGCTCTCCGAACGTGGCGTAACCATGTGCGAGTCTTGGAAGTACGGTGAAGCTTCGGTAGTGCCAAAGGCACCACGCTCAGCTCCACGCTTGGTCGGAGGAGTTCGAACGAGTCGTTGGGGGTGTCGGCGGCAGTGGAATCGTGGACGGATCTTCATCTTGAACGACCGTTCGACTCACAGGCTGCTTTCCGGCGTTGATGCCAACAGCGCCAAACGTCTTCCGAAGCTCTTCTTCCATTTCTGGAGAGCAACTCCGGCTTCATGTGGACTCCAATCTTGAAGCGACATCGTCGATGGGTACGTCTCGTTCTGGAAGCCCAGCGACAACAGTAGCGAAACTGAATCCTCGGCAACTTGGCTAGTCGAAACCGAGTTGACTGGGTATTGAAGCTCCTGCGCAAGCGCAGGCCAGTCGGCCTTTCTCTTGGGGATGGGCTTGAACAGCTGCATCCACTCATCATTCTGCATCAGCGCTTGCTCGCGGTCGAAAACGCGCTTGGCGGCTGGTGTATCACCGTTGATAGGTGGGCGAGGTGCCTTCAGCAGTGCTGAATGCTTTGCACTCGCCACCGAAGGTTTAGAGCCCTCGGTCCCATCATCAAAATCTTCGTAGGCCGGTTCCGGTCCTGCAACATCATCGAGCTCGTCGGCGAGGTATCTCGATAGGGACCTGGTCGCCCCGCTCAGCCCCGATGATAGCATGGCCGTTTCCGGCGTCGCTGCGCCTGGCTCTGGAACCGGCGTCTTGTCTTCGTAATCTTCATAATCGTGGGCGTCAGGACCGCTGTCCGCTTCGTCGTCGAAGCTCACTGAAAGCTCGGTGGCGGCTGCAAAGCGCGCAGCCGGGCTTGAACTCTCGTTGCGAGCCCCGCCAGACTTGGCAGGCGTAACTGGTACCGTCGGTTGTCCTTTCGCCATGTTTCTTGTTTTCTTTTTCTTGTTCTTCTTCTCTTGGTAGCTCGTAAACTGGAAGGCCATACAAACAGTTCACAATGGTCACAATCTGTTCCCGGGTCGCGGCACCAGTTGTGGTGTTGGAATTTCCACGTGAACTCTAGCTACAAATGTAGTTAGGATGTTCCCACAACAATACGTCTACTAGGATAGTAAACGATCGTTCGGGCGGACCTGAAGACCCCAGTTCTGCCCTTGCACCGGGACAAACTGGACCTTGTAAACTACTTATATAGGCCAACCAGTAAAAATAAGAACACGCTACTAGCACGAGCAAAGCTAGCAGGTGTTTTGAATCCTCGTGGTCTTAACAGCGGAAGGGTACCAGGCACGGGTAAGCCTTTTACGAGGTCACCGAGTGTTCAACACTCGGTTGGAAGAATAAAAGGGATACAATTCAAGCACTCCCAGTCGTGCAAATAGGCAACAATAAGCCGTCACGTAAAACCTCCCGATAGTAATCGGCCAATACACAAAGTCTCTTGGCCTTGCCGGATGAACCCTCGCTACAGAGCTTCGAGCTCACCGACAGGCATAACACACTCAAACAAGCTTGGCCTGACGCTTACCTTGAAGCCGGACGTCGCTCTGTGTGCTTGAGTGGAAATTCTGTTCTGTATTTAAGCTTACCCTTTCGGGTCTATTCCTAATAAGAAGTCCTAATCAAGTTTACAAATATCAAGTGAACCATGATCCGTTATGGATCTTCTTGCATGCCAAGCGTCGTCTGCACCGTCGCATGAGTATCTTTAACGGTCCGTGCCCTGTCCCAGACGGTGAACGTGCCTTCCAAGGGTCGCTGAGTCTTCCGCGAACTCATCCCAACCGCCACTGAGGGTTCGTACCGTAGATGGTCCGCTGAATGCGAATCCGGCCAGTCCATTATTAATAATAAGGACTGCCTGGATTCAGTGACATATGGACTGTATCCAATATCCGTTGAGAGTTCGGAAGTGACGCCGTCGAGTCCCTTGCGCCTTGGCGTCTCCGTACATCACATGACCGAGGGTTCGTCGCTTGAACCTCTTGGGCGGTGTCACGTCTTTGTCGACGGGTGATAATCCGCAACTACGGGGATATCACTACACCACATCCGTGTTCTACTGAACTTTCCTCACCTTGTGTACCCGTCGGTAGGGCGGGATCTTGCTCTCTCGGTAACTTCCGAAGAGTTCAAGTGGTGAAGCTTGAGTGTCTTGGCGAGACGTGGGGATGGGGTGGAGCAGCAGTGGAAAAACATTCACTCTGCGTCCGTGGTTGGTTCCGAATCCTAAGCGAATATTCGAGCTTATGGATCCAGGACCTAGATCGTTGATCTGGCCGTAGGGTTGCCTTGCGGGTGTGTCCCTTGCCTTTGCGTTTCCTTTACGTCGTACTTGCCGCCTCCTGTGACGGGATCTGGAGAGTTGAGAACTTCTAGGGTG
Source organism: Phytophthora betacei (assembly GCA_011320135.1). Taxonomy (NCBI): domain Eukaryota; phylum Oomycota; class Peronosporomycetes; order Peronosporales; family Peronosporaceae; genus Phytophthora; species Phytophthora betacei. Next base: position 340,648 of record JAANHX010000505.1, read on the forward strand.
TAACCGACCAAGTAGCAAATTCGGTTAACCCGTCGGATCTGCACGTGTATAGGAAAAGCTCACTAGGTTGTAGGATCTGGCCAATGTATTATCCAGTTATCGCTACCAACACTAGATTCGCAATTCCCAACCTTCTCCGAGCTCGTACGGCCAATGTAGTTCCGATTCTTGAGGGCAGGAAGGCACTTGTGTGATACTGTGCAAATTGAGTTCTGTATTGATACTTAAGCCTGTATCTGCCTGGATTTCTACTTACTATGTCTCTTTTACCTGTTAAATCCCTTACCAGGTTCGGCTGCATGTCCTTTCCCTCCTTGCCCCATCATCCCAGCTGTATTATCCTCAAATCCACCGGATCCATGGCGTAATCATTATAATCACCCTGTTATGGGTACACTCATCCGGATCCAGGTCACTTTGATCCACCTCACTGTAAGTGTACACTCGTCATGGATCTGAGCTCTCCAATCATCCAACATCGTCTTGCGACCGTCTGTGATCTCCATTGTCCCACGCAAGTTCGAGATCCACTGCATCCATCATTCCTGTATCCCGAATCCAGGTCCCTCTATGCGGGATCCTCCCCTCCTTGGATCCGAACTCGGAAGTATGGGATTCGGGACACCTCGCGGTGGATCCTGACTTCTCATTAGTCGTGGCTACTAGATTCACCTTCAGATGACACCTACCACCATTCCTTCATAGGATCCACACTCGATCCACCGTTACATAGTATATCCCATATCCACCTAAGTGAACCCAGGTAAGGGCGGATCCGAGATATGTCTTGGTGGATCTTGCCTTCCCGTACATCACTCATACCAGATCCATTGTCGTCTCATACGGGGTGTTGCTCGTCATGGCTAATCCACCTCAGGCAACTTGCATCCGCGCCGGGCGATCCAAATCCTCTCTAATCACTTGAAATTGTCACTGATTCGGGATAGTAACCCCCTTGCTGAGCCCATTCTCTTATTTCTGAGAAAGCACTTCACCACAATCGCCTCTTGTACGTGGTTGGCGCTGCACAACAGCGTTCACGACGTGCACTACCAGTATCCACAACCGCTTCCTCCTCTACGTGACACATCTCTCCCACCAAGCGTACCAGCAAATCGCCGGGCAAGGCCCCATCCACCACTCCTCCGGTCAGCCCTTCGTCAATGTCACCCACCGATCTGCGGGCTCTAGCCCAGGCTCTTTCCGATCGGGTGCAATTGTGGTGTAGTGATTTCTCCGTAGTTGCGGATTATCACCCGTCGACAAAGACGTGACACCGCCCAAGAGGTTCAAGCGACGAACCCTCGGTCATGTGATGTACGGAGACGCCAAGGTGCAAGGGACTCGACGGCGTCACTTCCGAACTCTCAACGGATATTGGATACAGTCCATATGTCACTGAATCCAGGCTGTCCTTATTATTAATAATGGACTGGCCGGATTCGCATTCAGCGGACCATCTACGGTACGAACCCTCAGTGGCGGTTGGGATGAGTTCGCGGAAGACTCAGCGACCCTTGGAAGGCACGTTCACCGTCTGGGACAGGGCACGGACCGTTAAAGATACTCATGCGACGGTGCAGACGACGCTTGGCATGCAAGAAGATCCATAACGGATCATGGTTCACTTGATATTTGTAAACTTGATTAGGACTTCTTATTAGGAATAGACCCGAAAGGGTAAGCTTAAATACAGAACAGAATTTCCACTCAAGCACACAGAGCGACGTCCGGCTTCAAGGTAAGCGTCAGGCCAAGCTTGTTTGAGTGTGTTATGCCTGTCGGTGAGCTCGAAGCTCTGTAGCGAGGGTTCATCCGGCAAGGCCAAGAGACTTTGTGTATTGGCCGATTACTATCGGGAGGTTTTACGTGACGGCTTATTGTTGCCTATTTGCACGACTGGGAGTGCTTGAATTGTATCCCTTTTATTCTTCCAACCGAGTGTTGAACACTCGGTGACCTCGTAAAAGGCTTACCCGTGCCTGGTACCCTTCCGCTGTTAAGACCACGAGGATTCAAAACACCTGCTAGCTTTGCTCGTGCTAGTAGCGTGTTCTTATTTTTACTGGTTGGCCTATATAAGTAGTTTACAAGGTCCAGTTTGTCCCGGTGCAAGGGCAGAACTGGGGTCTTCAGGTCCGCCCGAACGATCGTTTACTATCCTAGTAGACGTATTGTTGTGGGAACATCCTAACTACATTTGTAGCTAGAGTTCACGTGGAAATTCCAACACCACAACTGGTGCCGCGACCCGGGAACAGATTGTGACCATTGTGAACTGTTTGTATGGCCTTCCAGTTTACGAGCTACCAAGAGAAGAAGAACAAGAAAAAGAAAACAAGAAACATGGCGAAAGGACAACCGACGGTACCAGTTACGCCTGCCAAGTCTGGCGGGGCTCGCAACGAGAGTTCAAGCCCGGCTGCGCGCTTTGCAGCCGCCACCGAGCTTTCAGTGAGCTTCGACGACGAAGCGGACAGCGGTCCTGACGCCCACGATTATGAAGATTACGAAGACAAGACGCCGGTTCCAGAGCCAGGCGCAGCGACGCCGGAAACGGCCATGCTATCATCGGGGCTGAGCGGGGCGACCAGGTCCCTATCGAGATACCTCGCCGACGAGCTCGATGATGTTGCAGGACCGGAACCGGCCTACGAAGATTTTGATGATGGGACCGAGGGCTCTAAACCTTCGGTGGCGAGTGCAAAGCATTCAGCACTGCTGAAGGCACCTCGCCCACCTATCAACGGTGATACACCAGCCGCCAAGCGCGTTTTCGACCGCGAGCAAGCGCTGATGCAGAATGATGAGTGGATGCAGCTGTTCAAGCCCATCCCCAAGAGAAAGGCCGACTGGCCTGCGCTTGCGCAGGAGCTTCAATACCCAGTCAACTCGGTTTCGACTAGCCAAGTTGCCGAGGATTCAGTTTCGCTACTGTTGTCGCTGGGCTTCCAGAACGAGACGTACCCATCGACGATGTCGCTTCAAGATTGGAGTCCACATGAAGCCGGAGTTGCTCTCCAGAAATGGAAGAAGAGCTTCGGAAGACGTTTGGCGCTGTTGGCATCAACGCCGGAAAGCAGCCTGTGAGTCGAACGGTCGTTCAAGATGAAGATCCGTCCACGATTCCACTGCCGCCGACACCCCCAACGACTCGTTCGAACTCCTCCGACCAAGCGTGGAGCTGAGCGTGGTGCCTTTGGCACTACCGAAGCTTCACCGTACTTCCAAGACTCGCACATGGTTACGCCACGTTCGGAGAGCCGTATGCAACGTATTTACGCTAGTAACGAAGGTTCGTTCGGTCGCCGAGGCGGTGCGCGAGCTCCCAAAGGTGGTGCCGGACGTCGTCAAGTCGACAGCGATGGTTCGTCCAGTGACGATGACATTTTGGTGCGTACATTCGACGAGGAAGATCCTCAAGTCGAGTTGATGCGTCAGATGAATGAGCTGGTGACGCTGAACGACGTAGACCCGACACCGAGGATTGAAATGGCTTCGCACCGACCGCTGGATCGCATCACGCCGTTCTCAGGCTCTCGCAACAAGAGCGAGAACTGTATGCAGTGGCTCCGTGGGTTCGTCTATGAAATGACTGGAACCCACACAGATGCCGATAAATGGTGCATTCCATTTGAGCTAAGTCTCCGGGACGGAGCCATTCATTGGTTCCGTCAGCTTCCGAAGAAGACGAAGCGCAAGTGGAAGCTGTTGAGCGACGCGTTCATCCGCTACTACTGCTCGCAGTTCACTCAGACGGCACTGTCGCGTTACTACTCCGCCAAGCGGGAACGTAATGAACATCTGCGACTACATAAACAGGCTGAATGGCTACGCGCGCACCGCCCGTCTACACTTCGAGAAGAGTGGTCGCGACGCGAAAGAACACGTACAGCAGTTCCTGGCAACATGCGATGATGACAAACTAGCGGAGAGTCTCTACCACGCTCGAGTCGCCGACATTCACGAGCTCGAAGAGATCATCGAAGATGTTCTCAAGGGCAAGGAGAGAATGGCCAAGCGTGACAGTGAGTACCGATACTCCAAGAGTCGTGATACGCGACGCGACGATGGATACGCCCGCAACAACCGGCGTGATGACCGCCGCCGCGATGACAACCGCAACAAACCAAGGGTGACACTCATTGAAGCTACGGTGGACGACCTACTAGCTGAATTAGAAGGTCGTGAAGCTGCTCAAGGGGGCAACGAGTATTCAAACGAAGATCCGAACGCTTACGACAATGTCCAAGATGAGTACAACGACTTTCAGCCCGATAATACGGATGGTGATTTCTCATTGGATGAAAACGACCGATACCTCGCCGCTGCTAACGAAAATGAGCGCCGTGCAGCTGCTGAAGGCACCTACGCACGTTCAGACAACCGTCAACCGCGTGGAAACACGCCTGATCGCGAGAATGGCTTCAATCAAGATCGCCGAGGTGGTGACCGTGGGTTCAATCAGGACCAACGCGGTCGACGTGACTTCAACCGCGACAACCGACGCCCACAGTACGGACCATGCGCGGTGTGCGGTGGCATGAGTCACTCCGCCCACTACTGTAACAAGCGATGCAAGTTCTGCAAGCAGCTCCACGATGCTGGACAATGCGAACTTTTCCGCAACTTCCAAGACCTTGCCAAATTCGTGCGCACTAAAGACACGAAGGAGGAACTCCCGCCAGAGCTCAAGGCCGTCGTCGTTCAAGAACGTCATTTAAACTAGGCAGTCTGCCAACTACAACTGGGTTGGTCCCTATCGGGCTGCCACAGTTAACCGAGCCTTCAATGGAAGCAGAGTGTATCTTTGCTTTCATGGGGCAGAGTGAATGGCCTGATAATTACGTAACAAGTGTGAACACGACGGTAAATGAAAAGGAGAGGAGAAGAATTCTCGGTGGGGGTGTTGGAGAGAGAGTGGAGTGTGCTGATGCTGATGAGGGCACCAGCGAAGGTTCGTTCGGCTTGGTTTCGAGTGCAGCGCGAGACGAGCCCAAGGGTCACTCCAAGATGATGAAGTTGAACCCTGGCGAGAGACAGGGGTGGTGGTCAGCCAAGAAATTCGACCGACGGATCAGAATGAGAGCTCTGGTGCAAGGCGCTGTGAGCGACCAGCGAACGAGGATTCTTCTCGACACAGGAGCGAACGTTAGTGTGATCACTGACGCCTTTGCCAAGAAGTTGCGACTCCGAGATGTACCCGATCACGGACGCCGCATTGACATTCAAGGTATTAACGAAGGCAAGGTGTCTACGACGCGGCGAGCGTGCGTCAAGATTACGCTTGGATGGGAGATGGTGTACGAGTTCGAGATGTGGGTAATGGCGCATAGTGCAGGCGTCGACGGGGTACTCGGGACCGACTTTATGATCCCAGCTGGGATCCGGTTGGACCTGTTTCACGGCGCGGCGCAATTACCGCACGAAGTTCAAATCCCGCTGATCAAGACCAAGAACATGATCGACAGCGAAGAGTACGGCTCCCATGTTAACGCCGGGTCACCCGAGCGTTTGGACATTCAAGCGCACGAGTGGCGAGAATATCGACTAGCGAAGCGTCAAGTCGGGCTGGAAGAACACGTACTGTGGGTTCGTCGAACGAACAAGCTAATCCCGTCAGTGACGAGGTTTCGACGTGGACGGCCTCAGAGCATTCGATTGACCAACGTGTCTGATCGAACTGTGTACCTACCAGCACACGACTCGATTGCAATGTGGATTCCAGATGGGGATTTGCCACGAGGTGACGGCTATGTGCGTCTGGAGTCCAAGAAGTACCAAGACTGGCAAGTGTTGGCCTACGAAGGTTGTAGAGACCGCGAGCTCTTTCAGCGTGAATGCGAAATCTACGAACAATGGCTTGCAACTCAGCCTTCAGCAGTTGATCGACCATACTACCCAGAACCCGGTGGGGTGCTAGCACGACCTCTAGAAGACTCGCTAGTGGATTCTAGTGATCGTCTGACGTGTGCAGAGCGCTGGGCACGGATCCTGGAGGAACGTGAACAAGTGGAAGCCTGTCTGGCGTCTGGGGTGACAGCCGGGGATTTGGCCGACGGTCAGCCTTCCGAAGAACCTTTAGACACTTACACGACAGCACGCGGCGGAGGCAATATTGCAAACAAAGCCTCGGTAGCGCGTACACACGAGCTACTGAGCCCGGTAAACGTTGTACATACGCCAACGAGTGTCCGTGTCAAGTCTGGGGTGACCACGGAAGCGACAAGTAACAGCACTGGATTAAATGGAGTCACCTGTTTTGACGAAGTTGTCCCGGCCTTGTGTGCCACCAAATCTGTGAACGAGACATCGGTGGTTGATCCAGCGGATGCAGGCATCGAGCTGAAGGTGTTGAGTACGGCACCGAGTGTTCATTGCAAGATTGGTGCGAATGCCGAACTGTCAACACAGCGGCAGACCGAGGAGCTGAGCAAAAGTCAACAACCCAATATGTAGGTGGCCCGCGCATTCAATATTGCGAACGACGACTCGGCAGATGGTCCAGAGATGGGAAACCAGGATGGGAAGGAGATGGACCCATTACCGACTGTTGAAATCAAAGCGGATGCCAATGTTGAGTCAAGAGAAGAGTCCGTAGCGACTTTGGACGGAACGTACATCTCGGTTGCCCGAGTGTTAATGACTGAAGGAAATGAAGCAACGGAGAGCACGAAAAATGATTTCTACGAACACCCAGTTAAAAACATTGGCTTGGAAGACTACGCGAAGGAGCTGGCATTCCTGCCGGACCTGACCGAAGAGATCAACACGACAATTGACTACACTGCGCCTAATGTTGCTGATCCTGAGTTGTCGACTGATCGCCGAGAACGTCTGGTTGCGACGCTGAAGAACCACGAACAGATCTTGATTGCTAGTGGTAACGCACTACCGCCGCCAGCCTACGGCGCGGTATGCGATATCGACACACAGGGGCACGCCCCAATTAAACAGCGTGCCCGGCGTGTGCCGCTACGATTTCTCGGCAAGCTGTACGAGCTGCTGCGCGCTTTATTGCGTGCAGGACTGATCGTCTTTTCAGACAGTCCATGGACATCGCCGATCGTGATTGTGATGAAAAAGAACGGGCTGGACATCCGGCTCTGCATTGATTACAAGATGGTGAAAGCTATCACCGCGATCATGGAGTATGCAATGCCGCTAGTCGACGACCTGTTAACAGATCTCGAGCGCTACCTATGGTTCTCCTCGCTGGATGCAGCAAGCGGCTTCTGGGCGGTCATGATGACCTTGCGAGCACGAAAAGTGTCGGCGTTTGTCTGCGCACTCGGACACTTCGAGTGGTTGCGCATGCCCTTTGGATTAAAGAACGTGCCGATGATCTACCAGCGTATGATTGACAGCGCACTCTGGGGGTTCGTTCAACCTAAAGGAGGTTGGTTTGAATACTCGGAGAAGATGCGTTTAGCTGAAGAACAGGCCAAGGAACGTCGTGGACCAAGCGCCGAGGGTTCGTTTCAAACGAAGCTCGCGGCAGACCGCGAAGCACCGGTAGAGACCGACCCTGTACTACAACTCGTCAACAGCCCCATCGCTGACATATTTACGAACGGGGAACCGGACGAATCATCGCTGGTACCCGTATTTTGTCGACGGTCGTTTGTGGATGATATTTGCTTCGGTGGCGAGGATTTCGACAGCTGCCTGGCGACGCTGGACCGATTGCTGGCAAGATTTTCACAATGTCGGATCAGCATTAGCTTCACCAAGAGCATCTTCTGTCAACCCAAGGTGGACTTTCTGTCGCAAAAAATTTCGCCAGAAGGTATCAGGGCTGACCCCAAGAAGCTTGCGGCCATCACCGAGCTTTCGTTTTCAACAAGCAAGAAGGGCATGCAGTCGTTTCTTGGAGCGGTTAATTACTACAGCCGCTTCATTCAAGACTTCGCGGTATACGGTGCGGCGCTGTACCAGCTCAAAGATGAAGACTTTGCCGTTGAAGGTGGCCTTTCTGTGGCGCGTCGTTCCTTCGAAAAATTGAAGACGAGTGTTTCACATTCACCCATCCTCAGGCACTTCGATCGGTCGAAAGAAGTTCACGTCATGCTCTTTGCGAATGAATGGGCGTTGAGCACTACGCTAATGCAAGAACATGAAGGCAAGTTACACCCCGTACGGTTCCTCGGTCGGGTGCTCAAGGAGGCCGAGATGAACTACCATCCTGCTGAGAAGGAAGTTTTAACGTTACTTCTGCTGTTGAAGATCTGTTACGTCCAGCTGGCAGAAAAGACGCTACATGTCTATACACGATTCTCGACGTTAGAGTGGGTGCATAAGTCAAAGTCTCTCTTCGGACGCGCGGTCCAGTTCGCAGTGCTGCTATCGCAGTGGCACCTGAAGGTGCAGCACGTAAAGGAGAAGGATGTCGCCTTCGCGCAGCTACTGCAGTCAAGCATCACGAGCTTCGTCGACCTGGAAGACTCGCTCGCGCCGGTGGCACCTCCAAACAAGGGTTCCCCGACTATTCGAATGGACCCCGCGTTGCTGTACGCCAAGCTTTCCCGTAATTACATCGGATTCGTCATGTCTTTTGACGGATCAGCGAAGACAGAGAAGTATGGTGGCTACGGGGGTTGTTCATGGGTGCTGTGGAGCCTTCCTGAGTGGAAGGTAGTGATTGCTGCAAACGCTTACCTCTCGGCCACCACGGTGAATGAGGCAGAGTGCACAGGAATGATAAACGGTGTCAAGGCTGCTATTGCGCACGGTGCCGAGGATTTAGTCATCGTTGGTGACTCAAGGCTCGCGATTCAACAATCACTAGGGGTGATCGCATGCAGGAAGGAAACGTTGCTAGCGCTGCTGAATACTCACAAGGAACTCGCGAACAAGCTTCGATCAGTGAAATATCTTCACGTTGTACGAGAATACAACGCTGCCGCGGATTCATTAGCCACTGAAGCGCTGGAATCGAAGGTCAGTCGTGTCATCTTGGCTGAAACTCGCAAGTCGGATTGGCATCGCTGAATCGCATCCAGGAAATGATTTACGAGCCGGATGAAGACTCGGTAGAGGTTTCGTCACGTGGAGCAAAGCGTCAAGTACATGTACTGTCAGGCAGCGAGTCTTCAAAGTGGAAAACTTTCGAAAATTTCGTGGTTGATTACAGCTCACCAGAGTGCGATTATGGTAATATTGCAGTGATGACTCGGCGACAGACGAAAGCCAAGAAACACGTCAGGTTTGCAGATGAACACTCGGAAGGGGTATCAAAAGCTCAAGAACAGCATGAAGAACAACGAGAGACGTCCACCGAAGATTCAATCGGCGAAGATTTGCCAGACCATCCTCACAAGACTGTACCAGCGGCATTCCCGATGCGGAAGATGTTGACCCGGTAGCGATATAGCGGGAACGACGCAGACGGATAATGGTGGCACAAGATGAGGAGCAGAAGTGGTCTAACATCAAGAAGGTACTTCAGGGCCAAGCAGAAGAGCTGAGCTACAAAGAAGCTCGAGATGCCTGGAAATATGCTGACCGGTTCGTGTTATCAGAAGACGGCGTGCTTCACTATCTTGGATTGAATCGTCGATACGACCACGGTTGGCAAGAAGAGACCAAGCTGCAGCTTGTAGTACCAACAACGATGATTCAAGAGGTCCTACAGAACTGTCACGACTCGCTGGAAGGTGGACATCAAGGTGTGGTGAGAACGTTCCATCACGTTAAGTTCGATTATTCTTGGATCGGCTTGTACGCTGACGTGGAGAAGCATGTGAAGTCATGTCCAGATTGCAGCTCGAGTAAAAGCCGTCCGCAGCTTCGTGGATACTCACCTGGCAACGTACTAGCCGAACGACCTTTCCAGATCGTCTCGATGGATTTTGTGATCCCACTACCGAAATCTCGCAGGGGCAACACGGCGTTGCTCCTATTTCAGTGCTCGTTCACGGGATTCGTTATTGCCAAGGCTATGTCAGATACGACTGCACTGAGTGTTGCCCAAGTGTTCGAAGAATGTGTGTACCGACGGTTCGGAGCCCCATCATTAATAAGGCATGACCGCGACCCACGCTTCATGAGCGAGGTTTTCCAAGCATTTGCAGAGATGATGCAGTCAAGATCACGGGCGACTTTGAGCTATCAGCCACAGGCTAATGGACAGCAGGAACGCTCGGTGAAGTCAGTGATGGGTTCCGTACGGGTGTACGCGGAAGCCCCTTTACAACAAGATTGGGATGAAATCGCAGAGAAGCTGGTGTTTGCTAGTAATACTTCTCAGGACACTACAAGGAAGGAAACACCGTTCTACCTCGTTCATGGTTGGGATGCGCAGTCGACGTTGCGGGCAATGTCGTCATCACTCAAACGAGGACTCGGCAAGCAGTCTGACGCACTAGCGTGGCGGCGTGAGATCAATCGACAACATGAGGTCGCCCTCACTATGGCCAAAGATTATCAGGCTGTAGAAAAGGAGCGAAGAGCTAAAAAGCATAATGATGCTCTGAGTCGACTGAAAAAGCTGCTGTACCTCGACCAAGTGGAAACGAATACTCGGTGGACACTCCAAAAGCTTCGGAAGAGACAAATGATCCTGTAGGAGCCCCACTGAGATCTCTTTTTGAGATTGGGAGCCGGGCGTGGTTGTACATGGAGCGCGTCAAACCAGGCCTGACGAAGAAAAATTAGCTCATCGGTGACATGGACCTTTTCGGATCAAGCGCAGGATAGACGAGTTTGCGTACGAGCTGGAACTGCCGGACCGAAGTGGGTATCGCTTCTACCCAGTGGTGCATGTGTCGAGACTCAAGGCTGTCAACGAGTTCAACAGTCGACCGAACACTCGGTTGGTACTAGACGCGACTAATGAAGCAAGACTCGACTTCGATGAGAAACTATTGCCTGAAGACAGCTGGGAACCAGATCAAGTTGCCGGTGAATATGAAGTCGAGGCCATCCTCGACGACAGAACACCACTGACGACGAGCACGGAGCGTGCTGTACGCGAGTTCAAAGTCAAGTGGGTGGGCTATGAAGATCCAACTTGGGAACCAGCATCCAACTTGTCATGTGGATGTCTGCTGTACGACTTTTTGCGAGCCAAGAAGAGCGAGAATCGGCTGCAGATGGCGCAAGTGGCGGACGGAGACTAGCGTGACTGGATCACGTGTGAACTGTCCACAGGGCGATGCAGCCTGTGGTAACAGACGAAAAACGTTGCTACAACAACAAATTGTATATGCATTTGAAGAACAGCATGAACATGATTACGCTGTGGAAGTGGATTAAGAATAAGAAAACATGAATGCCGACCGGGGAGCGACCACTGAAAACGAAAACTCGCTGGACCCCTCAACAGTTAGCTGAGATGCTGGAGAACGTCGTGGAGCATGCAGCGAAGATTCAAAGCGATTCCAATTGCCTGGCCGCGGTGGCCAAGAGTACCAACGAAGTCGAGTCATCACTCTCCTTCTCCTCTTCATCAGGAACCTGAGCCTCGGCAGCTGGAGCTGCAGCCGGACCCTGCGAATCCTCGGCACCAGCTTCAACAGGAGCAGCAGCCAGAGCGGGACGTGGAGTAACCGGTGGCGAGTCAAACAACGAACGCCAGGTCGGAATAACTTCAGTAGAATCCAGAGACGAGTCAACGATCACGCTTCGGTACACATTCACGAAACGCGTACCACGAGGATTGAAGAGCTCCGGATTACACTGGCACGGGAAGTACGTGGTGTTGTACGGGTGCTGATGCGGCGCATTCATCCATCCAGTACGCCAGGGTTGACGAGCATCGAGAGCCGGAACTTCGGAAAGCCAGTCGGAAGTCCGAGGTGCGAACGGCAAGTTCTCGATCTGGTACCATGGCTTCGACGGCTCCAAAAGCAACTCGGGACGAATGAACGGTGCGCCGGAAGTACCAGAGGAAACCGAGTCACGACTCCACGCCATGTACTGCTCACGGTACTTGTTACGAAGACGATCGGCACGACGGTCGCGCTCACTGAAGAGCTTCTTCAACAGAGCTCTCAGTTCCTTCAAGCGTTCCTTGTCGTGGCCAACCTTTTTAGCTTCTTCAGCGAGACCTCGTTCAATACCAGCTAACGGAAGCCAGTGGAGACGCTCCCACAATGCGAACCCGAGGTCACCTTGCTTCCCGCCGTCACCCCGAAGGTTCGCCCAGATCATCTTGAGACGGGTCTCAATTGGAGCACGCTTTGAGATGGGGACGCTTGGATCGAAGCCGACAGTGTCGAAGAGACAGGCTTGAAGAGGATAGAGCTGCCGAAGTTGCTGGTACGGGTGATCAGGATGCGAATAATCAAAGTACGCTTGGAGACCCTCCAATGTTGTACGCACGGTCACCTCACCAGCTGGTTCAGGAAGGGTTAAGCGCAAGAGTCGCTCGAAACACTTCTTGGCACCTGCGTCAATAAACTCCATGTCCACGTACGGAAGAACCCACGGTGGCAAGGTGGACGAAGCCGGCACCGTAGGGCGAACACCAGGCAACACTCGGTGAGGCAACGGCTCAACCGACGGTGCACCACCACGACGCGGCACCGAAGTGTAGGTGGCCGTGATCATGCGCCCAGGCCCAGCATCGAGAGTCCAAATAGGCGGACGAGGAGACACTGGAACAAGAGAAGAAGATGCTGGTGCTGGGTGACTTGCCGGTGGCGAAGGAGGCGGACCGGCAACTATGATTGGAGAAGTCATCATCGGCGAAGGATTTGGCCGAGGTGGAGTCGGAGGACGAGCTGGGCCAAGATTACTCCAGTTCCTATTTGAATCTTCAACATCTTCGTCATCGAGTATGCTTGAATGCTCGGTAGGTGGCGGAACATCACCGCCACCACTGGGGGCATCAGGAAAATCATCCACCGAAAGTTCATTGTCATCCACGTCATCTCCACGATCGTCATCAGCATTTCCATCGTCATCAATCTCCATTGAAAAGTCGGGCGAAGACACGCTTGGTTCGGCAGCTGTCGGAACAGTCGGAGCCGGCTTTGAAGACACGGAGGCTGGTGGAGCAGCTTCAACAGGGGCAGGCCCTGCTGTTGAAATCACTCCCGAAACCATAACTGTCTTGGACGTCGCAACAGACGACGAAGCCGACTTGCCTTGTGAGACAGTGTGGTCTGACTCTTCACCTTCATCACTTGAGCCGAACATGAGTCGCATTTGCTCGGCCTCGCGCAGAGCTTCTTCAGCAGCACGTATGTCGGCTGGAGAAGGAGAAATCGTTGAAGCTGGTGGCTTGGCCACATCGGGAGGAGCCTGAGACGGGGGCGAAGGCGCGTCTGGAGAATCAGGAACATCGTTGTGATCCCCAGGATCCACCTCTTTACCCGAAGGCTCTGTGGCAGTTTCCTGAACCGAAGGGACGCTGCTTGGACCAGCATTCCCCATGTCCACGTCACTCTGATCGCCGCTGAGGTCGACTACGGCGGGAGTGGAAGAAGACGCTGATGTAGGAGGTGGCGTCCATGAGCTTGGAGAAGACGGTACAGACTGGGACCGAGTCTTCATGTGACGTCGGGGCGACTTGGCAGGAGAATGAGGACGAGATTTCTTGCGCTTCTTCTGGGCCGCCTTCTTCCACGCCTTCGGACCGAACAGCGATCGACGAGCCGACTTGGGAGCTGAAGTATCGGCAGGTGGCGCATCACCGAGACCGGCAGCTGCCATCGAAGTACTGGCCTTGTCCGTTGGGATTGGAGCCTTGTCTTCGTCAGAGTCTTCCGACTCGTCGTCCGAATCCTCGCCACCTGGTCTAAGACGCTTATGGGATTTCCCATGGGCCACTTGGTGAGCAGCCTTGGCCAAAGCCGCAGGAAGGGCTTGAGGATCGTCCGAAGACGCGGTGGCAGACTGAATGCGACGCAAAGCGACTAACGTCTCCTGATCCAAGTCCAGCGCGTCCAGGTCCAGCTCACCCGCAGTCAGACCTATCACGAAGGATTGTGAACGAACGTTAGTTGCTGAACACACGGTGGAAGGAGCGACATTAAGAGCGTACCTTCAACAGCCAGACGAAGTACCTCGGGATCCATCCCTGCCAGACTCACGTGTGCACGGAGGGTACGATTCGCTTGGAGGAGGCGAGTGTTGCGGTCTTGCTGGTTCTCGAGGACCTTGAGCGTGTCGTTATCAACGTACTTGCCCTGGGCAAGCTTTACCAGAAGGAGGTGAAGCTTCCGAGTCTGCTCGGTATTCGCTCCAATAGAAGACTTGTACACCTCGCGTTCGCGGGCCAGCTTCTTTTGCAGAGTACTGATGAAAACATCCCGAGCTTGGACCTCGCAGTGAAGACGACTCAAATCCTCTGCGTGTCGCTCCATAGTGGCTTGAACACTTGCGAGCATAGCGTCGTTCTTGGCGTTCGACTCGCGGAGAATCTTGATGTTGTGATGTAAGGCTTCAATCTCAGCGTTGGCAGCCTTGAGAAACGTCTCCGCGTTCTCACGGGCCATGATGTGGGGCGCCACCGAACGTACGGCGGCAGCAGCCTCGGACTGAGCAAACCGCAACTGACGCTCCAAGTCGGCAACTCGTTCTGGTAATGCCGACAGCGCGTCAGGAACAGGTTGTATCGCAGCGAGGACATCATCGAAACCAACGGCAGTCTCGAGGCGACGCTGAGTGTGTATATCGCCGTGGAGAGGAGGCACAACGCTGAGCTGCACTTGGTGACGAGCCATTGCAGTCAAGTACGGGATTATCGAGGTCATCATGTGATCGACCGATGCCTCCGTACTTTCAGCCAGCATGGCGCGCAGCGAATCTTCGGTGAGTGGTGGCGGACCACCAGCTGGGGCAGGAGGAGCAGCAGGAGCCATCTCCGCGGGTTCAGCGACGACGGGGAGTGCTGCAGGAGCTACCACAGGGAGTGAAGAGTCCGGGCAGCGGGCGCCGGAGTGTCGGTTGATGATGCTGCTGTCGAAGGAAGTGCAGCAGACTGAGGGGCGTTCGAACCCTCGGTCTTGCCCTCCTGAGAAACAAGTCGAGTGATACGAGGTGATGAGCAAAGTACCGATGATTCAGGAGAAGGATGGGCTTACGTACCTCCAGCTGCTCACGTTCGCGACGTCTACGAGGATTGAGACGCTGAAAAGCGTCGGACACGGCTCGATTCAGACGCTTGGACATACGGTGGCGAGATGGTGAATTGAAGAATGAAGAAATGTCACAACGGGCACCAGTACCGTGGCTTCCATTGCGACAGGGGCAGTTGTGGTGTAGTGATTTCTCCGTAGTTGCGGATTATCACCCGTCGACAAAGACGTGACACCGCCCAAGTTGTTCAAGCGACGAACCCTCGGTCAGGTGATGTACGGAGACTCCAAGATGCAAGGGACTCGACGGCGTCACTCCCGAGCTTTCAACGAGTATTGGATACAGTCCATATGTCACTGAATCCAGGCTGTCCTTATTATTAATAATGGACTGGCCGGATTCGCATTCAGCGGACCATCTACGGTACGAACCCTCAGTGGCGGTTGGGATGAGTTCGCGGAAGACTCAGCGACCCTTGGAAGGCACGTTCACCGTCTGGGACAGGGCACGGACCGTTAAAGATACTCATGCGACGGTGCAGACGACGCTTGGCATGCAAGAAGATCCATAACGGATCATGGTTCACTTGATATTTGTATACTTGATTAGGACTTCTTATTAGGAATAGACCCGAAAGGGTAAGCTTAAATACAGAACAGAATTTCCACTCAAGCACACAGAGCGACGTCCGGCTTCAAGGTAAGCGTCAGGCCAAGCTTGTTTGAGTGTGTTATGCCTGTCGGTGAACTCGAAGCTCTGTAGCGAGGGTTCATCCGGCAAGGCCAAGAGACTTTGTGTATTGGCCGATTATTATCGGGAGGTTTTTACGTGACGGCTTATTGTTGCCTTTTTGCACGACTGGGAGTGCTTGAATTGCCTCCCTTTTATTCTTCCTACCGAGTGTTGAACACTCGGTGATCTCGTAAAAGGCTTACCCGTGCCTGGTACCCTTCCGCTGTTGGGACCACGAGGATTCAAAACACCTGCTAGCTTTGCTCGTGCTAGTAGCGTGTTCTTATTTTTACTGGTTGGCCTATATAAGTAGTTTACAAGGTCCAGTTTGTCCCGGTGCAAGGGCAGAACTGGGGTCTTCAGGTCTGCCCGAACGATCGTTTACTATCCTAGTAGACGTATTGTTGTGGGAACATCCTAACTACATTTGTAGCTAGAGTTCACGTGGGATTTCCAACACCACAGTACCTTGGTCGCCGCGTCGCTTGGAACCAGTCGAGTGCTTATATCCACCGGACTCACCACAGCCTTGCACTCGTCCATGCCAAAGCGCTTCAGGATGTCATCCACATAACGCCGTTGGCTCATCGTCACGCTGCCGTCCGGACCGTCTACCAATTCGATCCCAAGGACGAACACACACTTGCCGCTGTCAGCCATTTCGAAGCGTGTCTTGAGGTCGTCCTTCGTGCGTGAGATCAGCTCGGGTGAGCTTCCGGTGACCAGGACATCGTCGACGTAGACCAGTATGAGCACACAGTGGCCATCAACAACTTTGATGTAGAGGCACGGGTCAAAGGCCGAAACTTGAAAGCCGATAGAGCATACGAACTCGTCGAAGGTCTCGTTCCACACGCGCGAAGCTTGTTTTAGACCGTAAATAGCCTTCACCAATTCCAGGCAGTCGAAGTCACCGTCGAGCTCGACACCTTCGGGAACCACGCAAAACACGATCTCCCTCATCACGCCGTACAGGAATGCCGTCACCACGTCTAGTTGGTCTAGCGGCCAGCCAAAGTACTTGGCCAAAGCGATCACCATGCGCAGCGTCACGTACTTGACAACCGGCGAGAACGTCTCAGTGTAGTCGATGCCGTACTTTTGCTTGAAGCCCTTGGCCACGAGGCGTGCCTTGTACTTCTCGATCGATCCGTCCGCTTTGCGCTTGATCTTGAACACCCACTTGGTACCAATAGCGCGTTGTCCGTTAGGCAGCTTAGCAGCACGGAACACTCCTCGAAGTCGCATCGACTTGAGCTCAGCACGAATTGCTTTGCGCCAGTGCACTTGATCGGGGCCGTTCACCGCCTCTTGGAAAGTCGCCGGCTCCGATAAGTCCACCGCAGCTTCGACTGCGTTGGCACTTGCACGCCAAAACACGGGGGGAGTCGATTCTTCATCTTGATCTCCAGCTTTTTCTTCTTCGTTTACGTCTGCTCGACGTGAAGACGAATTGGTCGGCGCACTTGCTTCTTCCAGTCCGGGTCGATGACGCGTAGTTCGCGGTCTTATCGCAGATTCATCTTCGTCACTCGGGCGGCTCTTGCGCTTCCCCGTCTGCCTGTGCTCCGTCTGACGCGAACCGTCATTGTCGATGTCGAGAGATTCGAAGTCCAGGTCGTCGACGTCTTCATCGGAAATTGGCTCTGAAAGTCCAAAGGTCGATTCATCGAAGTTGACATCGCGACTGATAACCACCTGCCCCGCCTCGATGTCATAAAGTCGATACGCCTTGGATATTTCTTCGTAGCCCAGGAACAATCCGGCGCGAGCCTTCGGATCCCACTTGAGCCGTTTCTCCTTCGGCGTTAAGATGAAAGCTCGACAGCCGAAGACGCGCATGTGTTTCACACTCGGCGCGGACTTGTACACAATCTCGAACGGAGTCTTGCACTCGATCTTTGGTGACGGCAGGCGGTTCTTCACGTAGATGGCCGCCATCGCCGCTTCACCCCAGAAACACTAGTCTAGCTTGGCATGATGCAGCATGCTGCGGCCGATCGTGACGATGGTGCGGATGGCCCGCTCTGCCGTGCCGTTAGTCTGGTGCGCGTACGGAACCGTGGTTTGTTGCTCGATGCCCTCGTCTTCGTAGAAATCTTTAAGCGAGTTAGTCGCAAACTCACGAGCTCCGTCGTGTCGCACGAACTTGACCTTCTTGCCAAACTGCTTCTGCACCTTCGTGATGTACGTCTTGATGCAGTCTTCGCTTTCTGATTTGGCACGCAGACAGAAACCCTTCATGCATCCGCTGGCTTCGTCCACGATCAGTAGCAAATACTTGCTGCCACCAAGCGAGGCTTTTTCCATAGGTCCGCAAATGTCGAAGTGAAGCAACTCGAAGGTGTCGTAACGACGCTTATCACGGTTGCTAGGGAATGGTTTTTGGACCATCTTGCCTTGCTGGCAGCCGCGACACAGACTTGGTCCGCTAGGCGTGGAAGGTGCTTTCGCGTCCTTGATCATCTTGTTGTCGACCATCTTGCGAAGCACCTCGACTGGAGCGTGACCCATACGCGCATGTAAGTCGACCGTCCTTCCAGTTGTCGCCGCATTTGCTGATCGAAGAGGCGTGCGAAGCCAGTAGAGTCCATCTACGAGATCCGCCGATGCCACCACTTGATTCGAGTCCTTGCGTGAGATGTGCATCTCGGTGCCATCGAACACCACTTGGAACTTTCCGTTCTTGTTGATCTGCGGTACTGAAAGCAGATTCTTGCTCATGTTAGGCACATAGAGCGCGTTCTTGATCTCGATCTCGCGCTCGGCGCCGTTGGGCAGGACCACTCTTTCCACGATGGTCCCCACACCCTTGATAGCCGCCTTGTTCCCGTCGGCCACCGAAAGTTCGCCTTCATTGCGCTCGATGAGATTGGCGAACTTGGACTTGTCGTTACAGATGTGGTGCGTGGCACCACTGTCGACCGCCCATATTCCAGACACATTCTTGTTCGTCGATACTCCACATTCTAGGGAAACCGCGAACGCTACTCGATCGTAGTCGTCGTCGCCGTCGTTTCGCCACTGGATGTTGTTAGCTCCGCGTCCATGGCCGTTGCCGCCGCGTCGAGCACCTCGACCCTCATCCTTCTGCTTGGTCCAGCACTTGTCAATCATGTGCCCCAATTTCCCGCAGTACGTGCATTGGCGAGCCTCTCGGTCGGTGTTAAACGCTTTAGCCGCGTTTTCAGCCTTCACCGTCGCCGTCTTCTCACCTTGTCGCTTGATGTGCTCGTATGTGAGCACTTTCACAACGTCTTGCGACCGCAGCTCTGCGTTGCTCATCTCCAGATTGAGCACGACGTTCTCGTAGCTCTTGGGGAGACTTCGCAGTAAGCAGATCGCCACGTCCTCGTCCTCCATCTTGGCGCCGATGCTGCTGAGCTTGGCGCTGATGTTAAGGACCTCGTTGCAATGATGCAAGACATTGCCGCCTTCCGACATCTCCATGCTGAAGAGTTGGCGCTTCAGGTAGATGCGGCCAGCTTTCTGCGACCCATCATACAGCGTCTTCAAGCGCGTCCACGCGCCCCACGCTTCCTCGCAGTCATCAACCACGTGATGGTAGTCCGCGTTCATGTGGAGCAACATCAATCCGAACGCAATGTTGCTCGCCTTGACGTAGTCGTCCTTGGTCCGGATGTCCGTGAAGCTCGGCGTCGTTTCCCGGTTCACTACGTGCCATACCGACTTGGTCAGAAACACGCCACGCATGTAGCGGTTCCACGTCGCGTAGTTGTCACCGTTGAACTTGTCGATGGTGACCTTGGTCGAGGCGTCATGGGCAGAGGACATGGTGCTTGGGCTCATAACCTGTTAACGGTGTAGAGATGTTGGAACGAAGCTTGGGGCTGAACGGAGTGACTTCTGCACTTGGTGCGGAGACCGGAGTGAAGGCACTTGAGGGGAAGAAGGAAGATTCGAAAGTGATTGATTTATCGGGGCTTACACTGTCCTCACTACCTAGGTCATCCAATCATTCTACTCGTCCAATCATTCTGTACTCGTCCAATCATCCTAGTCGTCCAATCATGGGTGGCATAAACAACGTACCATAATCACAGCGAGATCGTATTGGACCGGTTGAGGTTGACCGGTTAATGGGTACAGCTGGTACACAGTCCCAAGACCAGCAACCCTCAATAAGATAGGGAACCGGTGAATGCCTTCCCATATGGCAACCCGGTGTTTATAAACGAAATCCCGGAACGCGCGAACGAACAACCCGAGACGCCCGTGCACGTCAC
This sequence comes from Phytophthora betacei, assembly GCA_011320135.1. Classification (NCBI taxonomy): domain Eukaryota; phylum Oomycota; class Peronosporomycetes; order Peronosporales; family Peronosporaceae; genus Phytophthora; species Phytophthora betacei. The sequence goes on from JAANHX010000505.1 coordinate 360,654, forward strand.
TTCGGAAGCTAACCAGATCCACCAGCGTGGTCGTCAGCGTATCCCATGGGGCAGCATCTTGCAATTCTTCCACGTGAGATCTTGTGACAAGCGAATCCACATAGCCGGCCGTCGGGACGACATCCTCTTCCCGAGGGAATATCCACTCAGCTCGGAATGGCAGCTCAGGAAACAGGACAGTGATCTTCATTGTGACAATGGCGACCCGGTTCAGTTTCTTGGCGGACCAAGGCTCAATGTCTCTGGTGGCGAAGGCCACAGGGGCACGCCGACCAGGAATGAAGGCAGCATGCGGACCAAACGGGGCCACGGGGAGCATCCCTGGCAACGAAGAGTTAGGAGGAGCAGGGATCAAGACAGATCCAGGGGATCCGCCACCATGAGGTGATCCCCCTCCACCATCGCTTCCCGACCCACCATCACTGTCGACCTGGATCGCAGATCCCGCAGTGCCGACCCCAGATCCGGCTGTATCAGTGACTTGCGGAGGTGGTGTCGAGAGGGATCTCCGCTGGGCTTCGGATCTGGATTGGGACAAGGCCCGCCGCGTGCCTTCTTCCTAGGCATCATCATCGACTCGGGCCTCCTCTGAATCCTCCGGGCTTTCATCGTCATCGTTGTCGTCATCGTCGTCCGGGGTGAAGGAATAAGGGCCGGAGGACAGCGTACGCTTCGAAGACGATCGGATAGGAGGCCCCGAGCCGTCGGACCAGTCCGATCCCTCATCCTCGTCGTCCTCCGAGCTGCCAAGTCCACAACCAGTGGGGATGGCACGTTTGGCTTTCCCTTTCCCGGATCCAGTTCCGATCGGCGGAGGGCCGGTAGAAGCTGGCTGGGGAACGGTAGGCACCGTCACCGAAGGGCCAGCAGTGGATCCCGACTGTGACGAGCCGGACGGGGCCGTGGATATGACTAACTCCGTCGTAGAAGGGGTAATCGCCGCGGATCCGGCCGAAGTCCCTGCCTGGGACGACGGCGCGATGGTGGATCCAGTCTTGGACGTAGATCCCGTCTTGGGCGTAACTGTGGATACAGTCTTAGACGCCTTGGATCCGGTCTGGGACGCCGATCCCGACTTTGAGACTGCGCCGGAACCAGTCTTGGACGCCTTGGATCCGGCCTTTGCCGATCCCGACTTGGATGCCGCGAATCCCGGCTGAGAGGCAGCAGCGGACCCAGTCTTGGGTCCAGATCCAGATTTTGACGTGACAGCTATGGATCCAGCCTTGGATCCCACACCCGTCTTGGACGTAGCTACGGATCCGGCTTTAGACGTTGATGCTGGTTTGGATGTGGCGATGGATCCAGACTTGGATCCGGCACCAGACTTCTGTGGTGAAGTGCTTTCTCAGAAATAAGAGAATGGACCTGACGCGGGGTCACTATCCCGAATCAGTGACAATTTCAAGTGATTAGAGAGGATTTGGGTTGTCTGGCACGGATGCAAGTTGCCTGTGGTGGATTAGCCATGACGAGTAACACCCCGTACGAAATGACGATGGATCTGGTATGAGTGATGTACGGGAAGGCAAGATCCACCGAGACCTATCTCGGATCCACCCTTACCTGGATTCGCTTAGGTGGATATGGGATAAACTATGTACCAGTGGATCGAGTGTGGATCCTATGAAGGAATGGTGGTAGGTGCCATCCAAGGGTGGATCTAGTAGCCACGGCTAACGAGAAGTCAAGATCCACCGCGAGGTACCCCGGATCCCATACTTCCGGGTTCGGATCCAAGGGGGGAGGATCCCGCATAGAGGGACCTGGATCCAGGGTATAGGGATGATGGATGCAGTGGATCTCGAACTTTCGTGGGACAATGGAGATCACAGACGGTTGCAAGATGATGTTGGATGATTGAAGAGCTCGGATCCACGGCGAGTGTACAATTACAGTGAAGTGGATCCAAGCGACCTGGATCCGGATGAGTGTACCCATAATAGGGTGACCATAATGATTACGCCATGGATCCGGTGGATCTGAAGATAATACAGCTGGGATGATGGGTCAAGGGAAGAAGGGACATGCAGCCGAGCCTGGTAAGGAATTTAGCAGGTGAAAGACATAGAAGGTAGAAATCCAGGCAGGTATAGGCTTAAGTATCAATACAGACTTCTATTTGCACAGTATCACGCAAGTGCCTTCCTGCCCTCAAGAACCGGAACTACATTGGCCGTACGAGCTAGGAGAAGGTTGCGAATTGCGAATCTAGTGTTGGTAGTGATAACTGGATAATACATTGGCCAGTTCCTACAACCTAGTAAGCTTTCCCATACACGTGCAGATCCGACGGGTTAACCGAATTTACTACTTGGTCGGTCATACCCTAGAGGCTCTCAACTCTCAAGATCCCGTCACAGGAGGCGGCAAGTACGACGCAAAGTAACTACAAAGGCAAGGGAACACACCCGCAAGGCAACCCTACGGCCAGATCCACGATCTAGGCCCCGGATCCATAAGCTCGAATATTCGCTTAGGATTCGGAACCATCCACGGACGCAGAGTGAAGGTTTTCCACTGCTGCTCCACCCCATCCCCACGTCTCGCCAAGACACTCAAGCTTCACCACTTGAACGCTTCGGAAGTTACCGAGAGAGCAGATCCCGCCCTACCGACGGGTACACAAGGTGAGGAAAGTTCAGCAGAACACGGATCATCGGGGGACCCCCTCCGTTAGTCGGTGTCTGGGCGCAGTTGGTAAGTCGGATCTGGCAATCTCGCAAATTTTGCTGATCCCGCTACACCACAATGGTGCGCGTGCCCGGATCTTTTGGTGACTCGGGATTTCACCGTGAGTCCCAAGAAGATGCTCAAGTGAAGATTGAGCCAGGGGAAGAGGCGTCGTCGGAGGTCGGATCGACGAAGACGCTGCTGAATGAAACAAGATCCGCGGATCGATGGAGTTTTGGGAGGAACACTGTCGACGGAAGAGAGGTGGATCCGGATCCGGATCTAGAAGAAAAACCTCTCTATCCTCCCCAGGTCCCCTCGGGGACCCCTGCGGATCTTGACGCAAGTCAAGATCCGCTAACAAAACAAGGGAAAGTGAAGGCGAAACGGTATGCATTTGCAGATTCACCGGTTAAGCCAACACCGTACCTAAACCCAAGCCCGCTAGTCGAAGAAACGAGAAAGAAGACGAAAACGAGTAAGACTACGCGGAAGAAGATGCAAGCTCCAGAGTCGGAAGAAGACCAAGCTGGATCCAGGTCTAGCTGGTCCGACAAGGATCTCGAGTTTGTGTATCGCCACCAAGCTTTACGCGACTTCCTGCATCAAGATCCTGTCACGCAGATCCTGAATCCACGACAGATCGAAGATCCAAGGGAACCGGTGAGAGCACCAACGAAAACGGCGAACAAGTTGGTGGCAGTCAAAGATCTATTACGTTTGTTTACGGAGTCAGGCATCGTGGCTGGTGTGTTCGACGCAGAGGATATCTTCGAGCTAGACCTGGATCTCATAGTATCCGCGACGCGGGACCTCTTTGCCAGAGTTAAGTCCATCACCGGAGAAAGGTCGCGCACTATGGATCCAGTGTCGTCGCCGAGAATCAGCCAAGCTGCGTCCTCGAACTACGAATCCGCCGCTGAGGATGAGTCAGACACGTCGTCCGAACCACGACGCATGACTTTAGGACCCTCCGGGGCATCCATGCTGGAAGCGCGGGCGAGGATCCGAGGACAGGAAGTCCCTGTGAACGTGAAGACTCGGGATCCAGTACGCCCTACCCGTGATCTGTCACAATCCAGCCAGGATCGAGCCAGATCCGGCAAGAAGCCAGTGGGGTTATCGTCAGATCGGACTCAAGGTAATCGCCTCACGGATCCTGTCTCGCCAGTGGACCAGCCGGCCACAAGCTCTTCCGACACCTCCTCAGGCACCCTGCAGCGACACTTCGAAGCTGCGATGAGTCGTTTCCTGGCCGAACAGGGTATGAGAATGCCCGTGCCACAAGCGCAAGTGCTCCACGAACATAAAGCACGAGACGTGGAGATGGAGTCCGTGGAGGGAGACAACTCCCACGATGAGTTCGACCCAGATGATCTGGATGGCCCATCCTCTTCGTCAGCAGTGGTAGCAACAGCCACAGCCGGGGCAGGTGGATCGTCCATGATCCAGAGGGTACGGATCTCAGCCATATCGGATCTGAAGGAGTTCACGGGCAAGGATCAAGATGAGGACCGAGCGAGGACATGGATCAGCAAAGTCAAGTCGGCCCTCATGAGAGATCAAGCGTCGGATGCTGAGAAGTGTTTGACCTTTGCGGATCTGTTAGCGGGGCCAGCCAGGAACTGGTATCGGCAGCTGGGCAGATCCACCAGGAACAAGTGGCCAGATTTGCTGCGCAGTTTCCAGACCCAGTACTGTGGATTGGGAGTGTCGGTGGCACGACAATACTACCATGCTCGCCGCAGATCGGATGAATCCCCGCTAGAATACCTGCATCGACTAAATGTGGCCGGTCTACGGGCCAAGTTGAAGATCAAGGATGGGGGATCCAAGGTACTGCGGGAACATGTGGATCATTTCATCGAGACGTTGGGAGACGTGGATCTGGCCGACAGGCTGACCCTGTTACGACTTCCCGACGCAGACGAGCTTGAGGAAATGCTGCGGGCGGTGGATCGCGCGAAACACCGCCAGAAGAAGGCGGCGGTCGGATCCGGCAAGTATCGCCAAAAGGCTCCGACGCCTACGGCCCCAGCTCGACGTGTCCACCAAGTCACGGCGCCCGACTCAGGAACTGAATCAGGATCCGACGGCTCAGACTCCGACCCTGAAGATTACCGTCGAGTCTGTCTCACTGCGTCCAACGATCGAACGGCGAAGACCGGAGACAACTCTCGACCGGGGGATACCGTACCCGGGGACCGTGGGATGTACAGATCCCGATATCTTATGGACGGGACAGCACAAGTCAGGTGTTTGCAGTGCGGATCCCGGAAGCACACAGAATCTGGATGCTGGAAACATCTGGTCTGTGAGAAGTGTGGCAAGAAAGGTCATCCCGGAGATCATTGCTTCTACGTGTGTCGCGATTGTGGCGAGATTCACGACGTCGGCAAGTGTCCGATGGAAGAATTCTACAACCAGATCCACCAATGGTTCGATCCAGCCAAGCACAGAGGGATGTTGCCAAAAGTGGCAGAGACGATGTTAAACTAGGACGCTCGCCGGGTTTGAATCCGGTACGAGCCGAGCGTTCTAGGTATTGCATTTATGCATTTGTGAACAAGACATCGCTAGATCCAGGTAGCAGGACCCTAGATCCAGTCGATAATACACGTGATCTACATGAAGTGTCAGTTGCCAAGGTCTCTAGTTTGCGCCAAGTGGACGAGTTTTCCAGATTCAAAGTCTCTTCAACCCTGGATCTACAAAGAGGAGAGGCACGTGGTTACTGGGAGAAACGCTAACATGGTCGATGGTTTGAGCCTACCAAGGGTGAGGTCACTGCAGATCCACCTAAGGTCTGTCAGGTCACTGGATCCCGTGGATCTGAGGATGTTGGATCCATGGATCTGCTAACAGGGGAGTCCCGTGGATACTGGAAGTACCATGCCCCAGGAAAGTGGTTCAGACAAGCCAAGGTAGGGGGCAAGATCAACAATGAAAAAGCAATCCTACTCCTAGATAGTGGTGGCGAGGTGTCTATACTGGATACCGCCTTTGCTCGTAAGGTTGGGTGCCAAGTGGATGGGAGTCGGATCCAAGATTGTGTTGGGATTGGTGAAGGCGTGTACCGCACGAATGGGAGAACGCGGATCAAGATCACGCTGGCAGGTTGTTTGGTGTATTGGTTTGACATTTGGGTTGGAGATCTCGCTGGTCAAGACGCCATCCTCGGGATGGATTTCATGGTGCCAGCCGGGGTGAGGTTGGATCTGGCGGATGGGACACTTTGTTTCCCTGACGAGATGCGGATCCAGCTCAGCGGACGGCGGCCGTTGTATGGGGCGAAGATGAGGATCATAAGGGCGGATAAGACGACCTGGATCGAGCCCGGAGAAACCTGGGAACTGCCAGATCGGTTAAAGTGGGTGGAACATGAGAAACTGTGGGTCACTCGGGGCGAGAAATGGGTGCCTACCGGAATCCAGGGACCAGGTCGATCACAATACCTCCAGGTCACGAACGCCAGCGACAAGAGACTATTACTGGACCATTATGAGGAGATCGGGCGATGGTTGGCGGAGGACGGTATCCCTAGGCGACCTATGTGTCAGTGGGATCCCGCCGCTACAAAGAATGGCAGAATCTGGCGTACGAGGCGACTACCGAGATCGAATCTCTCGGAGAGGTGGGGCTCCCGGCGGGGCCAACTGGCCCCTTGGTGGATCGGCCTTCATATCCAACCCCGCGAAAGATCCTGCAGAGGGATCGTCAGATTGAGGTCCAAGCGATAGAGGCTGGATCCAAGACCGGGGATGATCCCCGGAGGCGGTCCGTAGATAACCCAGCGTCGATGGATGGGGGATCGCAGAGGACTGAAGCCGGGTCGCCAGATCCTGCTAACCCACAAGTGGATCCTAGCTTTTCATGGGACAAAACACCTGGATCCTTGTCGAGAGTGGCAACACTAGCCAACCAGGAACCGTCGTGTGTAAACTCACCAGGGGATCAAGTCGATCCAACAGGTAGCTTCCCCGGTACCAGGGTACCCGATCTCACGAAAACTGAAGGAATGACGGGTGTAGGAGAGTCGCGGTGCTTGGATCCAAGGGTGGATCCGACGAAGACGGAAGATGAACAAGTCTGTTACCATGAAGGTGGGGGTCTACACGCCGAGGGTCTCGGAGAAGGCATGGCGGTGATCCCGGAGGTACCACTGACCACAGAGGAGGTCACGATTGACGACATCCAAGTGGATCCAGGGGCGAACGAACCCGCGGAAGTGGATCGGTTACGTCAGAGGATCTGGGAAAGCTGACATCTGCTGATTGGTAAAGGTAATGCATTACCGCCCGCTGCCCGCGGAGTCAAATGTGACATCGATGTCGGTGACGCGAAGTCGATCGCTCAAAGGGTGCGGAAGGTGGCGCCTCAGTTCCGAGAAAAACTGTCGGATCTGATCAAGGGCCTGCTGCAAGCCAAGATCATCAGCTTCTCAACGTCCCCGTGGGCATCTCCGGTGGTGATCATCATCAAGAAGAACGGGGTGGATATACGACTGTGCATTGACTACCGGCTGGTTAACAGACTGACTCGATTGATGGTGTACCCGATGCCTCTAATCAATGAGCTGTTGGAAGATCTGGATAAAGTACTCTGGTACTGTTCTCTAGACATGGCCAGTGGTTTCTGGGTGGTTACTATGACGGATCGAGCTCGCGCAATATCCGCATTCATCACACCGTTTGGCCTGTTCGAGTGGACCCGGATGCCGTTTGGATTGAAGAACGCACCCCAGATCTACCAACGCCTCATCGATAACGCCCTCTATGGGTTCACCCGAATACCGGAGCCCGAAACGGGTGGATCCGGGGAAGGCAATGCAGAAGTGGATCCATTCGAAGCGGGAGAGCCAGGGGATCCTGGAACCCCATACGTGTTAGGACGCAGATCTTACATCGACGACATTCTGATCCCGGCAGAATCGTGGGATCAGTTATGCGAGAAAGTGACATCCCTACTGGAGGCGTATACTAAGTGGAATCTCTCTATCAGCGTGGTGAAGAGTTACTGGGGGATGCGCAAGGTGGATTACTTAGGCCATCGAGTCTCCAAGGAGGGATTGGAGGCGAATCCTAAGGACCTGTTTTCGTTAGCCGGCTTGTTCTTCCCACAGTCGTTACGGGCGATGCAATCCTTCTTGGGCAGTTTGAATTACTACAGTCGGTTTATCGAGGATTACGCACTGTTTGCTGCGGTACTATATGAATTGAGAGAGGTAGATTTTGCTGCGATGACCACTCCAGCTGTCCGGATCAAAATCCAACAAGCTCTGGCCCTAGAGATCCCGGATCCACGAGGGGATCCAAGTAGTACGACGCCAGAAGAGGACCTAAAACAGGAGCTGGATCCACCCCGGGACCAACGGAGAGAGGATCCAGTCTGGATAGAGACCACTGTTAACGGTGTAGAGGTGTTGGAACAAAGCTTGGGGCTGAACGGAGTGACTTCTGCACTTGGTGCGGAGACCGGAGTGATGGCACTTGAGCGGAAGAAGGAAGATTCGAAAGTGATTGATTTATCGGGGCTTACACTGTCCTCACTACCTAGGTCATCCAATCATTCTACTCATCCAATCATTCTGTACTCGTCCAATCATTCTACTCGTCCAATCATGGGTGGCATAAACAACGTACTATAATCATAGCGGGATCGTATTGGACCGGTTCAGGTTGACCGGTTAATGGGTACAGCTGGTACACAGTACCAAGACCAGCAACCGTCAATAGGATACAGCACCGGATCCGGCCTTGGCAGTCGATCCGGACTTGGACGCCGTGGATCCCGCCTTGGCAGTCGATCCGGACTTGGGTCCGGATCCGGTCTTGGACGCCGTAGATCCAGTCTTGGGCCCAGATCCAGTCTTGGACGCCGTAGATCCAGTCGTGGACACTGAAGTCGACTTGGATGTGGTGGTGGATCCGGTCTTGGACCCGGCTCCAGACTTCGAGGGGGGGGGGGGGGGGGGGGGGGGCGGAAGTCTTGGACGTGGAAGTGGATCCCGTCTTGGAGGTGGATTTGGATCCCACCTTGGGAGTGGATGTGGGTCCCACCTGAGAAGCCGCCTTAGAGGCCGAACTGGTTTTGGATTTGGCCTTTGGGGAGGCTCGGGCATGCTTGTGAGGACGGGGGGATCCGGTGCTAGGAGCGGGAGATGCACTACGCGGGCGTTTCGCAGCCGACGGATCCGCCCCACTTACAGACGGAAGAGGGGCAGAGACGCTGGCAGCACGAGAGGGTCCCGACAAGGGAGGAAGGGGATCCGACACGGCAGCTGTCACCAGCGCCAGTCGTCGACGTGCCAAATCCCGCTCCAATAAGCCACGATCGCGCTCCAGGACCAGCTGTTGCTGCTGAACATGAGCAGCGGCGAGTTGATCCCGGAGTTTTGCTGCAGTGGCCTCGGCATCCTTCAATTTGTCACCTGGATCGACATAACAAGTGAATATGGGGTTACTAGCAGGGGACAAAAGAAGATCCACGTACTCGTGCGGCGGAGCTTGGATTCCAGCTCCGTTTGCGTTCGCTTGGCATCCGCCCACTCGGTAGCCGCCTTGTCCCGCTGGAGTTCGGTGTCCGCCAACTTCGCTTGGATCTCGTCGCGCAATTGAGTTACGCGTACGAACTCTTCGAGCGCGTAATCTCGCCCAGCAGACGCTTTCTCGAGTGACTCCTTGGTATCTTTCAGCTCCTCAGAGAGACGAGCCAGAGCTGCATCCGGCGACGAGGGAGGTAGATTTGGCGCGGGGGACCCTCCACGCGCCGACCGTAATGCGGATCCGCCATGGGTGGATCCCACATAGTCGTTAGATACCACCTCCTCTTGGGCCAGGCGCAACTCGTCACGGAGTCGATCGAAGCTCTCGTCCGCGGCTGCACTAGCGGTTTGGGAATCCTCCAGATCCCGCTCGAGGTCGTGGATCCGGGATTGGAGCTGGTGGATCTCAAACCCGGTGAGCGCCATCTCCCTAAGGAGATGGTCGTTGTCGTCCCGCATGCCATCTCGCTGACGGGAGGCGCGATCCAGCCGTCCAGTCAAGTCGCGGATCTCGACCGCTTGATCGGCCAACAAGAGTCGCAGGTCCTGCGAACGAGAGGCCGCACGGTGCTCCCATCCTTGGATCTCCATAGCCTGGTCATGGACCTGGGCTCGCAAGGTTTGGAGTTGGGTGGCGTGCAAAGACCCAGCTTGGTCTCGGGCATCTTGAGCCGTCTGAAGCTCCGCCGTCAAGGCTTGTGTGGTGTTGGAATTCCCACGTGAACGCTAGCTACAAATGTAGTTAGGATGTTTCCACAACAATACGTCTACTAGGATAGTAAACGATCGTTCGGGCAGACCTGAAGACCCCAGTTCTGCCCTTGCACCGGGACAAACTGGACCTTGTAAACTACTTATATAGGCCAACCAGTAAAAATAAGAACACGCTACTAGCACGAGCAAAGCTAGCAGGTGTTTTGAATCCTCGTGGTCCCAACAGCGGAAGGGTACCAGGCACGGGTAAGCCTTTTACGAGATCACCGAGTGTTCAACACTCGGTAGGAAGAATAAAAGGGAGGCAATTCAAGCACTCCCAGTCGTGCAAAAAGGCAACAATAAGCCGTCACGTAAAAACCTCCCGATAATAATCGGCCAATACACAAAGTCTCTTGGCCTTGCCGGATGAACCCTCGCTACAGAGCTTCGAGTTCACCGACAGGCATAACACACTCAAACAAGCTTGGCCTGACGCTTACCTTGAAGCCGGACGTCGCTCTGTGTGCTTGAGTGGAAATTCTGTTCTGTATTTAAGCTTACCCTTTCGGGTCTATTCCTAATAAGAAGTCCTAATCAAGTATACAAATATCAAGTGAACCATGATCCGTTATGGATCTTCTTGCATGCCAAGCGTCGTCTGCACCGTCGCATGAGTATCTTTAACGGTCCGTGCCCTGTCCCAGACGGTGAACGTGCCTTCCAAGGGTCGCTGAGTCTTCCGCGAACTCATCCCAACCGCCACTGAGGGTTCGTACCGTAGATGGTCCGCTGAATGCGAATCCGGCCAGTCCATTATTAATAATAAGGACAGCCTGGATTCAGTGACATATGGACTGTATCCAATACTCGTTGAAAGCTCGGGAGTGACGCCGTCGAGTCCCTTGCACCTTGGCGTCTCCGTACATCACCTGACCGAGGGTTCGTCGCTTGAACAACTTGGGCGGTGTCACGTCTTTGTCGACGGGTGATAATCCGCAACTACGGAGAAATCACTACACCACAACTGCCCCTGTCGCAATGGAAGCCACGGTACTGGTGCCCGTTGTGACATTTCTTCATTCTTCAATTCACCATCTCGCCACCGTATGTCCAAGCGTCTGAATCGAGCCGTGTCCGACGCTTTTCAGCGTCTCAATCCTCGTAGACGTCGCGAACGTGAGCAGCTGGAGGTACGTAAGCCCATCCTTCTCCTGAATCATCGGTACTTTGCTCATCACCTCGTATCACTCGACTTGTTTCTCAGGAGGGCAAGACCGAGGGTTCGAACGCCCCTCAGTCTGCTGCACTTCCTTCGACAGCAGCATCATCAACCGACACTCCGGCGCCCGCTGCCCGGACTCTTCACTCCCTGTGGTAGCTCCTGCAGCACTCCCCGTCGTCGCTGAACCCGCGGAGATGGCTCCTGCTGCTCCTCCTGCCCCAGCTGGTGGTCCGCCACCACTCACCGAAGATTCGCTGCGCGCCATGCTGGCTGAAAGTACGGAGGCATCGGTCGATCACATGATGACCTCGATAATCCCGTACTTGACTGCAATGGCTCGTCACCAAGTGCAGCTCAGCGTTGTGCCTCCTCTCCACGGCGATATACACACTCAGCGTCGCCTCGAGACTGCCGTTGGTTTCGATGATGTCCTCGCTGCGATACAACCTGTTCCTGACGCGCTGTCGGCATTACCAGAACGAGTTGCCGACTTGGAGCGTCAGTTGCGGTTTGCTCAGTCCGAGGCTGCTGCCGCCGTACGTTCGGTGGCGCCCCACATCATGGCCCGTGAGAACGCGGAGACGTTTCTCAAGGCTGCCAACGCTGAGATTGAAGCCTTACATCACAACATCAAGATTCTCCGCGAGTCGAACGCCAAGAACGACGCTATGCTCGCAAGTGTTCAAGCCACTATGGAGCGACACGCAGAGGATTTGAGTCGTCTTCACTGCGAGGTCCAAGCTCGGGATGTTTTCATCAGTACTCTGCAAAAGAAGCTGGCCCGCGAACGCGAGGTGTACAAGTCTTCTATTGGAGCGAATACCGAGCAGACTCGGAAGCTTCACCTCCTTCTGGTAAAGCTTGCCCAGGGCAAGTACGTTGATAACGACACGCTCAAGGTCCTCGAGAACCAGCAAGACCGCAACACTCGCCTCCTCCAAGCGAATCGTACCCTCCGTGCACACGTGAGTCTGGCAGGGATGGATCCCGAGGTACTTCGTCTGGCTGTTGAAGGTACGCTCTTAATGTCGCTCCTTCCACCGTGTGTTCAGCAACTAACGTTCGTTCACAATCCTTCGTGATAGGTCTGACTGCGGGTGAGCTGGACCTGGACGCGCTGGACTTGGATCAGGAGACGTTAGTCGCTTTGCGTCGCATTCAGTCTGCCACCGCGTCTTCGGACGATCCTCAAGCCCTTCCTGCGGCTTTGGCCAAGGCTGCTCACCAAGTGGCCCATGGGAAATCCCATAAGCGTCTTAGACCAGGTGGCGAGGATTCGGACGACGAGTCGAAAGACTCTGACGAAGACAAGGCTCCAATCCCAACGGACAAGGCCAGTACTTCGATGGCAGCTGCCGGTCTCGGTGATGCGCCACCTGCCGATACTTCAACTCCCAAGTCGGCTCGTCGATCGCTGTTCGGTCCGAAGGCGTGGAAGAAGGCGGCCCAGAAGAAGCGCAAGAAATCTCGTCCTCATTCTCCTGCCAAGTCGCCCCGACGTCACATGAAGACTCGGTCCCAGTCTGTACCGTCTTCTCCAAGCTCATGGACGCCACCTCCTACGTCAACGTCTTCTTCTACTCCCACCGTGGTCGACCTCAGTGGCGACCGGAGTGACGTGGACATGGGGACTGCTGATCCAAGTAGCGTCCCTTCGGTTCAAGAAACTGCTACAGAGCCTTCGAGTAAGGATGTGAACCCTGGGGATCACGACGATGTTCCCGGTTCTCCTGACGCGCCTTCGCCCCCGCCTCAGGGTCCACACGATGTGGCCAAGCCACCAGCTTCCACGCCTTCACCTTCTCCAGCCGACATACGTGCTGCTGAAGAAGCTCTGCGCGAGGCCGAGCAAATGCGGCTCATGTTTGGCTCAAGTGACGAAGGTGAAGAGTCGGACCAAACTGTCCCCCAAGGCAAGTCTGCTTCGGCGTCTGTCGCGACGTCCAAGGCAGTTGAAGTCTCGGGAGTGGTTTCTACAGCAGGGTCTGCCCCTGTTGAAGCTGCTCCACTAGCTTCCGTGTCTTCGAAGTCGGCTCCGACTGTTCCCACGGCTGTCGTACCAAGCGTGTCTTCGCCTGACGTTTCGATGGAGATTGATGATGATGGAAATGCTGATGACGACCATGGAGATGACGTGGATGACAATGAACCTTCGGTGGATGACTCTCCTGATGCTCCCAGTGGTGGCGGTGATGTTCCGCCCCCCCACCGATCATTCAAGCATACTCGATGACGAAGATGTTGAAGATTCAAATAGGAACTGGAGTAATCTTGGCCCAGCTCGTCCTCCGACTCCACCTCGGCCAAATCCTTCGCCGATGATGACTTCTCCAATCATAGTTGCCGGTCCGCCTCCTTCGCCACCGGCAAGTCACCCAGCACCAGCATCTTCTTCTCTTGTTCCAGTGTCTCCTCGTCCGCCTATTTGGACTCTCGATGCTGGACCTGGGCGCATGATTACGGCCACCTACCCTTCGGTGCCGCGTCGTGGTGGTGCACCGTCGGTTGAGCCGTTGCCTCACCGAGTGTTGTCTGGTGGTCGCCCTACGGTGCCGGCTTCGTCCACCTTGCCACCGTGGGTTCTTCTGTACGTGGACATGGAGTTTACTGACGCAGGCGCCAAGAAGTGTTTCGAGCGACTCTTGAGCTTAACCCTTCCCGAACCAGCTGGTGAGGTGACTGTGCGTACAACGTTGGAGGGTCTCCAAGCGTTGTTTGATTACTCGCATCCTGATCACCCGTACCAGCAACTTCGGCAGCTCTATCCTCTTCAAGCCTGTCTCTTCGACACTGTTGACTTCAATCCAAGCGTTCCCATCTCAAAGCGTGCTCCAATTGAGACCCGTCTCAAGATGATCTGGGCGAACCTTCGGGGTGACGGCGGGAAGCAAGGTGACCTCGGGTTCGCATTGTGGGAGCGTCTCCACTGGCTTCCGTTAGCTGGTATTGAACGAGGTCTCGCTGAAGAAGCTAAAAAGGTTGGCCACGACAAGGAACGCTTGAAGGAACTGAGAGCTCTGTTGAAGAAGCTCTTCAGTGAGCGCGACCGTCGTGCCGATCGTCTTCGTAACAAGTACCGTGAGCAGTACATGGCGTGGAGTCGTGACTCGGTTTCCTCTGGTACTTCCGGCGCACCGTTCATTCGTCCCGAGTTGCTTTTGGAGCCGTCGAAGCCATGGTACCAGATCGAGAACTTGCCGTTCGCACCTCGGACTTCCGACTGGCTTTCCGAAGTTCCGGCTCTCGATGCTCGTCAACCCTGGCGTACTGGATGGATGAATGCGCCGCATCAGCACCCGTACAACACTACGTACTTCCCGTGCCAGCGTAATCCGGAGCTCTTCAATCCTCGTGGTACGCGTTGCGTGAACGTGTACCGAAGCGTGGTCGTTGACCCGTCTCTCGATTCAACCGAACTTATTCCGTCCTGGCGTTCGTTGTTTGACTCGCCACCGGGTACTCCACGTCCTGCTCTGGCTGCTGCTCCTGTTGAAGCTGGTACCGAGGATTCGCAGGGTCCGGCTTCAGCTCCAGCTGCCGAGGCTCAGGTTCCCGATGAAGAGGAGAAGGAGAGTGGTGACTCGACTTCGTTGACCCTCTTGGCCACCGCGGCCAGACACTTGGAATCGATTTGAATCCTCGCTGCACGTTCTACGACGTTCTCCAGCATCTCAGCTAACTGTTGAGGTGTCCCGCGTGACTTCGTTTTCAGTGGTCGCTCCGCGGTCGGCATTCATGTTTTCTTATTCTTAATCCACTTCCACAGCGTAATCATGTTCATGTTGTTCTTCAAATGCATATACAATTTGTTGTTGCAGTAACGTTTTTCGTCTGTTACCACAGGCTGCATCGCCCTGTGGACAGTTCACACGTGATCCAGTCACGCTAGTCTTCGTCCGCCACTTGCGCCATCTGCAGCCGATTCTCGCTCTTCTTGGCTCGCAAATAGTCGTACAGCAGACCTCCACATGACAAGTTGGATGCTGGTTCCCAAGTTGGGTCTTCGTAGCCCATCCACTTGACTTTGAACTCGCGTACAGCACGCTCCGTGCTCGTCGACAGTGGTGTTCTGTCGTCGAGGATGGCCTCGACTTCACATTCACCGGCAACTTGATCTGGTTCCCAGCTGTCCTCAGGCAATAGTTCCTCATCGAAGTCAAGTCTTGCTTCATTAGTCGCGTCTAGTACCAACCGAGTGTTCGGTCGACTGTTGAATTCGTTGACAGCCTTGAGTCTCGACACATGCACAGCTGGGTAGAAGCGATACCCACTTCGGTCTGGTAGTTCCAGCTTGTACGCAAACTCTTCCACCTTACGCTTGATCCGAAAAGGTCCATGCCACCGGTGAGCTAATTTCTTCGTCAAGCCCGGTTTGACGCGTTCCATGTACAACCACGCCCGGCTCCCAATCTCAAAAGGAGATCTCGGTGGGGCTCTTGCAGGATCTTCCATCTCTTCCGAAGCTTATGGAGGGTCCGCCGAGTGTTCGTTTCCACTTGGTTGAGGTACAGCGGCTTTTTCCAGTCGACTCAGGGCATCATTATGCTTTTTAGCCCTTCGCTCCTTTTCTACGGCCTGATAGTCTTTGGCCATAGTGAGGGCGACCTCATGTTGTCGATTGATCTCACGCCGCCACGCTAGTGCGTCAGACTGCTTGCCGAGTCCTCGTTTGAGTGATGACGACATCGCCCGCAACGTCGACTGCGCATCCCAACCATGAACGAGGTAGAACGGTGTTTACTTCCTTGTAGTGTCCTGAGAAGTATTAATAGCGAACACCAGCTTCTCTGCGATTTCATCCCAATCTTCTTTTAAGTGTCTTCCGCGTACACCCGTACGGAACCCATCACCGACTTCACCGAGCGTTCCTGCTGTCCATTAGTCTGTGGCCGATAGCTCAAAGTCGCCCGTGATCTTGACTGCATCATCTCCGCAAATGCTTGGAACACTTCGCTCATGAAGCGTGGGTCGCGGTCGTGCCTTATCAGTGATGGGGCTCCGAACCGTCGGTACACACATTCTTCGAACACTTGGGCAACACTCAGTGCAGTCGTATCCGACATAGCCTTGGCAATAACGAATCCCGTGAGCGAGCACTGAAATAGGAGCAACGCCGTGTGGCGCCCCTGCGAGATTTCGGTAGTGGGATCACAAAATCCATCGAGTCGATTTGGAAAGGTCGTTCGGCTAGTACGTTGCCAGGTGAGTATCCACGAAGCTGCGGACGGCTTTTACTCGAGCTACAATCTGAACATGATTTCACATGCTTCTCCACGTCAGCGTACAAGCCGATCCAATAATAATCGGACCTAACGCGATGGAACGTTCTCACCACACCTTGATGTCCTCCTTCCAGCGAGTCGTGACAGTTCTGCAAGACCTCTTGAATCATCGTTGTCGGTACCACAAGCCGCAGCTTGGTCTCCTCTTGCCAACTGTGGTCGTACCGACGATTCAATCCAAGATAGTGAAGCACGCCGTCTTCTGATAACACGAATCGGTCTGCGTACTTCCAGGCATCTCGAGCTTCTTTGTAACTCAGCTCTTCTGCTTGACCCTGCAGCACCTTCTTGATGTTAGACCACTTCTGCTCTTCGTCTTGTGCCACCATTATCCGTCTGCGTCGTTCCCGCTGTATTGCTACCGGATCAACATCCTCCGCATCAGGAAATGCCGCTGGTACAGTCTTGTGAGGATGGTCTGGCAAATCTTCGCCGATTGAATCTTCGGTGGACGTCTCTCGTCGTTCTTCATTCTGTTCTTGAGCTTTTGAGACCTCCTCCGAGTGTTCATCTGCAAACCTGACGCGTTTCTTGGCTTTCGTCTGTTGCCGAGTCATCACTGCTATATTACCATAATCGCACTTTGGTGAGCTGTAATCAACCACGAAATTTTCGAAAGTTTTCCACTTTGAAGACTCGCTGCCTGACAGTACATGTACTTGACGCTCTGCTCCTCGTGACGAAACATCTACCGAGTCTTCATCCGGTTCGTAGATCATTTCCTGGATGCGATTCAGCGATGCCAATTCCGACTTGCGAGTTTCAGCCATGATTACCCGACTGACCTTCGATTCCAGCGCTTCAGTGGCTAACGAATCCGCGGCAGCGTTGTATTCTCGTACAACGTGAAGATATTTAACTGATCGAAGCTTGTTCGCGAGTTCCTTGTGAGTATTCAGCAGCGCTAGCAAAGTTTCCTTCCTGCATGCGATCACCCCTAGTGATTGTTGAATCGCGAGCCTTGAGTCACCGACGATGACTAAATCCTCGGCACCGTGCGCAATAGCAGCCTTGACACCGTTTATCATTCCTGTGTACTCTGCCTCATTCACCGTGGTGGCCGAGAGGTAAGCGTTTGCAGCAATCACTACCTTCCACTCAGGAAGGCTCCACAGCACCCATGAACAACCCCCGTAGCCACCATACTTCTCTGTCTTCGCTGATCCGTCAAAAGACATGACGAATCCGATGTAATTACGGGAAAGCTTGGCGTACAGCAACGCGGGGTCCATTCGAATAGTCGGGGAACCCTTGTTTGGAGGTGCCACCGGCGCGAGCGAGTCTTCCAGGTCGACGAAGCTCGTGATGCTTGACTGCAGTAGCTGCGCGAAGGCGACATCCTTCTCCTTCACGCGCTGCACCTTCAGGTGCCACTGCGATAGCAGCACTGCGAACTGGACCGCGCGTCCGAAGAGAGACTTCGACTTATGCACCCACTCTAACGTCGAGAATCGTGTATAGACATGTAGCGTCTTTCCTGCCAGCTGGACGTAACAGATCTTCAACAGCAGAAGTAACGTTAAAACTTCCTTCTCAGCAGGATGGTAGTTCATCTCGGCTTCCTTAAGCACCCGACCGATGAACCGTACGGGGTGTAACTTGCCTTCATGTTCTTGCATTAGCGTAGTGCTCAACGCCCATTCATTCGCAAAGAGCATGACGTGAACTTCTTTCGACCGGTTGAAGTGCCTGAGGATGGGTGAATGTGAAACACTCGTCTTCAATTTTTCGAAGGAACGACGTGCCACAGAAAGGCCACCTTCAACGGCAAAGTCCTCATCCTTGAGCTGGTACAGCGCCGCACCGTAGACCGTGAAGTCTTGAATGAAGCGGCTATAGTAATTAACCGCTCCAAGAAACGACTGCATGCCCTTCTTACTCGTTGGAAACGAAAGCTCGGTGATAGCCGCAAGCTTCTTGGGGTCAGCCCTGATACCTTCTGGCGAAATTTTATGCGACAGAAAGTCCACCTTGGGTTGGCAGAAGATGCTCTTGGTGAAGCTAATGCTGATCCGACACTGTGCAAATCTTGCCAGCAATCGGTCCAGCGTCGCCAGGCAGCTGTCGAAATCCTCGCCACCGAAGCAAATGTCATCCACAAACGACCGTCGACCTAATACAGGTACCAGCGATGATTCGTCTGATTCCCCGTTCGTAAACATGTCAGCGACGGGGCTGTTGACGAGCTGTAGTACAGGGTCGGTCTCTACCGATGCTTCGCGGTCTGCCGCGAACTTCGTTTGAAACGAACCCTCGGCGCTCGGCCCACGACGTTCCTTGGCCTGTTCTTCAGCTAAACGCATCCTCTCCGAGTATTCAAACCAACCTCCTTTAGGTTGAACGAACCCCCAGAGTGCGTTGTCAATCATACGCTGGTAGATCATCGGCGCGTTCTTCAACCCGAAGGGCATGCGTAACCACTCGAAATGTCCGAGTGCGCAGACGAACGCCGACACTTTACGCGCTCGCAAGGTCATCATGACCGCCCAGAAGCCGCTTGCTGCATCCAGCGAACAGAACCACAGGTAGCGCTCGAGATCTGTTAACAGGTCGTCGACTAGCGGCATTGCATACTCCATGATCGCGGTGATAGCATTCACCATCTTGTAATCAATGCAGAGCCGGATGTCCAGCCCCTTCTTTTTCATCACAATCACGATCGGCGATGCCCATGGACTGTCTGAAAAGACGATCAGTCCTGCACGCAATAAAGCGCGCAGCAGCTCGTACAGCTTGCCGAGAAATCGTAGCGGCACGCGCCGAGCACGCTGTTTAATTGGGGCGTGCCCCTGTGTGTCGATATCGCATACCGCACCGTAGGCTGGCGGCGGCAGTGCGTTACCACTAGCAATCAGGATGTGCTCGTGGTTCTTTAGCGTCGCGACCAGACGTTCTCGGCGTTCAGTCGACAGCTCAGGATCAGCAACATTAGGCGCAGTGTAGTCAATTGTCGTGTTGATCTCTTCGGTCAGATCCGGCAGGAATGCCAGCTCCTTCGCGTAGTCGTCCAGGCCAATGTTGTTAGCTGGGTGTTCGTAGAAATCATTTCTCGTATCCTCCGTTGCTTCATTTCCCTCGGTTGTTAACACTCGAGCAACCGAGATGTATGTTCCGTCCAACGTCGCTACGGATTCTTCCCTTGACTCAACATTGGCATCCGCTTTGATTTCAACAATCGGTACTTGGTCCATCACCTTCCCATCCTGGTTTCCCATCTCTGGGCCATCTGCCGAGTCGTCGTTCGCAATATTGAATGCGTGGGCCGCCGACATATTGAGTTGTTGACTTTTGTTCCGCTCCTCGTTCTGCCGCTGTCTTGACATTTCGGAATTCGCACCAATCTTGCAATTAATGCTCGGTGCCGTACTCAACACCTTCCGCGCGATGCCTGCATCCTCTGGATCAACCACCGATGTCTCGTTCGCAGATTTGGTGACACACAAGGCCGGGACAGCTTCGTCGAAACGGGTGACTCCATTCAATCCAGTGCCGTTGCTTGTCGCTTCCGTGGTCACCCCTGACTGGACACTAACACTCGTTGGCGTATGTACCACGTTTACCGGCCTCAGTAGTCCGTGTGTACGCACTACCGAGGCTTCGTTCGCGTTATTGCCTCCGCCATGGGTTGTCGTGTACGTGTCCAAAGGTTCAGCGGAAGGCTGAACGTCGGCCGAATCCCCGGCTGTCACCCCAGACGCCAGACAGGCTTCCACTCGTTCACGCTCTTCCAGGATCAGTGCCCAGCGCTCTGCACATGTCAGACGATCACTAGATTCCACTAGCGAGTCTTCTAGAGGTCGTGCTAGCACCCCACCGGGTTCTGGGTAGTATGGTCGATCAACTGCTGAAGGCTGAGTTGCAAGCCATTGTTCGTAGATTTCGCATTCACGCTGAAAGAGCTCGCGGTCTCTACAACCTTCGTAGGCCAACACTTGCCAGTCTTGGTACTTCTTGGACTCCAGACGCACATAGCCGTCACCTCGTGGCAAATCCCCATCTGGAATCCACATTGCAATCGAGTCGTGTGCTGGTAGGTACACAGTTCGATCAGACACGTTGGTCAGTCGAATGCTCTGAGGCCGTCCACGTCGAAACCTCGTCACTGACGGGATTAGCTTGTTCGTTCGACGAACCCACAGTACGTGTTCCTCCAGACCGACGTGGCGCTTCGCTAGTCGGTATTCTCGCCACTCGTGCGCTTGAATGTCCATACGCTCGGGTGGCCCGGCGTTAACATGGGAGCTGTATTCTTCGCTGTCGATCATGTTCTTGGTCTTTATCAGCGGGATTTGGACTTCGTGCGGTAATTGCGCCGCGCCGTGAAACAGGTCCAACCGGATCCCAGCTGGGATCATAAAGTCGGTCCCGAGTACCACGTCGACGCCTGCACTATGCGCCATTACCCACATCTCAAACTCGTACACCATCTCCCATCCGAGCGTAATCTTGACGCACGCTCGCCGCGTCGTAGACACCTTGCCTTCGTTAATACCTTGAATGTCAATGCGGCGTCCGTGATCGGGTACATCTCGGAGCCGCAACTTCTTAGCAAAGGCGTCAGTGATCACACTAACGTTCGCTCCCGTGTCGAGGAGAATCCTCGTTCGCTGGTCGTTCACAGCGCCTTGCACCAGAGCTCTCATTCTGATCCGTCGGTCGAATTTCTTGGCCGACCACCACCCCTGTCTCTCGCCAGGGTTCAACTTCATCATCTTGGAGTGACCCTTGGGCTCGTCTCGCGCTGCACTCGAAACCAAGCCGAACGAACCCTCGCTGGTGCCCTCATCAGCATCAGCACACTCCACTCTCTCTCCAACACCTCCACCGAGGATTCTACTCCTCTCCTTTTCATTTTCCGTCGCGTTCACACTTGTTACGTATTTATCAGGCCATTCACTCTGCCCCATGAAAGCAAAGATACACTCTGCTTCCATTGAAGGCTCGGTTAACTGTGGCAGCCCGATAGGGACCAACCCAGTTGTAGTTGGCGGGCTGTCTAGTTTAAATGACGTTCTTGAACGACGGCCTTGAGCTCTGGCGGGAGTTCCTCCTTCGTGCCTTTAGTGCGCACGAATTTGGCAAGGTCTTGGAAGTTGCGGAAAAGTTCGCATTGTCCAGCATCGTGGAGCTGCTTGCAGAACTTGCATCGCTTGTTACAGTAGTGGGCGGAGTGACTCATGCCACCGCACACCGCGCATGGTCCGTACTGTGGGCGTCGGTTATCGCGGTTGAAGTCACGTCGACCGCGTTGGTCCTGATTGAACCCACGGTCACTACTTCGGCGATCTTGATTGAAGCCATTCTCGCGATCAGGCGTGTTTCCACGCGGTTGACGGTTGTCCGAACGTGCGTAGGTGCCTTCAGCAGCTGCACGGCGCTCA
Source organism: Phytophthora betacei (assembly GCA_011320135.1). Taxonomy (NCBI): domain Eukaryota; phylum Oomycota; class Peronosporomycetes; order Peronosporales; family Peronosporaceae; genus Phytophthora; species Phytophthora betacei. The sequence continues at coordinate 382,452 of JAANHX010000505.1, forward strand.
TTTTCGTTAGCAGCGGCGAGGTATCGGTCGTTTTCATCCAATGAGAAATCACCATCCGTATTATCGGGCTGAAAGTCGTTGTACTCATCTTGGACATTGTCGTAAGCGTTCGGATCTTCGTTTGAATACTCGTTGCCCCCTTGAGCAGCTTCACGACCTTCTAATTCAGCTAGTAGGTCGTCCACCGTAGCTTCAATGAGTGTCACCCTTGGTTTGTTGCGGTTGTCATCGCGGCGGCGGTCATCACGCCGGTTGTTGCGGGCGTATCCATCGTCGCGTCGCGTATCACGACTCTTGGAGTATCGGTACTCACTGTCACGCTTGGCCATTCTCTCCTTGCCCTTGAGAACATCTTCGATGATCTCTTCGAGCTCGTGAATGTCGGCGACTCGAGCGTGGTAGAGACTCTCCGCTAGCTTGTCATCGTCGCATGTTGCTAGGAACTGCTGTACATGTTCTTTCGCGTCGCGACCACTCTTCTCAAAGTGTAGACGGGCGGTCCGAGCGTAGCCATTCAGCCTGTTTATGTAGTCGCACAGATGTTCATTTCGTTCCCGCTTGGCGGAGTAGTAACGCGACAGTGCCGTCTGAGTGAACTGCGAGCAGTAGTAGCGGATGAACGCATCGCTCAACAGCTTCCACTTGCGCTTCGTCTTCTTCGGAAGTTGACGGAACCAATGAATGGCTCCGTCCCGGAGACTTAGCTCAAATGGAATGCACCATTTGTCGGCATCTGTGTGGGTTCCAGTCATTTCATAGACGAACCCACGGAGCCACTGCATACAGTTCTCTCTTGTTGCGAGAGCCTGGGAACGGCGTGATGCGATCCAGCGGTCGGTGCGAAGCCATTTCAATCCTCGGTGTTGGGTCCACGTCGTTCAGCGTCGCTAGCTCATTCATCTGACGCATCAACTCGAGTTGAGGATCTTCCTCGTCGAATGTACGCACCAAAATGTCATCGTCACTAGACGAACCATCGCTGTCGACTTGACGACGTCCGGCACCACCTTTGGGAGCTCGCGCACCGCCTCGGCGACCGAACGAACCTTCGTTACTAGCGTAAATACGTTGCATACGGCTCTCCGAACGTGGCGTAACCATGTGCGAGTCTTGGAAGTACGGTGAAGCTTCGGTAGTGCCAAAGGCACCACGCTCAGCTCCACGCTTGGTCGGAGGAGTTCGAACGAGTCGTTGGGGGTGTCGGCGGCAGTGGAATCGTGGACGGATCTTCATCTTGAACGACCGTTCGACTCACAGGCTGCTTTCCGGCGTTGATGCCAACAGCGCCAAACGTCTTCCGAAGCTCTTCTTCCATTTCTGGAGAGCAACTCCGGCTTCATGTGGACTCCAATCTTGAAGCGACATCGTCGATGGGTACGTCTCGTTCTGGAAGCCCAGCGACAACAGTAGCGAAACTGAATCCTCGGCAACTTGGCTAGTCGAAACCGAGTTGGCTGGGTATTGAAGCTCCTGCGCAAGCGCAGGCCAGTCGGCCTTTCTCTTGGGGATGGGCTTGAACAGCTGCATCCACTCATCATTCTGCATCAGCGCTTGCTCGCGGTCGAAAACGCGCTTGGCGGCTGGTGTATCACCGTTGATAGGTGGGCGAGGTGCCTTCAGCAGTGCTGAATGCTTTGCACTCGCCACCGAAGGTTTAGAGCCCTCGGTCCCATCATCAAAATCTTCGTAGGCCGGTTCCGGTCCTGCAACATCATCGAGCTCGTCGGCGAGGTATCTCGATAGGGACCTGGTCGCCCCGCTCAGCCCCGATGATAGCATGGCCGTTTCCGGCGTCGCTGCGCCTGGCTCTGGAACCGGCGTCTTGTCTTCGTAATCTTCATAATCGTGGGCGTCAGGACCGATGTCCGCTTCGTCGTCGAAGCTCACTGAAAGCTCGGTGGCGGCTGCAAAGCGCGCAGCCGGGCTTGAACTCTCGTTGCGAGCCCCGCCAGACTTGGCAGGCGTAACTGGTACCGTCGGTTGTCCTTTCGCCATGTTTCTTGTTTTCTTTTTCTTGTTCTTCTTCTCTTGGTAGCTCGTAAACTGGAAGGCCATACAAACAGTTCACAATGGTCACAATCTGTTCCCGGGTCGCGCCACCAGTTGTGGTGTTGGAATTTCCACGTGAACTCTAGCTACAAATGTAGTTAGGATGTTCCCACAACAATACGTCTACTAGGATAGTAAACGATCGTTCGGGCGGACCTGAAGACCCCAGTTCTGCCCTTGCACCGGGACAAACTGGACCTTGTAAACTACTTATATAGGTCAACCAGTAAAAATAAGAACACGCTACTAGCACGAGCAAAGCTAGCAGGTGTTTTGAATCCTCGTGGTCCCAACAGCGGAAGGGTACCAGGAGCGGGTAAGCCTTTTACGAGATCACCGAGTGTTCAACACTCGGTAGGAAGAATAAAAGGGAGGCAATTCAAGCACTCCCAGTCGTGCAAATAGGCAACAATTAGCCGTCACGTAAAAACCTCCCGATAGTAATCGGCCAATACACAAAGTCTCTTGGCCTTGCCGGATGAACCCTCGCTACAGAGCTTCGAGTTCACCGACAGGCATAACACACTCAAACAAGCTTGACCTGACGCTTACCTTGAAGCCGGACGTCGCTCTGTGTGCTTGAGTGGAAATTCTGTTCTGTATTTAAGCTTACCCTTTCGGGTCTATTCCTAATAGGAAATCCTAATCAAGTATACAAATATCAAGTGAGCAGTGATCCGTTATGGATCTTCTTGCATGCCAAGCGTCGTCTGCACCGTCGCATGAGCATCTTTAACGGTCCGCGCCCTGTCCCAGACGGTGAACGTGTCTTCCAAGGGTCGCTGAGTCTTCCGCGAACTCATCCCAACCGCCACTGAGGGTTCGTACCGTAGATGGTCCGCTGAATGCGAATCCGGCCAGTCCATTATTAATAATAAGGACAGCCTGGATTCAGTGACATATGCCCGTATCCAATGCTCGTTGAATGTTCGGAGGTGACGCGGTCGAGTCCCTTGCACCTTGGCGTATCCGTACATCACCTGACCGAGGGCTCGTCGCTTGAACAACTTGGGCGGTGTCACGTCTTTGGCGACGGGTGATAATCCGCAACTACGGAGAAATCACTACACCACAGTACAAGCTCCGTTTCGCGAAGCTGTTGGTGCACTAATGCACCTGATGACCGCGACGCGTCCAGATATTGCGTACGCGGTGGGCTATGTGTCGCGCTTCATGGAGAATCCCCAAGAAGAACACTGGGTTGCGGTCAAGCGCATCTTTCGCTACCTGCAAGGCACCACGACGCATGGAATCTGCTACAAGCCGGGTAACAACATCGACTTTCGCGGATACTCTGACGCAGACTGGGCTGGTGACCTCGCGGACGGCAAGTCGACTTCCGGCTACACGTTCATGCTGATGGGTGCGCCAGTGAGCTGGGGCTGCAAGAAGCAATCAAGTGTCTCGCTATCTACGAGCGAAGCGGAGTACATCGCGCTCAGTCTGGCAATTCAAGAAGGCAAGTGGATTCATCGCCTACTGTGCGAGATCTTAGCAACTGCCAATGAGACTGGACCCGACCTCAAGATCCAAGAAGACAACCAGTCGTGCATCAAGATGACACAGAACCCTGTGAACCACGGCCGTGCCAAGCACATCGACATCAAGTACCACCACATCCGCGATGAAGTCAAGCGTGGTGAAGTCAAGCTCGAGTATTGCGAGACTTCTGTGATGCTGGCTGACATCATGACGAAGGCGCTCCCAGGGCCTCGTCACATGGACCTAGCGGCTGCTCTCGCCATCCACGCGTGTTCGCATTGAGGGGGAGTATTGAGGGTTGCTGGTCTTGGGACTGTGTACCAGCTGTACCCATTAACCGGTCAACCTGAACCGGTCCAATACGATCTTGCTGTGATTATGGTACGTTGTTTATGCCACCCATGATTGGACGAGTAGGATGATTGGACGAGTAGAATGATTGGATGACCTAGGTAGTGAGGACAGTGTAAGCCCCGATAAATCAATCACTTTTGAATCTTCCTTCTTCCGCTCAAGTGCCTTCACTCCGGTCTCCGCACCAAGTGCAGAAGTCACTCCGTTCAGCCCCAAGCTTCGTTCCAACATCTCTACACCGTTAACATATCTCTCGTACCCAACTGCGGGGCTCGACCTGGTTGTTTAACTTCAACAAGCAGCGTGGCAACAGACGTAGTCATGCCGGTCGGACTTGGAAGAAAGTTCTCGTGATCCTCGTGTTGGCGATCCAGGACGGTTGGTGTGACGTGGATATTTTGTTGGATCCATCCTTCTTGCACCTTCCCCGACGCGGGGATAAGGTAACTTGGCTTCCGGGATCTGTATCCCGTCAAGCCAACTTGGAGGATCCCAACCTCCACCGCCCAGAACCCACGAACCTGCTGGAGGTCTTGCAAAAGATTGATGAAGCTGAGCCTTGGCGCATCCAGTTTCGGGGGGACCCGAGCCAACACCCAGGGCACCAGGTCCAGCGCCTGGTGGGCAAGTTTTTCAATGTTCAGCCCAAGACCACCTGATCCCTATCGTTCTTTCACGCCACGCCCCCAGTTTCAGTCTTCGTGGATTCGCTTCGTAGTAGTAACTAGCGACTGGAAACTGGGTCGAGCTAGCCTTTTTGCATAAGCTATTCTAATCCACTCTTCCTTACTTGAATATGTCTGTAACACTCTCTTGTTGGCTGAGGAAACCCCGTTAGCGTCTACCGACGTATACCTGGATCTGGGCTGGATCCACCCTTTCGGCGTACACCTGGATCTGGGCTGGATCCACCTTTTCAGCGTACACCTGGATCTGGGCTAGATCCACCCTTTCAGCGTACACCTAGATCTGGGCTGGATCCACTCTTTCAGCGTACGCCTGGATCTGGGCTGGATCCACCCTTTCAGTGTACACCTGGATCTGGGCTGGATCCACCCTTTCAGTGTACACCTGGATCTGGACTGGATTCCGGATCCGGTTGGATCCACGCTTGGATTGCATCCGGATCTAGCGCCTACGACCCCGTCCCAATTGGGTCAGTATAGTTCGGGCTCTCGAAAGCTCGCGCTTGAAATCAAGCCAGACTCTTCGCACGTGAAACGTCACGCTTTATGCATAAACATTCACTCCTTCCTCCTAATCCACCCTTCCCCTGTGGATTCGTCTTCTCTTTCTTTCCGATGTGACCAACTCACATCAGCGGTCCTCCTCCTCCCGACCCACACCCTTCCTGTGGGTCCTTCTTCATCCTCCCATCGACATGACCAACTCACATCCATGGATCCCCTTCCTACTCTTCTTCATGAGACTGCATCACGCCGAATCTGTTACGATTCGTACGATCCCGCAAGAAATCATAGAGTAATGCTCCGCAGTTCAGATCTGCCTCGTCTACCCAACTGGGTTCGTCATATCCACGCCAATACACCAGAAATTCACGGTAAATCCGTCCGTATCTAGTTCGCTTCCCTGACCTCATGTCGGTGATCTTCTCGACTTCGAACTCGTCGGCCTCGAGGTCCACATTCCAACTATCTTCCGGTAGGAGGACTTCGTCGAAATCCACCCGGTTGGATTCATCCACCGAAAGACGGGTTTGCGGCCGGTCCGGATATTCCTTGACCAGCTTCAGCTTGGATACGTGTACTACAGGGAACAAGCGATATTCGGTATCTGCCGTTTCCAGCTTTACCGCATGTTCTCCTATCTTTTCGCTCACCCGGAACGGTCCATGCCATAGATGGGCCAATTTGCGGGCGTACCCTTCTTTCACTCGATCCAAATAAAGCCACACCTGCGATCCCACTTGGATTTGATGCGGACGGGCGTCTTCGTTGTGTCGATCCGCTCGATCCTGTATCGCACTCCGCAGCCGTTCGTTCACTTGGGATCTGGCTTGCCGGTAGTATTTCTGGACTTGGTATCGCCATCGCCTTGGATCTCGGTTTCTCTTCTTGGTGCTACATACTGGAATGGCTGCTTCTAGGGTGGATTTGGGATCCCACCCATGTACCAAATAAAATGGGGTATCACCCCGGATCCTGTCTTGAGCGGTGTTCATCGCGAAGGGGAGTCGTTCTGCGTACTCATCCCAATCCCTCTGATCCAAATCCTGAACGTACATCTTGAGCGCCCTCGTGATCGTCTGTACCATGCGCTCGGCCGATCCATTGGCTTGGGGGCGATATGTCATGGTTGCCCGCTGTCTCTGCCCCAGGGTCCGGTTGAAGGCTCGAAAGAAATCGGACATAAAGCCTGGCTCCCGATCATACCGAATCATCTCACTAGCCCCAAATCTTCGAAAAACGCACTCCTCGTACGATTCGGCAATGGTTTGTGCAGTTCTAGACGCACTAGCTTTGGCTATCACGTATCCGGTAAACCGATCCACCAAGATCAACAATTCTGTATTTCCTTTGAACGACTTGGGCAACGAGGGGATATGATCCATGGCTATGATTTGGAAAGGGTAAGTCGCTTGGACATTCCCAGGTGACTCCCCTTCGATTGTGGGCCTGCCCTTGCCTGTCTCACAATCCACACATTCACCGACATATCGTTGCACGCTCTTGAATAGTCCCCTCCAGTGAAAACATTCCCGGATCCGTTGGTAGGTCCGACCAATCCCCTGATGTCCACCTTCTAAACTAGCGTGGTAGTGGTGTAGGACATCCTGTTGTAAGGTTTCTGGCATCACCAATCTCATCAATCCATCCCGATCCTCGTTGACTCTCTTCGTAGGAGAACAATAGAAGAGCAAGTCATTCAGACCCACTGCATAATCTGTAGCAATAATACTGTAGGATTTGGTATCCTCCCGACTCAGGTCTCGTACATCCCCCATCAGATACTTCTTTAGTCCCAAGATCCACGCTTCTTCGTTTTGTGCTTTGAGGATCCGCTCAATGCGGACTCCCTTCACAAATGCTTCACCGAGAATCTGGGGGCTGGATCCAATCCTTCCTCTGGATCTAGTGACAGCCATTACCTGGACTGTCCTTTTTACGGATCCAACCACCACCACCTCATCTAGTCGGTTCAACGTAACGAGATCCTGATGCTCGGCCTCTCTCTCCACCTCGACACCACATTGATTCCGTAAAGCGGCACTGGCCAAGCTATCTGCACTGGCATTCCAATCTCGCTTGACATGTACCAACTTGTGATTCATCCAACCACGCAGGTGGACCATCACCTTCTGCCGTAACAGCGTTAGAGCTGGGGCCTTGCAGTCAATCTCACCTCGCACCTGTCTGATCACCAAGTTTGAACCCCCACAAATCACCAGCCTTTTCGGATCCTGTCCCTTTAGTAGATCCAAACCCAGCAGGAGTCCGTTATACTCCGCTTCATTGACGATGAGACCCTCTGCATAAGTGGATCTGGCCCTTACGACTTCCCATCCGGGCAGTCTCCACAGTATTGCGCTGTATGCTCCTCCTCCGCGTCGTACGCAAGCGGATCCATCAAAGCTCAGGACGTACAGATCCTCATCCACTTGTACTGTCGGGATCGGGATCTGGATCCGGCGTTTGGGCTCTTTCTTAGAAGCGATCCTAGTCAGCGCTTCGTCCATCTTAGCTCGAGGTGTGATGCTCGCGGCCAAGACTCCCAGGATCTCGTCTTCCCCTTTCGAACATTTCACAATCTCCAGTGTCCAAGGTGAGAGTAAAGCTACCCATTGTCCCAACCGTCCTTGTAACCCGGTCGACTTGAACAGCCAAGCTAGCGTAGAGTGTCGAGTCAGGATCCGGCTGGATCTTCCCACCAGCAGGTTGTAATTGAGATCCAACACCCGCAGAAGCGCGAGTATCTCCTTCTCCACCGCTCCGTAATTCAGCTCATTCGGCTTTAGCGTTCGGCTGACGAAGGTGACCGGATGGCAGATCCCCTCATGTTCTTGTACCAAGGCTGCCGAGCCTGCCCAGTCACTAGCATAGACTATCACCGTAGGTTGACGTTCCGGATCGAAATGGCGGAGGATGGGCGTCGTCGCGATCCTGTTCCTTAGCTCCGCGAACGCGTGCTGAGCTCGGATCCACCGAGGCTCCACCTTTTCCGAGTTCTCTTTCATCGTCTCTATCCAGAGTGGATCCTCTCCCCGTTGGTCCTGTTTTAGGTCGTCGTCCGGCGTCGTACTACTTGGATCCCCTCGTGGATCCGGGATCTCTAGGGCCAGAGCTTGTTGGATTTTGATCCGGACAGCTGGAGTGGTCATCGCAGCAAAATCTACCTCTCTCAATTCATATAGTACCGCAGCAAGCAGTGCGGAATCCTCGATGAACCGACTGTAGTAGCTCAAACTGCCCAAGAAGGATTGCATCGCCCGTAACGACTGTGGGAAGGGCAAGTCTGCCAACGAAGACAGGTCTTTAGGATTCGCCTCCAGGCCCTCGTTGGAGACTCGATGACCTAAGTAATCCACCTTGCGCATCCCCAATAGCTTTTCACCACGATGATAGAGAGATTCCACTTTGGACACGCCTCCAGTAGGGATGTCACTCTCTCGCACAACTGATCCCACGATTCCGCCGGGATTAGAATGTCGTCGATGTAAGATCTGCGTCCTAACACGTATGGGGTTCCAGGATCCCCTGGCTCTCCCGCTTCGAATGGATCCACCTCCGTATGACCTTCCCCGGATCTATCCCCTTCGAGCTCCGGTATTCGGGTGAATCCGTAGGGGGCGTTATCGATCAGGCGTTGGTAGATCTGTGGCGCATTCTTCAATCCAAACGGCACCCGGTTCCATTCGAATAGTCCAAACGGTGTGATGAATGCGGATATTGCGCGAGCTCGATCCGTCATAGTCACCACCCAAAACGCACTTGCCATATCTAGAGAACAGTACCAGAGTACTTTTATTAAGGGTTGCTGGTCTTGGTACTGTGTACCAGCTGTACCCATTAACCGGTCAACCTGAACCGGTCCAATACGATCCCGCTGTGATTATGGTACGTTGTTTATGCTACCCATGATTGGACGAGTAGGATGATTGGACGAGTACAGAATGATTGGACGAGTAGAATGATTGGATAACCTAGGTAGTGAGGACAGTGTAAGCCCCGATAAATCAATCACTTTCGAATCTTCCTTCTTCCGCTCAAGTGCCTTCACTCCGGTCTCCGCGCCAAGTGCAGAAGTCACTCCGTTCAGCCCCAAGCTTCGTTCCAACATCTCTACACCGTTAACAGGTTATGAGCCCAAGCACCATGTCCTCTGCCCATGACGCCTCGACCAAGGTCACCATCGACAAGTTCAACGGTGACAACTACGCGACGTGGAACCGCTACATGCGTGGCGTGTTTCTGACCAAGTCGGTATGGCACGTAGTGAACCGGGAAACGACGCCGAGCTTCACGGACATCCGGACCAAGGACGACTACGTCAAGGCGAGCAACATTGCGTTCGGATTGATGTTGCTCCACATGAACGCGGACTACCATCACGTGGTTGATGACTGCGAGGAAGCGTGGGGCGCGTGGACGCGCTTGAAGACGCTGTATGGTGGGTCGCAGAAAGCTGGCCGCATCTACCTGAAGCGCCAACTCTTCAGCATGGAGATGTCGGAAGGCGGCAATGTCTTGCATCATTGCAACGAGGTCCTTAACATCAGCGCCAAGCTCAGCAGCATCGGCGCCAAGATGGAGGACGAGGACGTGGCGATCTGCTTACTGCGAAGTCTCCCCAAGAGCTACGAGAACGTCGTGCTCAATCTGGAGATGAGCAACGCAGAGCTGCGGTCGCAAGACGTTGTGAAAGTGCTCACAAACGAGCACATCAAGCGACAAGATGAGAAGACGGCGACGGTGAGGACTGAAAACGCGGCCAAGGCGTTCAACACCGACCGAGAGTCTCGCCAATGCACGTACTGCGGGAAATTGGGGCACATGATAGACAAGTGCTGGACCAAGCAGAAGGATGAGGGTAGAGGTGCTCGACGCGGCGGCAACGGCCGTGGACGCGGAGCTAACAACATCCAGTGGCGAAACGACGGCGACGACGACTACGACTACGATCGAGTAGCGTTCGCGGTTTCCCTGGAATGTGGAGTATCGACGAACAAGAATGTGTCTGGAATGTCAGCGGTCGACAGTGGTGCCACACACCACATCTGTAATGACAAGTCCAAGTTCGTCAATCTCATCGAGCGCAATGAAGGCGAACTTTCGGTGGCCGACGGGAACAAGGCGGCTATCAAGGGTGTGGGGACCATCGTGGAAAGAGTGGTCCTGCCCAACGGCACCGAGCGCGAGATCGAGATCAAGAACGCGCTCTATGTGCCTAACATGAGCAAGAATCTGCTTTCAGTACCGCAGATCAACAAGAACGGAAAGTTCCAAGTGGTGTTCGATGGCACCGAGATGCACATCTCACGCAAGGACTCGAATCAAGTGGTGGCATCGGCGGATCTCGTAGATGGACTCTACTGGCTTCGCACGCCTCTTCGATCAGCAAATGCGGCGACAACTGGAAGGACGGTCGACCTACATGCGCGTATGGGTCACGCTCCAGTCGAGGTGCTTCGCAAGATGGTCGACAACAAGATGATCAAGGACGCGAAAGCACCTTCCACGCCTAGCGGACCAAGTCTGTGTCGCGGCTACCAGCAAGGCAAGATGGTCCAAAAACCATTTCCTAGCAACCGTGACAAGCGTCGTTACGACACCTTCGAGTTGCTTCACTTCGACATTTGCGGACCTATGGAGAAAGCCTCGCTTGGTGGCAGCAAGTATTTGCTACTGATCGTGGACGAAGCCAGCGGATGCATGAAGGGCTTCTGTCTGCGCGCCAACTCAGAAAGCGAAGACTGCATCAAGACGTACATCACGAAGGTGCAGAAGCAGCTTGGCAAGAAGGTCAAGTTCGTGCGACACGACGGAGCTCGTGACTTTGCGACTAACTCGCTTAAAGATTTCTACGAAGACGAGGGCATCGAGCAACAAACCACGGTTCCGTACGCGCACCAGACTAACGGCACGGCAGAGCGGGCCATCCGCACCATCGTCACGATCGGCCGCAGCATGCTGCATCATGCCAAGCTGGACAAGTGTTTCTGGGGTGAAGCGGCGATGACGGCCATCTACGTGAAGAACCGTCTGCCGTCATCAAAGATCGAGTGCAAGACTCCGTTCGAGATTGTGTACAAGTCCGCGCCGAGTGTGAAACACATGCGCGTCTTCGGCTGTCGAGCTTTCATCTTAACGCCGAAGGAGAAACGGCTCAAGTGGGATCCGAAGGCTCGCGCCGGATTGTTCCTGGGCTACGAAGAAGTATCCAAGGCGTATCGACTTTATGACATCGAGGCGGGGCAGGTGGTTATCAGTCGCGATGTCAACTTCGATGAATCGACCTTTGGACTTTCAGAGCCAATTTCCGAAGAAGACGTCGACGACCTGGACTTCGAATCTCTCGACATCGACGATGACGGTTCGCGTCAGACGGAGCACAGGCAGACGGGGAAGCGCAAGAGCCGCCCGAGTGACGAAGATGAATCTGCGACAAGACCGCGAACTACGCGTCATCGACCCGGACTGGAAGAAGCAAGTGCGCCGACCAATTCGTCTTCACGTCGAGCAGACGTAAACGAAGAAGTAAAGGCTGGAGATCAAGATGAAGAATCGACTCCCCCCGTGTTTTGGCGTGCAAGTGCCAACGCAGTCGAAGCTGCGGTGGACTTATCGGAGCCGGCGACTTTCCAAGAGGCGGTGAACGGCCCCGATCAAGTGCACTGGCGCAAAGCAATTCGTGCTGAGCTCAAGTCGATGCGACTTCGAGGAGTGTTCCGTGCTGCTAAGCTGCCTAACGGACAACGCGCTATTGGTACCAAGTGGGTGTTCAAGATCAAGCGCAAAGCGGACGGATCGATCGAGAAGTACAAGGCACGCCTCGTGGCCAAGGGCTTCAAGCAAAAGTACGGCATCGACTACACTGAGACGTTCTCGCCGGTTGTCAAGTACGTGACGCTGCGCATGGTGATCGCTTTGGCCAAGTACTTTGGCTGGCCGCTAGACCAACTAGACGTGGTGACGGCATTCCTGTACGGCGTGATGAGGGAGATCGTGTTTTGCGTGGTTCCCGAAGGTGTCGAGCTCGACGGTGACTTCGACTGCCTGGAATTGGTGAAGGCTATTTACGGTCTAAAACAAGCTTCGCGCGTGTGGAACGAGACCTTCGACGAGTTCGTATGCTCTATCGGCTTTCAAGTTTCGTCCTTTGACCCGTGCCTCTACATCAAAGTTGTTGATGGCCACTGTGTGCTCATACTGGTCTACGTCGACGATGTCCTGGTTACCGGAAGCTCACCCGAGCTGATCTCACGCACGAAGGACGACCTCAAGACACGCTTCGAAATGACTGACAGCGGCAAGTGTGTGTTCGTCCTTGGGATCGAATTGGTAGACGGTCCGGACGGCAGCGTGACGATGAGCCAACGGCGTTATGTGGATGACATCCTGAAGCGCTTTGGTATGGACGAGTGCAAGGCTGTGGTGAGTCCGGTGGATAAAAGCACTCGACTGGTTCCAAGCGACGCGGCGACCAAGGTACAAGCTCCGTTTCGCGAAGCTGTTGGTGCACTAATGCACCTGATGACCGCGACGCGTCCAGATATTGCGTACGCGGTGGGCTATGTGTCGCGCTTGATGGAGAATGCCCAAGAAGAACACTGGGTTGCGGTCAAGCGTATCTTTCGCTACCTGCAAGGCACCAAGACGCATGGAATCTGCTACAAGCCGGGTAACAACATCGACTTTCGCGGATACTCTGACGCAGACTGGGCTGGTGACCTCGCGGACCGCAAGTCGACTTCCGGCTACACGTTCATGCTGATGGGTGCGCCAGTGAGCTGGGGCTGCAAGAAGCAATCAAGTGTCTCGCTATCTACGAGCGAAGCGGAGTACATCGCGCTCAGTCTGGCAATTCAAGAAGGCAAGTGGATTCATCGCCTACTATGCGAGATCTTAGCAGCTGCCAGTGAGACTGGACCCGACCTCAAGATCCAAGAAAATAACCAGTCGTGCATCAAGATGACAAAGAATCCTGTGAACCACGGCCGTGCCAAGCACATCGACATCAAGTACCACCACATCCGCGATGAAGTCAAGCGTGGTGAAGTCAAGCTCGAGTATTGCGAGACTTCTGTGATGCTGGCTGACATCATGACGAAGGCGCTTCCAGGGCCTCGTCACATGGACCTAGCAGCTGCTCTCGCCATCCACGCGTGTTCGAATCATGGGTGGCACAAACAACGTACCATAATCACAGCGGGATCGTATTGGACCGGTTGAGGTTGACCGGTTAATGGGTACAACTGGTACACAGTACCAAGAGCAGCAACCCTCAATACGCCCCCTCAATGCGAACACGCGTGGATGCCGAGAGCAGCTGCTAGGTCCATGTGACGAGGCGCTGGGAGCGCCTTCGTCATGATGTCAGACAGCATCACAGAAGTCTCGCAATACTCGAGCTTGACTTCACCACGCTTGACTTCATCGCGGATGTGGTGGTACTTGATGTCGATGTGCTTGGCACGGCCGTGGTTCACAGGATTCTTCGTCATCTTGATGCACGACTGGTTGTCTTCTTGGATCTTGAGGTCGGGTCCAGTCTCACTGGCAGCTGCTAAGATCTCGCATAGTAGGCGATGAATCCACTTGCCTTCTTGAATTGCCAGACTGAGCGCGATGTACTCCGCTTCGCTCGTAGACAGCGAAACACTTGATTGCTTCTTGCTGCCCCAGCTCACTGGCGCACCCATCAGCATGAACGTGTAGCCGGAAGTCGACTTGCGGTCCGCGAGGTCACCAGCCCAGTCTGCGTCAGAGTATCCGCGAAAGTCGATGTTGTTACCCGGCTTGTAGCAGATTCCATGCGTCTTGGTGCCTTGCAGGTAGCGAAAGATACGCTTGACCGCAACCCAGTGTTCTTCTTGGGCATTCTCCATCAAGCGCGACACATAGCCCACCGCGTACGCAATATCTGGACGCGTCGCGGTCATCAGGTGCATTAGTGCACCAACAGCTTCGCGAAACGGAGCTTGTACCTTGGTCGCCGCGTCGCTTGGAACCAGTCGAGTGCTTTTATCCACCGGACTCACCACAGCCTTGCACTCGTCCATACCAAAGCGCTTCAGGATGTCATCCACATAACGCCGTTGGCTCATCGTCACGCTGCCGTCCGGACCGTCTACCAATTCGATCCCAAGGACGAACACACACTTGCCGCTGTCAGTCATTTCGAAGCGTGTCTTGAGGTCGTCCTTCGTGCGTGAGATCAGCTCGGGTGAGCTTCCGGTGACCAGGACATCGTCGACGTAGACCAGTATGAGTACACAGTGGCAATCAACAACTTTGATGTAGAGGCACGGGTCAAAGGACGAAACTTGAAAGCGGATAGAGCATACGAACTCGTCGAAGGTCTCGTTCCACACGCGCGAAGCTTGTTTTAGACCGTAAATAGCCTTCACCAATTCCAGGCAGTCGAAGTCACCGTCGAGCTCGACAACTTCGGGAACCACGCAAAACACGATCTCCCTCATCACGCCGTACAGGAATGCCGTCACCACGTCTAGTTGGTCTAGCGGCCAGCCAAAGTACTTGGCCAAAGTGATCACCATGCGCAACGTCACGTACTTGACAACCGGCGAGAACGTCTCAGTGTAGTCGATGCCGTACTTTTGCTTGAAGCCCTTGGCCACGAGGCGTGCCTTGTACTTCTCGATCGATCCGTCCGCTTTGCGCTTGATCTTGAACACCCACTTGGTACCAATAGCGCGTTGTCCGTTAGGCAGCTTAGCAGCACGGAACACTCCTCGAAGTCGCATCGACTTGAGCTCAGCACGAATTGCTTTGCGCCAGTGCACTTGATCGGGGCCGTTCACCGCCTCTTGGAAAGTCGCCGGCTCCGATAAGTCCACCGCAGCTTCGACTGCGTTGGCACTTGCACGCCAAAACACGGGGGGAGTCGATTCTTCATCTTGATCTCCAGCCTTTACTTCTTCGTTTACGTCTGCTCGACGTGAAGACGAATTGGTCGGCGCACTTGCTTCTTCCAGTCCGGGTCGATGACGCGTAGTTCGCGGTCTTGTCGCAGATTCATCTTCGTCACTCGGGCGGCTCTTGCGCTTCCCCGTCTGCCTGTGCTCCGTCTGACGCGAACCGTCATCGTCGATGTCGAGAGATTCGAAGTCCAGGTCGTCGACGTCTTCTTCGGAAATTGGCTCTGAAAGTCCAAAGGTCGATTCATCGAAGTTGACATCGCGACTGATAACCACCTGCCCCGCCTCGATGTCATAAAGTCGATACGCCTTGGATACTTCTTCGTAGCCCAGGAACAATCCGGCGCGAGCCTTCGGATCCCACTTGAGCCGTTTCTCCTTCGGCGTTAAGATGAAAGCTCGACAGCCGAAGACGCGCATGTGTTTCACACTCGGCGCGGACTTGTACACAATCTCGAACGGAGTCTTGCACTCGATCTTTGGTGACGGCAGGCGGTTCTTCACGTAGATGGCCGTCATCGCCGCTTCACCCCAGAAACACTTGTCCAGCTTGGCATGATGCAGCATGCTGCGGCCGATCGTGACGATGGTGCGGATGGCCCGCTCTGCCGTGCCGTTAGTCTGGTGCGCGTACGGAACCGTGGTTTGTTGCTCGATGCCCTCGTCTTCGTAGAAATCTTTAAGCGAGTTAGTCGCAAAGTCACGAGCTCCGTCGTGTCGCACGAACTTGACCTTCTTGCCAAGCTGCTTCTGCACCTTCGTGATGTACGTCTTGATGCAGTCTTCGCTTTCTGAGTTGGCGCGCAGACAGAAGCCCTTCATGCATCCGCTGGCTTCGTCCACGATCAGTAGCAAATACTTGCTGCCACCAAGCGAGGCTTTCTCCATAGGTCCGCAAATGTCGAAGTGAAGCAACTCGAAGGTGTCGTAACGACGCTTGTCACGGTTGCTAGGAAATGGTTTTTGGACCATCTTGCCTTGCTGGTAGCCGCGACACAGACTTGGTCCGCTAGGCGTGGAAGGTGCTTTCGCGTCCTTGATCATCTTGTTGTCGACCATCTTGCGAAGCACCTCGACTGGAGCGTGACCCATACGCGCATGTAGGTCGACCGTCCTTCCAGTTGTCGCCGCATTTGCTGATCGAAGAGGCGTGCGAAGCCAGTAGAGTCCATCTACGAGATCCGCCGATGCCACCACTTGATTCGAGTCCTTGCGTGAGATGTGCATCTCGGTGCCATCGAACACCACTTGGAACTTTCCGTTCTTGTTGATCTGCGGTACTGAAAGCAGATTCTTGCTCATGTTAGGCACATAGAGCGCGTTCTTGATCTCGATCTCGCGCTCGGTGCCGTTGGGCAGGACCACTCTTTCCACGATGGTCCCCACACCCTTGATAGCCGCCTTGTTCCCGTCGGCCACCGAAAGTTCGCCTTCATTGCGCTCGATGAGATTGACGAACTTGGACTTGTCATTACAGATGTGGTGTGTGGCACCACTGTCGACCGCTGACATTCCAGACACATTCTTGTTCGTCGATACTCCACATTCCAGGGAAACCGCGAACGCTACTCGATCGTAGTCGTAGTCGTCGTCGCCGTCGTTTCGCCACTGGATGTTGTTAGCTCCGCGTCCACGGCCGTTGCCGCCGCGTCGAGCACCTCTACCCTCATCCTTCTGCTTGGTCCAGCACTTGTCTATCATGTGCCCCAATTTCCCGCAGTACGTGCATTGGCGAGACTCTCGGTCGGTGTTGAACGCCTTAGCCGCGTTTTCAGTCTTCACCGTCGCCGTCTTCTCACCTTGTCGCTTGATGTGCTCGTTTGTGAGCACTTTCACAACGTCTTGCGACCGCAGCTCTGCGTTGCTCATCTCCAGATTGAGCACGACGTTCTCGTAGCTCTTGGGGAGACTTCGCAGTAAGTAGATCGCCACGTCCTCGTCCTCCATCTTGGCGCCGATGCTGCTGAGCTTGGCGCTGATGTTGAGGACCTCGTTGCAATGATGCAAGACATTGCCGCCTTCCGACATCTCCATGCTGAAGAGTTGGCGCTTCAGGTAGATGCGGCCAGCCTTCTGCGACCCACCATACAACGTCTTCAAGCGCGTCCACGCGCCCCACGCTTCCTCGCAGTCATCAACCACGTGATGGTAGTCCGCGTTCATGTGGAGCAACATCAATCCGAACGCAATGTTGCTCGCCTTGACGTAATCGTCCTTGGTCCGGATGTCCGTGAAGCTCGGCGTCGTTTCCCGGTTCACTACGTGCCATACCGACTTGGTCAGAAACACGCCACGCATGTAGCGGTTCCACGTCGCGTAGTTGTCACCGTTGAACTTGTCGATGGTGACCTTGGTCGAGGCGTCATGGGCAGAGGACATGGTGCTTGGGCTCATAACCTGTTAACGGTGTAGAGGTGTTGGAACGAAGCTTGGGGCTGAACGGAGTGACTTCTGCACTTGGTGCGGAGACCGGAGTGAAGGCACTTGAGCGGAAGAAGGAAGATTCGAAAGTGATTGATTTATCGGGGCTTACACTGTCCTCACTACCTAGGTCATCCAATCATTCTACTCATGTAATTATTCTGTACTCGTCCAATCATTCTACTCGTCCAATCATGGGTGGCATAAACAACGTACCATAATCACAGCGGGATCGTATTGGACCGGTTCAGGTTGACCGGTTAATGGGTACAACTGGTACACAGTACCAAGACCAGCAACCCTCAATAGCATTGGATACACCATCAATCGGGTCAGGCCGTTAACTAGCCGGTAATCAATGCACAGACGTATATCAACTCCGTTCTTCTTGATGATGATTACCACCGGAGATGCCCACGGGGACGTTGAGAACCGATGATCTTGGCTTGCAGCAGGCCCTTGATCATATCCGATAGGTTTTCTCGGAGCTGAGGCGCCACCTTCCGCACCCTTTGAGCGATCGGCTTCGCGTTGCCGACATCGATGTCACATTTGACTCCGCGGGCAGCGGGCGGTAATGCATTACCTTTACCAATCTGCAGATGTCGGCTTTCCCAGATCCTCTGACGTAACCGATTCGCTTCCGCGGGTTCGTTCGCCCCTGGATCCACTTGGATGTCGTCAATCGTGACCTCCTCTGTGGTCAGTGGTACCTCCGGGATCACCGCCAGGCCTTCTCCGAGATCTTCGGCGTGTAGATCCCCGCCTTCATGGTAACAGACTTGTTCATCTTCCATCTTCATCGGATCCACCATTGGATCCAAGCACCGCGACCCTGTTTCACCTGTCTGTCCTTCTGTTTTCGTGGGATCCGTGTTACCAGTGTAGAGGTGTTGGAACGAAGCTTGGGGCTGAACGGAGTGACTTCTGCACTTGGTGCGGAGACCGGAGTGAAGGCACTTGAGCGGAAGAAGGAAGATTCGAAAGTGATTGATTTATCGGGGCTTACACTGTCCTCACTACCTAGGTCATCCAATCATTCTACTCATGTAATTATTCTGTACTCGTCCAATCATTCTACTCGTCCAATCATGGGTGGCATAAACAACGTACCATAATCACAGCGGGATCGTATTGGACCGGTTCAGGTTGACCGGTTAATGGGTACAACTGGTACACAGTACCAAGACCAGCAACCCTCAATAGCATTGGATACACCATCAATCGGGTCAGGCCGTTAACTAGCCGGTAATCAATGCACAGACGTATATCAACTCCGTTCTTCTTGATGATGATTACCACCGGAGATGCCCACGGGGACGTTGAGAACCGATGATCTTGGCTTGCAGCAGGCCCTTGATCATATCCGATAGGTTTTCTCGGAGCTGAGGCGCCACCTTCCGCACCCTTTGAGCGATCGGCTTCGCGTTGCCGACATCGATGTCACATTTGACTCCGCGGGCAGCGGGCGGTAATGCATTACCTTTACCAATCTGCAGATGTCGGCTTTCCCAGATCCTCTGACGTAACCGATTCGCTTCCGCGGGTTCGTTCGCCCCTGGATCCACTTGGATGTCGTCAATCGTGACCTCCTCTGTGGTCAGTGGTACTTCCGGGATCACCGCCATGCCTTCTCCGAGACCCTCGGCGTGTAGATCCCCACCTTCGTGGTAGCAGACTTGATCATCTTCAGTCTTCGTCGGATCCACCCTTGGATCCAAGCACCGCGACTCTCCTACACCCGTCATTCCTTCCGTTTTCGTGAGATCGGGTACCCTGGTACCGGGGAAGCTACCAGTTGGATCGACTTGATCCCCTGGTGAGTTTACACACGACGGTTCCTGGTTGGCTAGTGTTGCCACTCGCGACAAGGATCCAGGTGCTTTGTCCCATGAAAAGCTAGGATCCACTTGTGGGTTAGCAGGATCTGGCGACCCGGCTTCAGTCCTCTGCGATCCCCCATCCATCGACGCTGGGTTATCTACGGACCGCCTCCGGGGATCATCCCCGGTCTTGGATCCAACCTCTATCGCTTGGATCTCAATCTGATGATCCCTTTGTAGGATCTTCCGCGGAGTTGGGTATGAAGGCCGATCCACCAAGGGGCCAGATGGCCCCGCCGGGAGCTCCACCTCTCCGAGAGATTCGATCTCGGTAGTCGCCTCGTACGCCAGATTCTGCCATTCTTTGTAGCGACGGGACCCCACCGACACATATCCAGGTCGCCTAGGGATACCGTCCTTCGCCAACCATCGCCCAATCTCCTCATAATGGTCCAGTAATAGTCTCTTGTTGCTGACGTTCGTGACCAGGAGGTACTGTGATTGACCTGGTCCTTGGATTACTGTAGGCACCCACGTTTCACCCCGAGTGACCCACAGTTTCTCATGTTCCACCCACTTCAACCGATCTGGCAGTTCCCAGGTTTCTCCGGGCTCGATCCAGGTCGTCTTATCCGCCCTTATGATCCTCATCTTCGCCCCGTACAACGGTCGCCGTCCGCTGAGCTGGATCCGCATCTCGTCGGGGAAACACAGTGTCCCATCCGCCATATCCAACCTCATTCAGCTGGTACCGTGAAATCCATCCCAAGGATGGCGTCTTGACCAGCGAGATCTCCAACCCAAATATCGAACCAGTACACCAAACAACCTGCCAACGTGACCTTGATTCGCGTTCTCCCGCTTGTACGGTACACGCCTTCACCAATCCCAACGCAATCTTGGATCAGACTCCCATCCACTTGGCACCCAACCTTACGAGCAAAGGCGGTATCTAGTATAGACACCTCGGCACCACTATCTAGGAGTAGGATTGCTTTTTCATTGTTGATTTTGCCCCCTACCTTGGCTTGTCTGAACCACTTTCCTGGGGCATGGTACTTCCAGTATCCACGGGACTCCCCGGTTAGCAGATTCATGGATCCCACATCCTCAGATCCACGGGATCCAGTGACCTGACAAACCTTAGGGGAATCCGCAGTGACCTCACCCTTGGTGGGCTCAAACCATCGACCATGTTGGCGTTTCTCCCAATAACCACGCGCATCTCCCCTTTGCAGATCCAGGGTTGAAGAGACTTCGGATCTGGAAAACTCATCCACTTGGCGCAAACTAGAAATCTTGGCAACTGACACTTCATGTAGACCACGTGTATTATCGACTGGATCTAGGGTTCTGCTACCTGGATCTAGCGACGTCTTGTTCACAAATGCATAAATGCAATACATAGAACGCTCAGCTCGTACCGGATTCAAACCCGGCGAGCGTCCTAGTTTAACATCTTCTCGGCCACTTCTGGCAACATCCCTCTGTGCTTGGCAGGATCAAACCATTGGCGAATCTGGTTGTAGAATCCCTACATCGGACACTTGCCGACGTCGTGAATCTCGCCACAACCACGACACACGTAGAAGCAATGATCTCCGGGATGACCTTTCTTGCCACACTTCTCACAGACCAGATGTTTTCAGCATCCAGATTCTGTGTGCTTCCGGGATCCGCACTGCGAACACCTGACTGTTGTCAAGAAGGCGTCTCGTCCAGCTTCGGCATACCAGTAAAACCGGTTTCCAAGGACCCCGCGATGTTTACGGTAAGTCAATTGCGCAAACGGATGTATGCGCAAACAGATGATTGGACGAACAGGATGATTGGACGAGTCCAGAGTGTTGGTGATTGGATGCACCACATGATTGGATGCAGACTAGGACGTAAGACAGAGTAAGCTCCAATAAATCAATCACTTTGCATTTTATCATCTAGTGCACAAACGACCTTCCTTTTGGTTATGAGCCCAAGCCCCGCAGACTCTGCCCAAGACTACGCCTACGCCATGGACGCCACTTCAACGACCGCCCGCATCAACAAGTTCGACGGAACCAACTTTCACACGTGGAAGTTCAAGATGCAGATGGTGCTGGAAGAGCGCGACCTGTGGGAAGTCGTCAGTGGCGAACTGAAGATGGAGCACTGCGCTACCGCGTTGGACCAAGCGACGTTCAAGCGGAAGTCGCGCAAGGCGCTGGCGATTATCTGTCTCGCGATGGAGGATTCGCAGCTGGTCGGCGAATGGTGCGCATGATGCCTGGTCAAGGCTGGAAGGACACTTCGAGAAGAAGAGTTTGGCGAACAAGCTCTTCCTTCGTCGACGTTTCTTCACCACGATGATGGAAGAAGGTGATGATGTGCTGGAGCACATCAACAAGATCAAGACGCGGCGGAACAGCTCGACGCAGTGGGCGCTCCGGTCAGCGAGGACGACTTGGTGATCACGCTTCTGGCAAGTCTAAGCGAGTCGTACCAGTTCCTCATCACGGCGTTGGAGTCGAGAGCTGACTCACTGTCGTGGGAACTCGTGACGGCTCGGCTGCTGCATGAGGACATGAAGCGCAAAGAGCAGGGTGGCGGTGCGGACGGCGCCGCGCACGGTCAAGCGTTCATGACGAGAGACAACGGGAAGCGTATGGGACGACAGGCGCCAAAGACAAGCGCGTGTCACTACTGCGGCGAACAAGGGCATTGGATCGCCAAGTGTCCGGTGAGGATTCGTGAAAATACGGAGCGACAGAGGCCGCAACGAGCAAACGTCGCGCGCGATGAAGAAGAATCGGGCGAGTTTCTCTTTTTGGTTGGTGGTGCGAGCAAGACCACCAAGTCAAGTGACAAGTGGCTGGTCGACTCGGGTGCGACGCAGCACATGACGTACTCGAAGGAGTACATGAAGAACTACAAGAAGATGTCTCCAGTGGACGTGCATCTCGCGGACGATGGTGTGGTTCAGGCGGTCGGGACCGGTGACATCGTGATGTCCATGAAGACTCCACGGGGGACCAAGAAGGGTGTGCTCACGAATGTGTGGCACATTCCCAAGTTGCCACGCAACCTCTTCTCGGTTGGTCGCTTCACCAAGGATGTTGGTCCCGTGACCTTCGAGACGGATGGGTGTTTTGCGAAAGCAAAGGGCCTTAACTGGAAGCTCGGCGCGCGTGAAGGCAAAGGGCTGTTCAAGCTGTGCATGACACCAGTTGTGCCCGACGAGGCCAATGCGGCAAGCTCGAAGGATCGCAAAGGGGACACCACATCGTACCTCTGGCACCTTCGACTTGGTCACATTGGCCATGGCGGTCTAGACGCCATCGTCAAAAAGAACTACGGTGCGGGCATCAATATGACGTCGGTGAAACAGTGGGAGCTGTGCGACGGATGTGCACTCGGCAAGCAAACGCGAGTGAGCTACATGTCCAAGTCACCTATCCACGCCAAGAAACTGCTGGAAATCATTCACAGTGATGTGTGTGGTCCCATGCAGACATCGACATTCAGTGGCAAACGCTACTTTGTCACGTTCATCGACGAGTACTCGCACTTCTGTGTGGTGTATTTGCTCCGGAACAAGTCAGAAGTGGCCGACAAGTTTGCTGAGTTTGTCGCATTTGCGGAAACACAGACCGGCAAGGTCGTCAAGACGCTTCGTAGTGACAACGGTGGCGAGTACACGTCGGGCGAGATGGCTAAGTTCTGCAAGCGTCGTGGTATTGTGCAGAAGTTTACGCCTCCGTGCACGCCTCAACTAAACGGTGTCGCCGAGCTGATGAACCGGACGCTGGTGGAATGTGCGCGCTGCATGTTGGAGCATGCTGGTTTGGCCAAGTCGTATTGGGGTGAAGCGGTAATGACCGCTGCGTTTCTACGTAACCGGTGTCCCACACGTGCCATCAGCCATGACAAGTCACCGCACCAAGTATGGACCGGTAAGAAACCACTGCTGGCGAACCTGAAGGTGTTCGGTTGCCATGCGTATGTGACGGTTCCGAAGCAGAAACGCACTAAGCTGGACGCTCGAGCAGTGAAGTGTCGGTTTCTGGGGTACTCGGAACACGAGAAAGCGTATCGTTTCGAGGAGATCAAGAGCGGTCGTGTGCTAGTGAGCCGCGATGCGCAGTTCATGGAAGACGTCTTCGACGGAGGGAGACGCAGCCACGATGAAGATGACATCGTGGAGCTTCAAGAAGAAGAAGTGACGGATCAAGAAGCATCGTCCGATGATGAGACAATGGGAGACACTGCGCCGCGTCAAGAATTTGAGCCCGGCAGCAAGCGACACCAGCGAACGCAGTCGTTGGAGGAAGCGGTAGAGATCCCGCGAAGCAAGCGACAGAGTCGGCCGCAGACACTGGATGAGATGTCAGCGGTCGCAAGTAGTCGAGAAGAAGATTTCGAAGCGGCCTACGTTGTGGATTCAGTGGGAGAAATGCCGACTACGTTCAAGTCGGCGACGGAATCCAGCAACGCGGCCAAGTGGAAGGAGGCGTGCAATTCAGAAGTCGACTCTCTTCGCAAGAACAAGACATGGTCATTGGTGCCATTGCCCCAAGGTCGAAAGGCTATCGGTTGTCGTTGGGTGTTTCGCATCAAGGAGAACCAAGCGAGAGAGATCGAGCGGTTCAAGGCACGACTCGTGGCCAAGGGATTTTCGCAGAAGTACGGCATCGACTACGAAGAAACCTTCGCGCCAGTCGCCAAGTTCACGTCGATCAGGATCCTGCTCAGTCTGGCGGCTAAGTACAATCTGACGGTGCACCAGATGGATGTCAAGACGGCGTTCCTGAACGGGCTGCTTGACGAAGATATCTACATGGTGCAACCGGACGGTTACACGGATGAAGAACATCCTGACTATGTCTGTCATCTCAAGCGCTCGCTCTACGGTCTTAAGCAGTCGCCACGAATGTGGAACCAGACCATTGACAAGTTCATGCTGGAACTGGGGTTCAAGAAGTGTGAAGCCGATCACTGCATCTACGTCAAGTGGGATGACCAAGACATGATCTTTGTGGCTCTCTACGTTGATGATCTGGTCCTCGCCAGTAACAACGACGAGCTGCTCAAGTCGACGAAGAAGGCTTTGAGTGAACGCTTCGACATGACGGACTTGGGTTGCCTCAAGTACTTCCTCGGTATGGAGATCGATCAAGATGCGACTTCAGGAAAAAGTGTCGGTGCGTCAGACCAAGTTTGCGAAGAACATCCTCGAGAAGTTTGGCATGGAGAACAGCAACCCTGTCAAGACCCCGCAAGACCCAGGACTCAAGTTGACCAAGGCCATGTGCGAAGGAGGATGCAACCATGAAGAGACCATGGCCAAAGTGCCTTATCGCAATGCTGTCGGCTGCCTGATGTACCTCATGGTTGGAACTCGACCGGGCCTCGCTGCTGCAGTGGGAGTTCTTAGCCAGTTCGCGGCGGACCCGTGTCCCACACACTGGCAAGCACTCAAGCGCGTCTTCCGCTACATTCAAGGTACGAAGACGCACGGCATCGAGTTTCAAGAAACAAGTGAAGAAGGACTCCAAGGCTACTCGGATGCGGATTGGGCTGGTGACGTCGAGACTAGACGCAGTACAAGCGGCTACGCGTTCATGATGAACGGCGGATGCATTAGTTGGAGAAGCAAGAATCAGTGCACGGTGGCGCTGTCATCGACGGAGGCGGAGTACATGGCGTTGACGGAAGCTGCTCAAGAAGCGATCTGGCTCAAGGCATTCCTGTGTGAACTCGGCGAAATGAAGAACGAGGACCCTGTCATGATTTTCGAGGACAATCAAGGGTCGATTGGACTGGCCAAGAACCCCGAGTTTCACAAGCGCACCAAGCACATCGACATTCGCTACCACTTCGTGCGCGAGAAGGTTGAAGATGGCCAAGTGGTGTTGCAGTACTGCTCGACGAAGGACATGAAGGCGGATCTGATGACCAAGCCGATCACCGCGGTGCAGTTCGAATATCTTCGCAACAAGCTGGGTATCAAGCCACCAAGCGCGGTCGAGTCGAGTGGGAGTGTTGTCAAGAAGGCGTCTCGTCCAGCTTCGGCATACCAGTAAAACCGGTTTCCAAGGACCCCGCGATGTTTACGGTAAGTCAATTGCGCAAACGGATGTATGCGCAAACAGATGATTGGACGAACAGGATGATTGGACGAGTCCTGAGTGTTGGTGATTGGATGCACCACATGATTGGATGCAGACTAGGACGTAAGACAGAGTAAGCTCCAATAAATCAATCACTTTGCATTTTATCATCTAGTGCACAAACGACCTTCCTTTTGGACTTGTGCTGTCCCGTCCATGAGATCTCGGGATCTGTACATCCCACGGTCCCCGGGTACGGTATCCCCCGACCGCGAGTTGTCTCTGGTCTTCGCAGTTCGATCGTTGGATGCTGTGAGACAGACTCGACGGTAATCCTCTGGGTCGGAGTCCGAACCGTCGGATCCTGATTCAGTTCCTGAGTCGGGCGCCGTGACTTGGTGGACACGTCGAGCTGGGGCCGTAGGCGTCGGAGCCTTTTGGCGATATTTGCCGGATCCGACCGCCGCCTTCTTCTGGCGGTGTTTCGCGCGATCCACAGCCCGCAGCACTTCTTCAAGCTCGTCTGCGTCGGGAAGTCGTAACAGGGTCAGCCTGTCGGCCAGATCCACGTCTCCCAACGTCTCGATGAAATGATCCACATGTTCCCGCAGTACCTTGGATCCCTCATCCTTGATCTTCAACTTGGCCCGTAGACCGGCCACATTTAGTCGATGCAGGTATTCTAGCGGGGATTCATCCGATCTGCGGCGAGCATGGTAGTATTGCCGTGCCACCGACACTCCCAATCCACAGTACTGGGTCTGGAAACTGCGCAGCAAATCTGGCCACTTGTTCCTGGTGGATCTGCCCAGCTGCCGATACCAGTTCCTGGCTGGCCCCGCTAGCAGATCCGCAAAGGTCAAACACTTCTCAGCATCCGACGCTTGATCTCTCATGAGGGCCGACTTGACTATGCTGATCCATGTTCTCGCTCGGTCCTCATCTTGATCCTTGCCCGTGAACTCCTTCAGATCCGATATGGCTGAGATCCGTACCCTCTGGATCATGGACGATCCACCTGCCCCGGCTGTGGCTGTTGCTACCACTGCTGACGAAGTGGATGGCCATCCAGATCATCTGGGTCGAACTCATCATGGGAGTTGTCTCCCTCCACGGACTCCATCTCCACGTCTCGTGCTCCATGTTCGTGGAGCACTTGCACTTGTGGCACGGGCGCTCTCATGCCTTGTTCGGCCAGGAAACGACTCATCGCAGCTTCGAAGTGTCGTTGCAGGGTGCCCGAGGAAGTGTCGGAAGAGCCTGTGGCCGTCTGGTCCACTGGCGAGTCCGGATCCGTGAGGCGGTTACCTTGAACCCGATCTGACGATAACCCCACTGGAATCTTGCTGGATCTGGCTCGATCCTGGTTGGATTGTGTCAGATCACGGGTAGGGCGTACTGGATCCCGTGTCTACGCTCAAAGGTACTTCCTGTCCCCGGATCCTCGCCCGCGCTTCCAGTATGGATGCCCCGGAGGGTCCCAAAGTCATGCGTCGGGGTTCGGACAACGTGTAGGACCCATCTTCCGCCGCGGATTCGTAGTTCGAGGAAGCAGCTTGGCTGATCCTCGGCGACGACACTGGATCCATAGTGCGCGACCTTTCTCCGGTGAGGGACTTAACTCTGACACGGAGGTCCCGCGTCGCGGATACTATGCGATTCAAGTCCAGCTCGAAGATATCCTCTGCGTCGAACACACCAGCTACGATACCTGACTCCGTAAGCAAACGTAATAGATCTTTGACTGCCACCAACTTGTTCGCCGTTTTCGTTGGTGCTCTCACCGGTTCCTTCGGATCTTCGATCTGTCGTGGATTAAGGATCCGCATGGCCGGATCTTGATGCAGAAAATCGCGTAGAGCTTGGTGGCGATACACAAACTCGAGATCCTTGTCGGACCAGCTGGACCTGGATCCAGCTTGGTCTTCTTCCGAGTCTGGAGCTTGCATCTTCTTCCGCGTAGTCTTACTCGTTTTCGTCTTCTTCTCGTTTCTTCGACTAGCTGGGTTGGGTTTAGGTACGGTGTTGGCTTAACCGGTGAATCTGCAAATGCATACCGTTTCGCCTTCACTTTCCCTTGTTTTGTTAGCGGATCTTGACTTGCGTCAAGATCCGCAGGGGTCCCCGAGGGGACCTGGGGAGGATAGAGAGGTTTTTCTTCTAGATCCGGATCCACCTCTCTTCCGTCGACAGAGTTCCTCCCAAAACTCCATCGATCCGCGGATCTTGTTTCATTCAGCAGCGTCTTCGTCGATCCGACCTCCGACGACGCCTCTTCCCCTGGCTCAATCTTCACTTGAGCATCTTCTTGGGACTCACGGTGAAATCCCGAGTCACCAAAAGATCCGGGCACGCGCACCATTGTGGTGTAGCGGGATCAGCAAAATCTGCGAGATTGCTGGATCCAACTTACCAACTGTGCCCAGACACCGACTAACGGAGGGGGTTCCCCGATGATCCGTGTTCTGCTGAACTTTCCTCACCTTGTGTACCCGTCGGTAGGGCGGGATCTGCTCTCTCGGTAACTTCCGAAGAGTTCAAGTGGTGAAGCTTGAGTGTCTTGGCGAGACGTGGGGACGGGGTGGAGTAGCAGTGGAAAATCTATACTCTGCGTCCGTGGGTAGTTCCGAATCCTAAGCGAATATTCGAGCTTATGGATCCAGGGCCTAGATCGTGGATCTGGCCGTAGGGTTGCCTTGCGGGTGTGTCCCTTGCCTTTACGTTTCCTTTACGTCGTACTTGCCGCCTCCTGTGACGGGATCTTGAGAGTTGAGAGCCTCTGGGGTGTAACCGACCAAGTAGTAAATTTGATTAACCTGTCGGATCTGCACGTGTATAGGAAAGCTCACTAGGTTGTAGGATCTGGCCAATATATTATCCAGCTATCACTACCAACACTAGATTCGCAATTCCCATCCTTCTCCGAGCTCGTACGGCCAATGTAGTTCCGATTCTTGAGGGCAGGAAGGCACTTGTGTGATACTGTGCACATTGAAGTCTGTATTGATACTTAAGCCTATACCTGCCTGGATTTCTACCTTCTATGTCTTTCACTCGCTAAATCCCTTACCAGGCTCGGCTGCATGTCCCTTATTCCCTTGACCCATCATCCCAGCTGTATTATCTTCAGATCCAACGGACCATGGCGTAATCATTATAATCACCCTGTTATGGGTACACTCATCCGGATCCAGGTCACTTTGATCCACCTCACTATAAGTGTACACTCGTCATGGACCTGAGCTCTCCAATCATCCAACATCGTCTTGCGACCGTCTGTGATCTCCATTGTCCCACGAAAGTTCGAGATCCACTGCATCCATCATCCCTGTATCCCGAATCCAGGTCCCTCTATGCGGGACCCTCCTCTCCTTGGATCCGAACTCGGAAGTATGGGATCCGGGGTACCTCGCGGTGGATCTTGACTTCTTGTTAGCCGTGGCTACTAGATCCACCTTCAGAGGGCACCTACCATCATTCGTTCATAGAATCCACACTCGATTCACTCTTATATAATATATCCCATATCCATCTAAGTGAATCCAGGTAAGGGTGGATCCGAGATAAGTCTTGGTGGATCTTGCCTTCTCGTACATCACTCATACCAGATCCATTGTCGTCTCATACGGGGTGTTGCTCGTCATGGCTAATCCACCTCAGGCAACTTGCATCCGCGCCAGACAACCCAAATCCTCTCTAATCACTTGAAATTGTCACTGATTCGGGATAATGACCCCGCGTCAGGTCCATTCTCTTATTTCTGAGAAAGCACTTCACCACAATCGCCTCCTGTACGTTGTCGGCGCTGCACAACAGCGTTCACGACGTGCACTACCAGCATCCACAACCGCCTTCTCCTCTTCGTGACACATGTCTCCCACCAAGCGTACCAGTCAATCGCCGGGCAAGGCTCCATCCACCACTCCTCCGGTCAGCCCCTCTTCAATGTCGCCCACCGATCTGCGGGCTCTAGCCCAGGCTCTTTCCGATCGGGTGCAAACCTTGACGGCGGAGCTCCAGACGGCCCAAGATACTCGCGGCCAAGCTGCGTCTTCGCACGCCACCCAACTCCAAACCTTGCGAGCCCAGGTCCATGACCAGGCTATGGAGATCCAAGGATGGGAGCACCGTGCGGCCTCTTGTTCGCAGGACCTGCGACTCTTGTTGGCTGATCAAGCGGTCGAGATCCGCGACCTGACTGGACGGCTGGATCGCGCCTCCCGTCAACGAGATCTGAGATCCATCAGCTCCAATCCCGGATCCACGACCTCGAGCGGGATCTGGAGGATTTCCAAACTGCTAGTGCGGCCGCGGACGAGAGCTTGGATCGGCTCCGCGACGAGTTGCGCCTGACTCAAGAAGAGGTGGTGACTAGCGACTATGTGGGATCCACCCATGGCGGATCTGCATTAGGGTCGGCGCGTGGAGGGTCCCCCGCGCCGAATCCACCTCCCTCGTCGCCGGATGTGGCTGTGGCTCGTCTTTCTGAGGAACTGAAAGATACCAAGGAGTCACTCGAGAAAGCCTCTGCTGGGCGAGATTACGCGCTTGAAGAATTCGTACGCGTGACTCAAATGCGCGACGAGATCCAGACAAAGCTGGCGGACACCGAACTTCAGCGTGACAAGGCGGCTACCGAGTGGGCGGATGCCAAGCGAACGCAAACGGAGCTAGAATCCAAGCTCCGTCGCACGAGTACGTGGATCTGCTTTTGTCTCCTGCTAGTAACCCCATATTCACTTGTTATGCCGATCCAGGTGACAAATTGAAGGATGCCGAGGCGACTGCAACAAAACGCCGGGATCATCTCGCTGCTGCTCATGGTCAGCACCAGCAGCTAGTTCTAGAGCGCGATCGCGGCTTATCAGAGCGGGACTTGGCGCGCCGACGACTGACTCTGGTGACTGCTGCTATCTCGGATCCCCTTCCTCCCCTGTCTGGATCCTCTCCTGCTGCTAGCGTCTCTGTTTCTCTACCGTCTCTAAGTGGAGCGGATCCGTCGGTTGCGAAACGACTGCGTAGCGCCCCTGCTCCTAGCACTGGATCCCCCCGTCCCCACAAGCATGCCCGAGCTTCTCCCAAGGCCAAGCCCAAAACCAGTTCGGCCTCCAAAACAGTCTCCCAGGCGGGATCTATATCCACGTCCAAGCCTTCCGCCTCCCCTTCGAAGTCTGGTGCCGGATCCAAGTCTGGATCCATCGCCACATCCAAACCAGCATCAACGTCTAAAGCCGGATCCGTAGCTACGTCCAAGACGGGTGTGGGATCCAAGGCTGGATCCATAGCTGTCACGTCAAAATCTGGATCTGGACCCAAGACTGGGTCCGCTGCTGCCTCTCAGCCGGGATCCGCGGCATCCAAGTCGGGATCGGCATCCAAGGCCGGATCCAAGGCGGCTAAGACTGGATCCGCAGTTACGCCCAAGACGGGATCTACGTCCAAGACTGGATCCACCATCGCGCCGTCGTCCCAGGCAGGGGCTTCGGCCGGATCCGCGGCGATTACCCCTTCTACGACGGGGCTAGTCGTATCCACGGTCCCGTCCGGCTCGTCACAGTCGGGATCCACTGCTGGCCCTTCGGTGACGGTGCCTACCGTTCCCCAGCCAGCTTCTACCGGCCCTCCGCCGATCGGAACTGGATCCGGGAAAGGGAAAGCCAAACGTGTCATCCCCACTGGTTGTGGACTTGGCAGCTCGGAGGACGACGAGGATGAGGGATCGGACTGGTCCGACGGCTCGGGGCCTCCTATCCGATCGTCTTCGAAGCGTACGCTGTCCTCCGGCCCTTATTCCTTCACCCCGGATGACGATGACGACAGCGATGACGATGAAAGCCCGGAGGATTTGGAGGAGGCTCGAGTCGCTGATGATGCCTTGGAGGAAGACACGCGACGTGCCTTGTCCCAGTCCAGATCCGAAGCCAGGCGGAGGTCTCTCTCGACACCACCTCCGCAAGTCACTGATACAGCCGGATCTGGGGCCGGCACTGCGGGATCTGCGATCTAGGTCGACAGTGATGGTGGATCGGGTAGCGATGGTGGAGGGGGGTCGCCTCGTGGTGGTGGATTCCTTGGATCCGGTGGAGGGGGGTCGCCTCATGGTGGCGGATCCCCTGGATCTGGGGCCGGCACTGCGGGATCTGCGATCTAGGTCGACAGTGATGGTGGATCGGGTAGCGATGGTGGAGGGGGGGTCGCCTCGTGGTGGTGGATTCCTTGGATCCGGTGGAGGGGGGTCGCCTCATGGTGGCGGATCCCCTGGATCTGGTGGAGGGGGGTCGCCTCGTGGTGGCGGATCCCCAGAATCGTCTCATGGTGGCGGATCTCCAGGGTCGCCTCGTGGCGGCGGATCCCCGGGATCTGTCTTGATCCCCGCTCCCCCTAACTCGTCATTGCCAGGGATGCTCCCCGTGGCCCCGTTCGGTCCGGATGCCGCCTTCATTCCTGGTCGGCGTGCCCCCGTGGCCTTCGCCACTCGAGACATTGATCCTTGGTCCGCCAAGAAATTGAACCGGGTCGCCATTGTCACAATGAAGATCACTGTCCTGTTTCCTGAGCTGCCATTCCGAGCTGAGTGGATATTCCCTCGGGAAGAGGATGTCATCCCGACGGCCGGCTATGTGGATTAGCTTGTTACCAGCCTCATGTGGAAGAATTGCTAAATGCTGCCCCATGGGATACGCTGACGACCACGCTGGTGGATCCGGTTAGCTTCCGAAGTGACGTGCGCGGGCGTCTCGGGTTGTTCGTTCGCGCGTTCCGGGATTTCGTTTCCAAACACCGGGTTGCCATATGCGAAGGCTCTCGTACCCAACTACGGGGCTCGACCTGGTTGTTTAACTTCAACAAGCAGCGTGGCAACAGACGTAGTCATGCCGGTCGGGCTTGGAAGAAAGCTCTCGTGATCCTCGTGTTGGCGATCCAGGACGGTTGGTGTGACGTGGATATTTTGTTGGATCCATCCTTCTTGCACCTTCCCCGACGCGGGGATAAGGTAACTTGGTTTCCGGGATCTGTATCCCGTCAAGCCAACTTGGAGGATTCCAACCTCCACCGCCCAGAACCCACGAACCTGCTGGATGCCTTGCAAGAGATTGATGAAGCTGAGCCTTGGCGCATCCAGTTTCGGGGGGACCCGAGCCAACACCCAGAACACCAGATCCAGCGTCTGGTGGGCAAGTTTTTCAATGTTCAGCCCAAGACTACCTGATCCTTATCACTCTTTGACGCCACGCCCCCAGTTTCAGTCCTCGTGGGTTCGTTTTGTAGCAGTAACTAGCGACTGGAAACTGGGTCGAGCTAGCCCTTTGCATAAGCTACTATAATCCACACTCTCTTACTTGAATATGTCTATAACATTCCCTCGTTGGTTGAGAAATCTAGTCAGAGCCTTTCAGTGTACACCTGGATCTGGGCTGGATCCACCCTTGCAGTGTACACCTGGATCTGGGCGGGATCCACCCTTTCAGTGTACACCTGGATCTGGGCGGGATCCACGCCCGGATTTCATCCGGATCTAGCGCCAATGATCCAGGTTCAATCGGGTCAGTATAGTTCGGGCCCTTGAAAGCTCGTTCTTGAAATCAAGCAGGACTCCTCACACGTAAAACGTCACTCTTATGCATAAACATTCACTCCTTCCTCCTAATCCACCCTGTGGATTCGTCTTCTCTTTCTTTCCGATGTGACCAACTCACATCAGCGGTCCTCCTCCTCCCGACCCACACCCTTCCTGTGGGTCCTTCTTCATCCTCCCATCGACATGACCAACTTGTTGCAGGTAATCCAATACGATCCCGCGATGATTACGGTAGAATGTTTACGCCATCGATGATTAGACGAGTAGGATGATTGGACGAGTACAGAGTGTTGGTGATTGGATGCACCAAATGATTGGATGCAAACTAGGTAGAGAAGACAGTGTAAGTTCTTATCAATCAATCACTTCTGAATTTCCATTCTGCCCCTCAAGTGACTTCCCTCGCCTCGGCCTCCTCGCCCCAAGCTTCGGCAGTCCTCCCCTCGCAAGACACAAGATCCAACCATCACCTTCTTCAGGTTATGAGCCCAAGTACGATGTCTTCTGTGCAAGATTCCAAGATCTCTATCGACAAGTTCAACGGCGAGAACTACGCCACGTGGAACCGTTACATGCGTGGCGTGTTCCTGACCAAGTCGGTGTGGAATGTGGTGAACCGCGAGACGACGCCCACGTTCACGGACTCCAGGGCCAAGGACGAGTATGTCAAGTCGAGCAACGTCGCCTTCGGTCTCATGCTCCTCCACATGGACGCGGACTACCATCATGTTGTCGACGACTACGAGGAAGCCTGGGTCGCGTGGGCGCGCTTGCGTACCCTTTACGGTGGATCGCAGAAGGCTGGACGCATCTACCTCAAGCGCCAGCTCTTCAGCATGGAGATGGCAGAAGGCGGAAACATCCTTCACCATTGCAACGAGGTCCTCAACATCAGCGCCAAGCTCAGCAGTATCGGCGCCAAGATGGAGGACGAGGATGTGGCGATCTGCTTGCTGCGCAGTCTGCCCAAGAGCTACGAGAACGTCGTGCTGAACTTGGAGATGAGCAATGCAGAGCTGCGAACGCAAGATGTGGTGAAGGTGCTCACGAATGAGCATATCAAGCGACAAGGCGAGAAGACTGCGGCGGTGAAGATCGAGGAAGCAGCGAAGGCCTTCAACGCCGAGTGTGAAACTCGCCGGTGTGATTACTGCGGAAAACTGGGGCACGTTATTGACAAGTGCTGGACCAAGCAGAAGGATGAAAACCGAGGAGGTGCACGACGCGGTCGAGGTGGCCGCGGTGCCAACAATATCGACTGGCGTAACGACGACGACTACGACTACGTCGCGTTTGCGGTCTCCATGTCGACAGCGTGTGGAGTGTCGACGGGCAAGAAGTTCGACGGCACATGGGCGATCGACAGTGGTGCAACCCACCACATCTGCAACGACAAGTCCAAGTTTGTAGACATCAACTTGCGCGACGAAGGCGTACTCACGGTTGCCAACGGACAAACGGCCAAGATTTTGGGAGTCGGCACCGTTGTGCAACAAGTGGTTCTGCCTAATGGGAATGTGCGTAACGTCCGGATCGAAGATGCTCTCTACGTGCCGAGCATGAACAAGAACCTGCTGTCTGTGTCTCAGATCAACCGAGGCGGACACTTCAAGGTGGTGTTTGACGGCTCCGAGATGCACATTGCGCGCAAGTCGTCGAAGAAGATCGTTGCTTCAGCGGACCTGATCGACGGACTCTACTGGCTGCGAGTGCCCAAGGTGTCTGCCAATTCGACGTCCAAGGTCTCGATCAACGGTGTCGATCTTCATGCGCGGATGGGTCACGCTCCGAACGACGTATTGCGGAAAATGGTTTCGAGCGGCATGGTGACGGGCGCGAAAATGCCGACTTCGTCGAAGAACTCGAGCGGATGTCGCGGATGCCAGCAAGGGAAGATGGTCCAAAAACCATTTCCAAGCAACCCGGACAAGCCCAAGTACAAGCCATTCGAGTTCCTGCACTTCGACCTTTGTGGCGCCATGGAGAAAGAGTCGCTTGGTGGCAGCAAGTATCTACTGCTGATCACGGACGAAGCCAGCGGCTGCATGACGGGATTCTGTTTGCGCGCCAAGTCGGAGAGTGAAGGCTGTCTGCGCAAGTTCATCGCCAAGGTGGAGCGCCAGTTCGATGCCAGGGTCAAGTTCGTGCGTCATGACGGTGCCAAGGAGTTCGCGACCAACTCGCTCAAGGCCTTCTACGACGACCATGGCATCGAAGTCCAACCGACGGTTCGATATGCGCATCAGACCAATGCGACTGCGGAACGCGCCAACCGGACCATTGTGACTATCGGGCGCAGCATGCTTCACTTCGCACGTTTGGACAAGACGTTCTGGGCGGAAGCGGCGATGACGGCGATCTACATCAAGAACCGGTTGCCGTCACCCAAGGTCCCAGGGAAGACGCCTTTCGAGATTGTGTACAAGAGGAAGCCCAACGTGAAGCACATGCGCGTTTTCGGGTGCAAGGCCTACGTCCTGACGCCGAAGGAGAAGCGACTCAAGTGGGACCCCAAGGCTCGTGAAGGCATTTTCATGGGCTATGAAGAGCGTTTGAAGGCGTATCGCGTTTATGACATCGAGGCGGGGCAGGTAGTGATTTCTCGCGATGTCACTTTCGACGAATCCACCTTTGACGACGTCAATGTTCAAGATGACGATGAAGATGTCGATGATGCGGCGGATATCCTGGACGACCTCGAGATTTCGGACGACCATGGAACTCGTGAATTCAAGCAGGCGGGGAAACGCAAAGCTCGCTCCAACCCTGACGAACAGGAACAAGTTCGTCGACCGCGTCGCAGTGCTGGATTGGAAGAAGCAAGTGCTCCGGGCCATGACTCCGACCATCAAGAATCCAAGAATGAAGACAATGATGATGATGACTCGACTCAGCCCATATATTGGCGTGCGAGTGCGAATGCAGTGGAGACGAGTGACAGCGCCGAGCCGAAGACGTTCCAAGAGGCTGTGAGCGGCGAAGACCAAGTCCACTGGCGCAAGGCGATCCGAGCAGAGCTCAAGTCGATGCGACTTCGTGAAGTGTTTCGTGGCGCCAAGTTACCGAACAACCAGCGTGCGGTCGGAACCAAGTGGGTGTTCAAGATCAAGCGTAAAGCCGACGGATCCATCGAGAAATACAAGGCTCGACTCGTCGCGAAAGGATTTGTGCAGAAGTACGGCATCGACTACACCGAGACGTTTTCGCCGGTGGTCAAGTACGTCACGCTGCGAACGATCATCGCTGTGGCCAAGTTCTTCAATTGGCCCCTCGACCAACTTGATGTCGTCACGGCGTTCCTGTACGGCTTGATGAAGGAGAAGGTGTTCTGCAGTGTTCCAGAAGGCGTGGAACTTGATGACGGCTACGACTGCGTGGAACTGCTTAAGGCGATCTACGGTCTCAAGCAAGCTTCTCGAGTATGGAACGAGACCTTCGACGAGTATGTGCGCTCCATCGGATTTCGCGTTTCGAGCTACGATCTGTGCCTCTACATCAAGGTTGTCGACGGTGACTGCGTTCTGATGCTGGTGTACGTCGACGATGTGTTGGTGACCGGAAGCTCTTCGACGATGATCTCCGAAGTGAAGAAGCAGCTCAAGGCACGATTCGAGATGACCGACAGCGGCAAGTGTTCCTTCATTCTGGGCATCGAAGTGGTCGACAACGCAGACGGCAGTGTCACGTTGTCCCAAGCTCGCTACATCAACGACATCCTGGAGCGCTTTGGCATGCAGAACTGCAAACCTGCTGCCAGTCCAGTCGACCTCAGCATGAAGCTCGTTGCCAGTGACGCCTCGACCAAGTTGAATGCGCCGTTCCGTGAAGCTGTGGGTGCTCTCATGCAGTTGATGACGTCGACTCGCCCGGACATTGCTTTTGCTGTTGGATATGTTTCACGATTCATGGAGAACCCTCAAGTCGAGCACTGGATCGCTGTCAAGAGGATCTTCCGTTACCTTCAAGGTACCAAGTCGCACGTCACAAGGACCTAACGACGGCTCTTGGCGTTCAAGCGTGTTCGCATTCACCAACACTCTGTACTCGTCCAATCATCCTACTCGTCTAATCATCGGTGGCGTAAACATCCTACCGTAATCATCGCAGGATCGTATTGGATTACCTGCAACAGCCCCTCTCAATGCGAACACGCTTGAACGCCAAGAGCCGTCGTTAGTGTTGTCAAGAAGGCGTCTCGTCCAGCTTCGGCATACCAGTAAAACCGGTTTCCAAGGACCCCGCGATGTTTACGGTAAGTCAATTGCGCAAACGGATGTATGCGCAAACAGATGATTGGACGAACAGATGATTGGACGAGTTCAGTGTTGGTGATTGGATGCACCACATGATTGGATGCAGACTAGGACGTAAGACAGAGTAAGCTCCAATAAATCAATCACTTTGCATTTTATCATCTAGTGCACAAACGACCTTCCTTTTGGTTATGAGCCCAAGCCCCGCAGACTCTGCCCAAGACTACGCCTACGCCATGGACGCCACTTCAACGACCGCCCGCATCAACAAGTTCGACGGAACCAACTTTCACACGTGGAAGTTCAAGATGCAGATGGTGCTGGAAGAGCGCGACCTGTGGGAAGTCGTCAGTGGCGAACTGAAGATGGAGCACTGCGCTACCGCGTTGGACCAAGCGACGTTCAAGCGGAAGTCGCGCAAGGCGCTGGCGATTATCTGTCTCGCGATGGAGGATTCGCAGCTGGTCGGCGAATGGTGCGCATGATGCCTGGTCAAGGCTGGAAGGACACTTCGAGAAGAAGAGTTTGGCGAATAAGCTCTTCCTTCGTCGACGTTTCTTCACCACGATGATGGAAGAAGGTGATGATGTGCTGGAGCACATCAACAAGATCAAGACGCTGGCGGAACAGCTCGACGCAGTGGGCGCTCCGGTCAGCGAGGACGACTTGGTGATCACGCTTCTGGCAAGTCTAAGCGAGTCGTACCAGTTCCTCATCACGGCGTTGGAGTCGAGAGCTGACTCACTATCGTGGGAACTCGTGACGGCTCGGCTGCTGCATGAGGACATGAAGCGCAAAGAGCAAGGTGGCGGTGCGGACGGCGCCGCGCACGGTCAAGCGTTCATGACGAGTGACAACGGGAAGCGCAAGGGACGACAGGCGCCAAAGACAAGCGCGTGTCACTACTGCGGTGAACAAGGACATTGGATCGCCAAGTGTCCGGTGAGGATTCGTGAGAATGCGGAGCGACAGAGGCCGCAACGAGCAAACGTTGCTCGCGATGAAGAAGAATCGGGCGAGTTTCTCTTCTTGGTTGGTGGTGCGAGCAAGACCACCAAGTCAAGTGACAAGTGGCTGGTCGACTCGGGTGCGACACAGCACATGACGTACTCGA
This sequence comes from Phytophthora betacei, assembly GCA_011320135.1. Classification (NCBI taxonomy): domain Eukaryota; phylum Oomycota; class Peronosporomycetes; order Peronosporales; family Peronosporaceae; genus Phytophthora; species Phytophthora betacei. The sequence goes on from JAANHX010000505.1 coordinate 420,732, forward strand.
AGGAGTACATGAAGAACTACAAGAAGATGTCTCCAGTGGACGTGCATCTCGCGGACGATGGTGTGGTTCAGGCGGTCGGGACCGGTGACATCGTGATGTCCATGAAGACTCCACGGGGGACCAAGAAGGGTGTGCTCACGAATGTGTGGCACATTCCCAAGTTGCCACGCAACCTCTTCTCGGTTGGTCGCTTCACCAAGGATGTTGGTCCCGTGACGTTCGAGACGGATGGGTGTTTTGCGGAAGCAAAGGGCCTTAACTGGAAGCTCGGCGCGCGTGAAGGCAAAGGGCTATTCAAGCTGTGCATGACACCAGTTGTGCCCGACGAGGCCAATGCGGCAAGCTCGAAGGATCGCAAAGGGGACACCACATCGTACCTCTGGCACCTTCGACTTGGTCACATTGGCCATGGCGGTCTAGACGCCATCGTCAAAAAGAACTACGGTGCGGGCATCAATATGACGTCGGTGAAACAGTGGGAGCTGTGCGACGGATGTGCACTCGGCAAGCAAACGCGAGTGAGCTACATGTCCAAGTCACCTATCCACGCCAAGAAACTGCTGGAAATTGTTCACAGTGATGTGTGTGGTCCCATGCAGACGTCGACATTCAGTGGCAAACGCTACTTTGTCACGTTCATCGACGAGTACTCGCACTTCTGTGTGGTGTATTTGCTCCGGAACAAGTCAGAAGTGGCCGACAAGTTTGCTGAGTTTGTCGCATTTGCGGAAACACAGACCGGCAAGGTCGTCAAGACGCTTCGTAGTGACAACGGTGGCGAGTACACGTCGGGCGAGATGGCTAAGTTCTGCAAGCGTCGTGGTATCGTGCAGAAGTTTACGCCTCCGTACACGCCTCAACTAAATGGTGTCGCCGAGCGAATGAACCGGACGCTGGTGGAATGTGCGCGCTGCATGTTGGAGCATGCTGGTTTGGCCAAGTCGTATTGGGGTGAAGCGGTAATGACCGCTGCGTTTCTACGTAACCGGTGTCCCACACGTGCCATCAGCCATGACAAGTCACCACACCAAGTATGGACCGGTAAGAAACCACTGCTGGCGAACCTGAAGGTGTTCGGTTGCCATGCGTATGTGACGGTTCCGAAGCAGAAACGCACTAAGCTGGACGCTCGAGCAGTGAAGTGTCGGTTTCTGGGGTACTCGGAACACGAGAAAGCGTATCGTTTCGAAGAGATCAAGAGCGGTCGTGTGCTAGTAAGCCGCGATGCGCAGTTCATGGAAGACGTCTTCGACGGAGGGAGACGCAGCCACGATGAAGATGACATCGTGGAGCTTCAAGAAGAAGAAGTGACGGATCAAGAAGCATCGTCCGAGGATGAGACAATGGGAGACACTGCGCCGCGTCAAGAATTTGAGCCCGGCAGCAAGCGACACCAGCGAACACAGTCGTTGGAGGAAGCGGTAGAGATCCCGCGAAGCAAGCGACAGAGTCGGCCGCAGACACTGGATGAGATGTCAGCGGTCGCAAGTAGTCGAGAAGAAGATTTCGAAGCGGCCTACGTTGTGGATTCAGTGGGAGAAATGCCGACTACGTTCAAGTCGGCGATGGAATCCAGCAACGCGGTCAAGTGGAAGGAGGCGTGCGACTCAGAAGTCGAGTCTCTTCGCAAGAACAAGACATGGTCATTGGTGCCATTGCCCCAAGGTCGAAAGGCTATCGGTTGTCGTTGGGTGTTTCGCATCAAGGAGAACCAAGCGGGAGAGATCGAGCGGTTCAAGGCACGACTTGTGGCCAAGGGTTTTTCGCAAAAGTACGGCATCGACTACGAAGAAACCTTCGCGCCAGTCGCCAAGTTCACGTCGATCAGGATCCTGCTCAGTCTGGCGGCTAAGTACAATCTGACGGTGCACCAGATGGATGTCAAGACGGCGTTCCTGAACGGGCTGCTTGACGAAGATATCTACATGGTGCAACCGGACGGTTACACGGATGAAGAGCATCCTGACTATGTCTGTCATCTCAAGCGCTCGCTCTACGGTCTTAAGCAGTCGCCACGAATGTGGAACCAGACCATTGACAAGTTCATGCTGGAACTGGGGTTCAAGAAGTGTGAAGCCGATCACTGCATCTACGTCAAGTGGGATGACCAAGACATGATCTTTGTGGCTCTCTACGTTGATGATCTGGTCCTCGCCAGTAACAACGACGAGCTTCTCAAGTCGACGAAGAAGGCTTTGAGTGAACGCTTCGACATGACGGACTTGGGTTGCCTCAAGTATTTCCTCGGTATGGAGATCGATCAAGATGCGGCTACAGGAAAAGTGTCGGTGCGTCAGACCAAGTTTGCGAAGGACATCCTGGAGAAGTTTGGCATGGAGAACAGCAACCCTGTCAAAACCCCTCAAGACCCAGGACTCAAGTTGACCAAGGCCATGTGCGAAGGAGGATGCAACCATGAAGAGACCATGGCCAAGGTGCCTTATCGCAATGCTGTCGGCTGTCTGATGTACCTCATGGTTGGAACCCGACCGGACCTTGCTGCTGCAGTGGGAGTTCTCAGCCAGTTCGCGGCGGACCCGTGTCCCACACACTGGCAAGCACTCAAGCGCGTCTTCCGCTACATTCAAGGTACGAAGACGCACGGCATCGAGTTTCAAGAAACAAGTGAAGAAGGACTCCAAGGCTACTCGGATGCGGATTGGGCTGGTGACGTCGAGACTCGACGCAGTACAAGCGGCTACGCGTTCATGATGAACGGCGGATGCATTAGTTGGAGAAGCAAGAAGCAGCGCACGGTGGCGCTGTCATCGACGGAGGCGGAGTACATGGCGTTAACGGAAGCTGCTCAAGAAGCGATCTGGCTCAAAGCATTCCTGTGTGAACTCGGCGAAATGAAGAACGAGAACCCTGTCATGATTTTCGAGGACAATCAAGGGTCGATTGCGCTGGCCAAGAACCCCGAGTTTCACAAGCGCACCAAGCACATCGACATTCGCTACCACTTCGTGCGCGAGAA